>NW_020870451.1:311241-333741 GCF_003789085.1 Penaeus vannamei | reverse complement strand
ACCATCAAGACAACGGAGACATCTTTCCTCTCACTCCCCTCTCCTTCCTGTTTTCCCTCCCTCTTCACTCCCCTCTCCTTCCTCTCACTTCCCTCTCCCTTCCTGTTTCCTCCCTCTCACTCCCCTCTCCCTTCCTGTTTCCCTCCTCTCACTCCCCTCTCCCCTCTCACTCCCTCCTGTTTCCCTCCCTCCTCACTCCCTCTCCTTCCTCTTCCCTCTCCCTTTCCCACCCTTTCACTCCCTCTCCCTTCCTCTCCCTCCCTCTCCCTTCCTTTGTTCCCTCCACTCCCTTCCTCTGTTCCCTCCCTCCACTACCACCTCCCTTCTCCCCATCTTCTGTGCCCCTCCCCTCTCCCCTTTCTTCCTCCGCTGCCCCTCATACCCCTCTCCCCTCTCCCGGCTTCTGTCCCCTCACCAGCGTCCGTGAAAATAAGATGTGAAGATACAAATGAGACCCACCTAGGATTTTTTTTTTTTTTTTTTTTTTTCTTTTTTTTTTTTTTTGTCCAACATGGGGAGGAAGATAGTTTTAGCCCGCTCCCCCCCACCCCCATACACACACAGAGGGAGGGAGGGGGAGAGAGAGAGGGAGAGAAGGAGTGGGAGGGAAGGAGGAGAGGGAGGGAGAGGGAAGGGAGGAGGGAGAGAAAAGAGAGGGAGGGAGGGAGGAGAGGGAGAGAGAGGAGAGAGAGAGAGAGAGAGAGAGAGAGAGAGGAGAGAGAGAGAGAGAGAGAGAGAGAGAGAGAGAGAGAGGAGAGAGAGAAGAGAGAGAGAGAGAGAGAGAGAGAGAGAGAGAGAAAAAGAAAAGAAAGAAGAAAGAAAGAAAGAAGAAAGAGAAGAAAGAAAGAAAGAGAGAGAAAGAAAGAAAGAAAGAAAGAAAAGGAAGAAAAAGAAAGAAAGAAAAGAAAGAAAGAAAGACAGACAGACAGACAGAGAAAGAGAAAGAAGAGAGAAAGGCCCTCCCACAAACCCCCTTCCACTCCCTCCCTCATCACATGCTTTACTCCTGACGAATGCGCTCCCTTGTGCCTGCATTGCTGACGCTGATTCGAACGAAGGAAATTCTGCCCCCTATAATTATCAAGGGTTTGGCCAACTAAGTAATTATCTCAATTAATAACCGTGGCTTATCAGATTTTAGCAAATTGCGCACACGGCCTGCAAAAAGACGACAAGAACGTGAGAAAGAAAAAAATATGAAAAAAAATAAAAAATAAATAAACAAATAATAAACAAGGTGATATTGTGCCCCTTTGATCGACGTAATAAAATTAATGAAACCAGCTTAAGGGAGTTTTCTTCTTCCTATGATTATCTTTTCCTTTTATTTCACAATTCAAGAGTGGATTTAAATATACATAAAATCTCGGTTGTGTTCGGAGATGGAGGGAGGGAGGAGGGTGGAAGAAGGAGGAGGATGAAGGAGGAAAGAAAGGAGGAAGCGAGGAGGGGAGAGTAGGAAGAGGAGAAGGATGAGGAAGAGGAAAAAGGAAGCTAAAAAACGGAAGAAGAGAAGGAAAAGGAAGAAGAGAGAGGAGGAGGAACTGGCGAGAAAAGGGGAAGACGAATGGAGAGAGGAGACGAAAGAGAGGAGGGAAGAGACGGAAGAAGAAGGAAGAAGCAAGGGAGGAGAGGATTGGGGGAGGGGGGGAGGGGCGAAGGTATCACAAGAGCCTTTGGTCCAAGACAAAAGGTGGAGGTCAAGTCTTGTTGTCCGCTTAAAAAACACGATTCTAAAGACGTTACTCAGCACTAACACCGCGGGAAAAAAGTGGAGGGATCGACTGATAAGAAAACAACAAAACAAAAAGAAAACACTAGAGCATCTGGAGGAGGAGGAGGAGGAGGAGAAGGAGGAGGAGGAGGAGGAGGAGGAGAGGAGGATGAGGAGGGAGGAGGAGGAGGAGGAAGGAGAGGAGGAGGAGGAGGAGGAGGAGGAGGAGGAGGAGGAGGAGGAGGAGGAGGAGGAGGAGGAGGGGAGAGGAGGAGAGGAAGAGAGACATGGCGTCCAACACCTTGTTAATCCTTCAAAGATCGTTCTAAAGCCAAAGCAGATAACACCCCCCCCCCCCCCCCGCTCCGCCCTCTTTCTCTCTCTCTCTCAGAAGTCACACCACTTGAAAACAGAAAAAAAGAGGGGAGAGAGAGAGAGATCAGGACTCTCTCTCTCTCTCTCTCTCTCTCTCTCTCTCTCTCTCTCTCTCTCTCTCTCTCTTCTCTCTCTCTCTCTCTCCCTCTCTCTCTCTCTCTCTGGAGAAACATCGCCACTCTGTCCTTAAATTCCCACCTTTCTCCCCTATCCGTCTTCCCTCTCCTCCTTCCCTCCGTCCTCCCTCCCTTTCCTCCTCCCTCCGTCTCCTCCCCCACCCCCCAACCCCACCCCTTCCCCGAGGAGCGTAAACCAGCGCTAAGCACAACACGCGAATTAAAGAGCCCGATGAGCATCGACACAGGTGAGTTCAGACGTGGTGAATGCTCCCTCTCCCCCTCTCCCCCCTCCCCCCCCCTCCTACTCCCCTTTCATTATTCTGCCTTGACGAGCGATCTGGTAGCGATATCTGTACCCTCCCTCCCTTCCCCTGCTCTCTTCTCCATTCTCTTTCCCCTCTTCTTCCCTTCCCTTTCCCCTCCCCTCTCCCTTCCGTTTCCCCTCCCCATTTCCTTCCCCACATTCTCAATGGTCCTTTCTCTCTTCCTTCCTCTACCATCTTTTTTTTTCCGCTAATCCTTCCTTCCTCTCCCTTTACCCACCCTCCCTCATCCTATCCTCCCACCCTAGGGCCCTTTCCCTTCCCTTCCCCCTCTCACATTTCTTCCTCGCCCCCTCCCTCTACCCTTACCCTCTCCTCCCCCTCCCTTCCCTTATCTTATTTATTCATTTATTCCCTTATTTCTTTCTCGCCCCCTCCCCTCTACCCTTACCCTCTCCTCCCCCTCCCTTCCCTCATCACCCCCTCTCCTCCTCCAGTGCCTTCGCCTCATCCCGCCGCCGCTCCCCCTTTATCAGCTGGTGCATCGTGCCCCCGAGTGCCACGGCCCGATAGCGCTGAATGCCACTGGGCAATGCTGGCACACACGGCACTTGCTAATCTCTCCGTGCCATCAGTGGAAGGAAGGAGGGAGGAGGAGGAAGGAGGGAGGAGGGAGGGAGGAGGGAAGGAGGGGAGGAGGAAGGGAGAAAGGGGGAAGGGCGGGAGGAGGAGGGGGGAGGAGGGGCTAGGACAAGGTGCCATGCACGTGGTGACGCCATGAAATGCATTCCTTTGATGCTGGACAAAGGAGCCTGGCCAAGACAGCGGTCAAGCACATAGACGATGAAAAAGTGAGTGAGGAAGAGAAGGAAAATAGTAAAAGAAAGAGAAATGAAAATAAAAAGACAGACAGGAAAGTAGTTTTAAAAAATACGAGAATAAGAGAAGGAGACAGAGAAATGCGAGAGAGTAAGAGAGAAAAAGTTCGAGAAGAGAAATGCGAGAGAGTAAGAGAGAGAAAGGTACGAGAAGGAGGAAAATGCGAGAGAGTAAGAGAGAGAAAGAACGAGGAGAAAATGCGAGAAAGTAAGAGAGTGAGAGAGAGAGAGAGAAGAACGAGAAGGAGAGAGAGCAAGGCAAAGCGAGAACACAGCTCCGAGGCCGCCCACACCCGCCCACAAACAGCCCGACAATGAATCGCCGGCGTCAAGATTCGAATCGCAGATATCAGACGACTAATTACTCACCGAGCGCAGACGAGCGCAAGCGGAGATGTAAACAAACCAAATCCAAGTCAAAACGAAGAAGAAAAGAAGACAAGACACAAAGGAAATGGAGCAAAACACAACAACGTTATATCATTTCCACACACACACAAAAGGGGTGTTGGATGGAGGGGGGAGGGAGGGAGGAATGAAAGAGGGGAAATAGAGACTGGTCGATAGATAGATAGAGAGATAAACATATAGATAGTTAGACAGATAGATACAGAGAGAGAGAGACGAAGAAAGAAACACAACCCATCCTCACCGCTCTTTTCCTCCACCCCCTTAACCCTCATCCCCCCTCCCCTTAGCCCTTTCCCCCCCCCCTCCCCATACCCCCCTCACACCCCCCTCCGCCTATAACAAGTACTAATGTCTACCACAGCGATCTATACCAACAGGCGACAGCCCGCAGTGCCGACAAAGCCCCAGGCGGACGGGCTGGGTATCGACTGCGGGTGGCACTGACGACTCGGCCTGGCACTGACTAATAACAAGACGTTAGTGCCCGCCCGGGGACGCCGGCGGTGCCATGCCTCCTCGCGCCACACCAAGTTGACCGTGTCGAGCGAATGCCCCTGGGGTGAGGGTGGGGGCGGGGGTGGAGAGGGTGAGGGTGGGGCGGGGGATGGAGAGGGTGAAGGGGTAGTGGTGTCCCGGGGAGAGGGCCGGGGTGAAGGGGGTAAAAGTGTCCCTGGGGGAGGGTGGGGCGAGGGCGGGGGTACGAGAAGAATGAGGGGGTAGTGGTGTCCCACGGGTGAGGGTGGGTGTGGGGGGGGTGCGGGGAGAGGAGCGGTGAGGGGTGTAAGTGGGAGGAGGAGGAAGGGGAAGGGTAGGGGTAGTGGTGCCCCTGGGGGAGGTAGGCCAAGGGAGGGGCACGGGGAGAATGAGAGGATAGAGGCAAGGCGATGGGTTAAATGCATAGGCAAGCGGGAGAGGGGGGGGGGGATGGGACGAGAGGGTAGGGACGGGCTAAGAAATGGCTAAGGGGGGAGGGGGGGGAGTTGATGGGCCCCTCTCCCTTTCTTCAGCGCTCGATTGATGGGAGAAGAAGGAAAATAAGACAGGCTGTAAATTTTGGACGAGGGGGAGGAGAGGAGGGAAAGCATGGGGGGGGGGGAGGGAGAAAAAAAATAATAATGAGGAGAAAGGAGAGGGGGGGAGGAGGAAGGGAGGAAGGGTGGGAGAAAGAGAAATGCGTGTTGTGGGGAGAGAATATAAACAAGAAAAGAAAAAAAAAAGAAAGAAAAGGAT
Source organism: Penaeus vannamei (assembly GCF_003789085.1). Classification (NCBI taxonomy): domain Eukaryota; kingdom Metazoa; phylum Arthropoda; class Malacostraca; order Decapoda; family Penaeidae; genus Penaeus; species Penaeus vannamei. The sequence goes on along the minus strand of NW_020870451.1, from coordinate 328,751 downwards.
ACAGATAAAGAATATCAAGAAAATATAAAGAACACTCGAACCGAAAGAAAAAAAGAGACAGAAAAGAGTAAGAAAACACACATGGAAAGAAGAAGAAAAGAAAACGAAAGCAATATGCGAAGAACCCCACTTAAAAACAATAACAACAACAACGAGGACATCACCACCTCCTCCACAAAGAAAACAACTTTACCACCAACAATAACATCACCACCACCAGTCAACAACAAAAACAGCAACAACAACAACATCAACAAAAACAGCAAACAACAACATGAAAACCACCACCCCCACCCCCACCCCAACAACAACAACAACAACAACAACAACAACAACCCCCGCGAACTAGCGAGGGGAAAAACTCGGGTTACGAGGACTGGCGAGGCACCACCGCGGGCGTGGAGGTCGCGGGCGGGCGGTGAAGGGCGGCTGCCGTGTGTGGCTGGGACAGGGCGTCGTGATGCTCCATTTGTCACACATCGCCTCCCCGCCACTTCTCCCTCCTTCTCCTCTTTCTCTCCTCCTCCTCTTCGCTCTCGACATTTTTTCTTAATATTGCCTGCTCATTCGTGTTTTCTTCTTCCTTGCCTACACATTCTCTCTTTATTTTTCCTCTCCTGTTTTCTCTTCTCTTCTCTTTTTATCCCCCCCTTTCTTCTCCTGTCCCAGCTCCTTACTTCCCTTCATCAAAGTTTCCATTTCTTTTCCTCTCACCTCTTCCTCTTTCTCCTCCTTCGTCTTCTACCCGAATAACAGCTAAACAAAATCAGAACAATAACAAAAAAATGAAAAAATAAAATAAAAAATACTGTTACACTTTTTTCTTTCTTTTCTTTCTTTCATTTCTATTTTCTCTATTACTCTACCCCTCCCTCCCTCTCTCTCATTCCCTCTCTCTCCATCCCTCCCTCTCCCCCCCTCCCTCCCTACCCTACTCCTCCCTCCCCCCTCCCTTACCCTACCCCTCCCTCCCTCTCTCTCTCTTTCCCCCACCCTCCCTTACCCTACTCCCTACACCCTACCCCTCCCTCCCCCCTCCTCCCTCCTTCCCTCCCTCCCCCCTCCCTCCCTCCCTCCCTCCCTCCCTCCCTCCCTCCCTCACTCCCTGCCACCGTGTTTCGCTAGGTCGTCCCGCACCTGCAGAATCCGCCTCCCACCCCTCACACCCCATCACCCCCACGTCGGTCACGGCATGGGGTGAAAGGGGGGGGGAGGAGGAAGGGGAGATGGGAGAGGGAAAGAAAGGGGAGATGAGAAGGAAGAAGAAGGAATTACTGAAAAGGACGAAGACGAAATAAAAAAACGAAAGAGGAGGCAAGGAACTGAAGATGAGATGGGAGGACGGGTGGAAGGAAAGAGAAGGGGGAGGAGGGGGAGGGAGAGGAAAGAGAAGGGGGGAGGACGGGGAGAGGAGGGAAGGGGTGGAAGAGGAAAGAGGAGGGAGGGCGAGGAAAAGAGGAGGGGAGGGAGAGGAAAGAGAAGGGGAGGGAGGGGAAAGAGGAGGGAGAGGGAGGGGAAAGAGACGAGGGGGGGGGGTTAATTGTGATAATATTCGTGACTGCCATAACAAGATCTTATCGGCGAAGGGCTTATCTGCATAAATCATCAGCGGTTTGAAAGAGAGATAAAGCCAGTGCATGATTACGCTTCTCGTTAGTGGGGAAAACAAAGGTCTTTTAAATTGCCGGATCCGAGTTTTTTTCCTCCTCCTCCTCCTTTTTCTTCTTCTTCTTCTATATCATCATTATTATTATTATCATTATCTTCATTATCATCATCATCACCACCATCATCTTTATCTTATCATCATTATCATATTAATGCTATTATTATTATTGTTTTATTACCACAAACTACTACCAGTAGTAATAATATTCCTCTACCTCCTCCTCTTCTTCCTTTCCTTCGGTGCCCGTCTGTACGAAAGGGAGAAGGGGCATCGAAGAGAAAAAAGGAAAGGGAAGAGAAGAGACGAGGAGCAAGGGAAGTGTAGAAGAGAGAGAAGCAAGGGAATGGCGAGAAGAAGAGAGACAAGGAAGACAGGAAGAAGTGGAAGAGAAGGAGAGACAAAGGGATGAAAGCAGAAGGCAGAGGAGCAGGAGAGGTAGAGACAGGGAAGGAGGGGGGGGGGGGATGAGCAGAGGGGGAGCAGACAGAGGGTGGAATGGGCAGGGTAGAGGGAGGGGTAGGAGTGTGGGGGGGAGTGTGGGCAGAGGGAGACAGAGGGAGGCAGAGGAAGAGGGAGGTTGAGAGAGTGGGGGAAGGTGGGCAGAGGGAGGTAGAGGGAGTGGGGGGGAGGAGAATGGGCAGAGGGGGGGAGAGGGGGTGGGGCAGAGGAGGGGGGGGAGTGGGGGAGCAGGAGAGGAAGCACCCAACCGTAGAGCGTCGGAGGGCGCCGCCGAGGTTCTTTGTGCCCGCAAGCAAATGGACGACGTAATGGAACATTCAATTAATGTCTCTCTACCTTTGCGAGCGAGAATGAATCCGGCGCGACGCGTGTCAATTTATAGCCGGGGGGGGGGGGCATGAGGGATGAGAGGGCATGGGTGAGAGGCATGAGGATGAAAGGGGGTATGGGGAAGAGAGGGGTATTAGGGGGAGGAAAGGGGGTGCAGAGTATACCAGAGGCCTCATACCACTACGTCGTGTACTTACATGCAGAGTGTGTGTGTGTTTTTTTTTTTTTTTTTTTTGTGTGTGTGTGTGTTGTGTGTGTGTGTGTGTGTGTGTGTGTGTGTGTGTGTGTGTGTGTGTGTGTGTGTGTGTGTGTGTGTGTGTGTGTGTGTGCGCGTGCGCGCGCGCGCGCGCGCGTGCATTGTCCGTTGTGCAGACTGTACATATGTGTGTAATGTGCGTTCCCGTTTGCGTGCGAGACCTTGCGTGCGTGCACATATTTGTGCATGTGCGTGCCCTCGCGGCGTGGGAGTGTGTACACTTTGCTACATTATTCTTAAAGGGACATTCCCTTGAACACAAATATTTGCTCGTAACTCCGAGTCACGGGGGGGGGGGGCTGTTCTGCGTCTTTCTTTCTCTTTCTTTTTCTTTTTTTTTGTCTTTAGCTTTCTGCAAAGTTTGTGGAAATTCTTTTCGGCGTATAGTTTTCCCATTCCTTTGACAATGCATTCATCCGGATCGCATTCACAATGTCACAGAAGAAGTAAGAGGCAAGAGAAGAGAAGAAAAAGGGAGATAGACACAACGCAGAAAAGGAGACAACGAACTCTAAGAAAAAAAAAAACAGGCCGGGAAGAAACAAATAGAATAAATTAAGAGAGAAATGGAGAACTGAATAAAAAAAAGAGAAACCAGATAAGAAACGAAAATTAAATAAATACGAAAGAAGAAAAACAAAATAAAAAAGCGACATTAAAAGCCGAAAATAGAGAAATGGAAGAAGAGAAAACTGAAAGAGAGACGCTCAAAGAAGCAGAAAAAAGAACTCGACGACGCAGAGATACAAATGGTCGAACGTGTGACTCAAGACAGCAGGAAAATGACCCTTGTGAGACACCGTGCCAAGTCCAAAGGAAGGAGGAATTGCGAGAGAGAGAGAGAGAGAGAGAGAGAGAGAGAGAGAGAGAGAGAGAGAGAGAGAGAGAGAGAGAGAGAGAGAGAGAGAGAGAGAGAGAGAGAGAGAGAGAGAGAGAGAGAGAGAGAGAAGAGAAAAGAAAGAGAGAGAGATATAGAAAGAGAGAAAAAAGAGAGAGACAAAATTCAAAAACAGAAACATACCAACCGAGAAAAGGAGAAGAAGGAAAAGAAAAAAAACTATATTAATGGTCCTTACATTGCGAGTGAAAGATCTAATGGTGTAGACACGGGGAGCGAATGGAGTGGACCACCCCCACCCCACACCCACCCCCCCCCTGCGAGGAAAGGCTATTCAAAATACCATTGACTCTGGGTTGGAAGTGACGGCCCCGAGCGAAGGGGGGGGGGGCCGCTTCATCATACGGAAGGGGAGGGAAGGGAGGGGAAGAAGAAGGAAGGGAATAAGGAAGAAGGAAGGGAAGAGAAAGGGAGGGAAGGAAGGGATGAAGAAGAAGAATGGGAAGGAAGGGAAGGGAAGGGAAGGGAAGGGAGGGAAGGGATGGGAAGGGGGAAGGAGGAGGAGAGGAGAGAAGAGAGGGAGGCAAAGGAAGGGATGGGATGGAAGCAAAAGGAGGAGAAGAGGGGGGGAATGGAATGGAAGGGAAAGGAAGTGAAAGGGAACGGGACGGAAAGAAAGGAAGAGAAAAGAAAGGAAACGAAGAGAAATGCAGGAGGAAAAACAAAGAACCGATAAATATCAAACGGGAAAGAGAAGAACAGGAATAAATGAACTAAAGAAAACAAAGAAAAAATGTGATAATCAAACAGACGAAAAAAAAAAAAAAAAAAAAAAAATACAAGCATTCGAACGAAATGCATAAACAAAACAATTACAATAAGAGAAAGAGAGAAAACGAAACCCCAGCTCAATCCTTTAAGAGGAAGTGAATATAGACATCCACAAGAGAGAAAGAAAACAGGAAATAATTCTTACCTCCCCTCCCCTCCTTCCCAGCCCTCCCCACCCCTTCCCCATCACTCACTCCATCCTTCTCCCCTCCTTACCCCCAATCCCCCTCCCTCCATCCTCAAACCTCCTCCCTCCCCCTCCCTTCCCCCTATCCACCTCCCCACCCTTTATACCCCCCCCCTCCGCCCCCAATCCCCCTAATCCCCTCCTCTCCTCCTCCTCCTCCTCCTCCTCCTCCTCCTCCTCCTCCTCTCCTCCTCTCCTCCTCCTCCTCTCCTCCCTCCCCCCTCCCCCAAACAATAATAGAAAGGCCCTTTGGAGGCTCTAAAGCGACACCTGTTCCTCGCTCGGCCTCGACGTCCTCCTCGAAACCAATAACTCTGACAGAAGTTATTTCCCTCCGAGATGTTACCAGCGGGGCGCGCCTTTATCTCCCCTGCGAGAGAGAGAGGCGCAACACCTCCTCTACTTCTCTTCTTTTTTTCTTCTTTCTTTCTTTTTCTGGTTTTCTCGCTTCTTTTTTCATTTTCTTCTTCTGCTTCTTCTCTTTTTCTCTCTTCGTCCTTTCATTCTTCTTTCCTTCTTTCTTCTCTCTTCTCCTTCTTCTCCTTCTCTCCTTCTTCTTTTCTTCTTTCTTCTTCTTCTTCTTCTTCTTCTTCTTCTTCTTCTTCTTCTTCTTCTTCTCTTCTTCTTTCTTCTTCCTCTTCTTCTTCCTCTTCTTCTTCCTCCTCCTCATACTGTCTTTCTTGAATGCTTCCCTTCGTATGTTTCTCGTTCTGTTTCTTCTTTTTTCTTTCTTTCTTTCTTCTTCGTGGAAGCTGCACTTTGTCTTCTTCTTTACGACGTTGTTTTGTCTGTCAACCGTGTCATCTCCGTGAAGATCGGCTGACTCGCGATGCCACGGGGCTTGACAACGCTGCCTCTGTCACGGATTTGATCTAAAACCGCATGCCACCCCCTCCTCACATCCCTCTTCTTTTTCTCCTTCCTCTTCCTCCTCCTCCTCTTCTTCTTCCTCCTCCTCCTCCCCCTTTCTTTAGCTTCCATTTCTATTTAATTATTTTTCCACTATCTTTTAATTTTATTTTATTTTTTGTCCAATTAATAATGTCCCATGAGGTCCCTCCCCTTTTTGAAGACTTTTCCCGTTTTCCTTTCGTATCTAATAATTTATTCCGTTTGTTTCGCCATTATCATGTTAAATCATTTCTTATCATGATTCCCCCTCTTCCTATTTTTCCTCCTCCATCCTCGCCCTTGCCTTGGATTTGGTCGTCTTCTTCTTCTTCTTCCTCTTTCTCCTCCTCTTCCTCCGGCCCCTCGCTCACACGACCCTCACCCTTCCATATGATTGCCAGCTATCATCACAGGATATATCTTCCGTCGCTGGCATGCCTCCCTCCCTCCCTCTCTCCCTCCCCTCTCTCTCTCTTTCCCTCCCCTTTTCCTCCTCCTACTCCCTCTTCTTTCTACTCCCCCTCCTTCTCCCTGTCCCTCATACTCTTCCTATACCTCTTCCTGTACCCCTCCCCCTCCATCTCACTCTCCCATTCCCTTCCCTTCTCCCTCCCCTTTCCTCTCCCTCTCCCACTCCTCCCCTTCCCTCTACCTCTTTCTCTCCCTCTCCATCCCCCTCCCCCTCCCCTCTCCCCCTTTCTCCCTCTCTCCGCTCCATAGCAGCTGCTTAATGTCCACTGTCAAATATACGAATTACTTTTTGATCCCGAGGGAAAATTATTTAATGTTGCTGACAGGCGCACTCGGGGGGGGAGAAGAGGAGGAGGGGGAAGTAAAGGAGTGAAGAGAGAAAGGGGGAGATGAGACAGGAGGAGACGAAGGAGAAAAAGAGATATGGAAGTAGATAGAGAAGAGAGAACTATGGTATTGCTTTAAAATATATATATATATATATATATATATATATATATATATATATATATATATATATATATACAGAACTGTGCTTATAATCTCCACAGCCGTTATGGCACAACAAAAATAAAACCTAAAAGAAAAAAAAGAAAAAAAAATACAATAAAAAATAACGCCACAACACACACCAAACCACCGTGGAATTTGATCATTATAAAATATTTATTCAAGTCTCCCACCCACAGAAACGCTTGTGCAAACATTCAATGTAACTCTTTTTTTTCTCCATTTCTTTCTTCCTCTTACCTTTCGCATGTTTAATCTATTCCTCATTCTCATTCTCTCTCCCTCTCTCTCTCTCTCCCTCCCCTCCCTCTCTCCCTCTCTCTCTCTGTCTGTTCTGTCTGTCCCTCTCTCTCTCTCCCTCTCCCTCCCTCCTCCCTTCCCCCACTCCCTCTCCCTCCTCCTCCCTCTCTCCCCCTCTCCCTTCTCTCTCCCTTCGCACGTGATTTATCTATTTTTTCTTTTTTTATGTGGAATCTTCCCTCTCTCTCGTCGTGTTTTCTTTCCCACAGAAACCATAAGCTTCTGGCTACGCTGTGTCACGCATTCGGCCCTTCTTCAGAGTCATGGGTAAATACATACCTTTTTTTCTTTTACTTCTTTCGTTTATTTTCCCAATGTCTTTTCCTTCTTCTTTTCTTTAGGGTGATTCTTTTTCTTTGGCTTGTTTATTGGTTTATTTTCATGTAAGTAGATACAGGCTGATGGATCCATATACACATTTAGACAGGCAGATGTAAACAAAAAACAGAAACATAAATAACTACAGACATACAATATACATACATACCAATGAGAAAAGAGGAAGAAAGAAAGAGAAGTAGGAAAAGCACGATCCATCCCCCCCCCCCACCCTTACCCAAACCCACTCTCACCCCAGCCCCCCCCTCCCCCCCCCCCCACCCACCCTGTTCCCCGCGCATAATGGAGTCCCAATACCGATACCAGAGGGGCGAGAACACCACCAATACCGATACCAGACGACGAAACAAAGGCCAAATAAAGCTTATATGAAGAGGCAGGAGGGAAAATATCCCCCCCCCTTTTACTTCTTCATCTTCCTCTTTCTTCTTTCTCTTCTCTTCTTTCTCCTCTTCTTCTTCTTCCTCTTTCTCTTCCTCCTCCTCCCCTTTTTTTCTTGACCGACCGGTGCCAACTAACCGAATTTCTCTCTCTCTCTCTCCCTCTCTCCTCCCTCCCTCCCCCCCTCCCTCCCTCTCCCCTCCCTCCCCCCCTCCTCCCTCCCTCCCTCCCTCTCCCTCCACCTCCCTTCCACCCCCTTCCCCTCCCCCCTCCCCCTCCTCTCCCAGCCCCCCAAGACGGACGAGCGAATGTATGTATGGGGGGGGGGGGTCACTTAAAGGATTTTTCCCCCGGCGCCGCATCTGGCCGACGGGCGCGCCAATGAAGTAAATACGTAAAAACGGCGCCCACGATCATCAATTCCGCACTCGGGGAGGACTTTGCGGCGAATAAGCAGCCGAGGGAAGCGTAAAGGGGAAACGTGGAGGGGAAATTGCTTAAGGGCGTCCCAAAAAAAGGAAGGAGGTAGGGAGGTTAGGAAGGGAAGGGTAGTGTAGGGAAGGTAGAGAAGGCGGAGGGAGGGAGGAGGGGGAGGAGAGGGAGGAGGGAGGAGGGAGGGAGGGAGGAAGGAGGAAGGGAGGAGGGAGGAGGAGGAAGAGGGAAGGAGTAAGGAGGTAAGGAGGGAGGAGGAAGGTAGGAGTAGGAGAGAGGGGAGAGAGGGAGGTATGGATGCAAGGAGAGAGGGAGGGAGGGAGGAAGGCATAAAGCGAGGCAAAAGTAGGGAAGGGAAGGGGTCGGCAAGTGAGAGAAGGATAAATAGGAGAGGACCCCTTCCGAGGCCACTTTTCAAGCCATCGCGCCGTCGGTCTTCCCCGTCGAATGAATATCTAAGACCTGTCGCTGAGGACCTATTGAGCGCCGTGTCAATTACCGAGAGGGGAGAGGCAGGTGGGGGGAGGGGGGAGATCGGGGCGGGAGGGATAGGGAGAGGAGAGGGGGGAGAGAGGGGAGATAGGGGAGGGGAGGGAGAGTGGGGAGAGGCAGATGGGGGGAGGGGAGAGATCGGGGGCAGATGGGAGGGAGGGAGAGTGGGAGAGGTAGACTGGGGAGGAGGGGGAGGGATGCGCTCTCTCTCCCGTGTTGATTCCGTGCATTGGGAATCGTTGCAAAAAAGACAAACAGGCATTCAATAAACCTTGCAACAAGTTACCGAAGCTGCAGGAAAAGAGGAGGAGGGAGGAGGAGGAGGAGGAGGAGGAGGAGGAGGAGAGAGTGGAGGAGGAGGAGGAGGAGGAGGAGGAGAGGAGGAGGAGGAGGAGGAGGAGGAGGGTGAAGGAGGAGGAGGAGGGGCGGAAAGGCGGAAGAGGAGGAGGAGGAGGAGGAGGGGAGCGAAAGAGGAGGAGGAGAGTGAAGAGGAGGAGGAGGATAGGGGAAGAGCAGGAGGAGGCGGAGGAGGGCAGATCGAGAACCACTCAATGCTGTTGATATTTCCGGTCGGGGAAATAAGCCAAATAAAAGTAAATAACGTTAACTCCAAAACGCTTGACTGGGTGTCGTATCACACTCACTGGGCAAGGAAAATACTCCTTCATTATTCACTCCGCGAGACGGCGCTGCCACTCCGCCGCTGCTCTCCACTTCCGCTACTCCGGTTCCTGTTCCTATCAACATTTCTGCCCCTATTCATATTCCTATTCCTTTTCTTTTTATTTCTTCTTTCCTTTCCTCCTCCTCCTCCTCCTTCCTTCCCTCCTCCCATCCTTTCCTTATCTCTCCTTTATCTTCTCTACCTCCCTCCTTCCTCCCTTCCTCCCTCTTTTCCTTCCACCCTTTTCCCTTTCCCCATCCCTCCTCCCACTCTCCCTTCCTTGACTCCTTCCCTCCTCCCCTCCCTTCCTTTATCTTCTCTACCTCCTCCTCCTCCTCCCTTCTTCCTCTCCCTTCCCTCTTTCCACCCATTCCCAATTCCTCTCACCCCTCCTTCCCTCCCTTCCTCCTCTCCCCCTCCTCCCACCCCTTCTCCCCAAGCAACACGGAGGGCCGCCTTCTCCCGTGTCGAACCCAAAGGAGAGTCAGCATTCCGCGGCCGCCGGACACCCGAAACAATCCTCGGGGGGGAGGGGGGGGGAGGGGGGGAGGGAGGAGGAGCGAGGAGGCAGGGGGAGGGGGGCAAAGAGGGGGAGGGGAGGGGCGGGGACACAGGAGGGGAAAGGAGGAGAGGGGGGGGAGCTAGGGAGACAGAGACTGAGAGAGAGTAAGAGAGAGGAGAAAGGGAGATTGGGGGAGAGTAAGGGAGAGAGGAAAAGAGATTGGGGAGAGGGGACAGAAAGAACGAGAGAAGAGAGATAAGAGGAAAACGAGAAGAGAAAGAGAGAGGAAAACGAAAGGGAGAGGAATGAGAAGAGGAGAATAGGAAAGAAGACCGAAAGAATAGAGGGAGAAGAGTGGAGAGAATTAAAAAACAGAGCTAAACTAACGAGAGTGGGGGGGTAGGGTGGGGGGGGCAGAGGACGTTCGATTGTGCAAAGTGTGTCGGCGCTAAACGTCTCTCGGGATCCCTTGTGGAGGGCGTCCGACGGGCCAAGACGCCCTCGGAGACGGCGCGGAGCAGGTGGGGCGGGAAGACGGGCGGGGGGGGGGTTAAGGAGGGAGAGGAGAATTTAAAAAAGGAGAGGAGGGAGGGAGGGAGGGAGGGAGGAGGGAGGAGGGAGGGAGAAGGAGGGAGGGAGAGAGGGAAGGACGGAGAGGAGAGAGAGGGGGAGAGAGATAAACAAAATGGAATCCAAAAGAGAATAAAGATAATAAATTTGTAACAGCCCAACTAACTAAATAAAACCCACCCGCAACTACAAAAACCTCGCATTAGTAGCGTGCAAATGCCGCCACAGTCCTTTCACAGTGCCCTCCCTCCCCCGCCCCCCCATGACCCCTAAGGCCCCTATATTTAGGCATAGGCCGCCAGCCGCTGCACTCTGCACCAGTCCATCAAATTTTTTTCATTCGCTTTGCTCCTTTTTTTTGAGTCGCTCCTTCCCTCTCTCCCGCTGTTGTTGTCATTATTTGCATTTTTTTTTGGTTGTGGCGGCGGCGGCGGTGGCACCCCCGGATGGCACCAGCCGGGACCCACCTGGAGGCGCCTCGCTCCGCCGCGTTTTTAGCGCCTCGTCGACAATTAAGAAGGACGTGTCTCCGGCCGGGGCTGCGGGATTTGCGCCGCGCCTGGTAACACTGCCCTCGAGCCACCTATGTCTGTCTGTCTGTCTGTCTGTCTGTCTGTCTGTCTGTCTGTCTGTCTGTCCTCTCTCTCTTCTCTCTCTTCTCTCTCTCTCTCTCTCTCTCTCTCTCTCTCTCTCTCTCTCCTCTCTCTCTCCTCTCTCTCTCTCCTCACTCCCTCTTCCCTCTTTTACTTGCTATATATTCTATCTCTCTTCTCCTTAAAATGAGCTCTCGAAGGCACATGCAAAACACCCACCTGTTCGGATTCATTATCGCATTAAAAAAAAAGTCCCCCTCCTATCCCTTCTCCCCCCTCCCCCTCCCCCCTTCACTATATCATTAATAGCAGAGAGAAAAACAATCACATGCCTTCGAGAGAGACAAAAAGGCAACAAGTCAAAAGGGGTGAAGGTCGGAGGAGGAGGAGGAGGGAAGGAGGGAGGGGAGGAGGGGAGGAGGAGGAGAGGAGGGAGGAGGAGGAGAGGAGGAGGAGGAGGAGGAGGAGGAGGAGGAGGAGGAGGAGGGGAGGAGGAGGAGGAGGAGAAGAAGAGAGAAGAAGACGAAGAAGAAGAAAGAAGAAGAGGAGGAGGAGTAGACAAGGAGGAGAGGGGAAGAAGAAGAGAGAGAAGAGGATATGGGAAATGGGTGAGAGAGGTGAAGGAGAGAAGAGAGTGAGTCCACGAGTAAAGGAAAGGGGGGGGTAGGGTTGATATGTAGAAACGGAGGAAGCGGGGGGGGAGGAGGGGGGGGAGAAGGTCACAATGCACGAGGAGTGTGAGGTTAAGACGGGTTATGAGATTATCTCCACACAGCACTTAGGCCCCATCTACCACCTGAGTGTCAGCCCGTGTACCTGGCTGACTTACACCCCTTCTTCCCCCTCATTCACCCCTCCCCTCCTTCCCCCTTCATCCCCTCCCTCCACCTTTCCCCTCCTAATTCCCCTTCATTTCACTTTCCTCCCCATCCATTAACCCACCCCACCTACCTTCCCCTCCCCCTCTTCTCTCCCCCTTCCCATCCCCACCTCCTCTTCCCTGCCCATTTGCATATTTAATCGGAGGAGCGACACCAGGAACAGCGGCGCTTCTCTTGAATCCGGATGTCGAACAAGCACACAGCATGCACTCGACCGGACGCTCAATGGGGCGCGCGCTCTCAGCTCTCACCTCTCATCTCATCTCCTCACTCTCTCACTCTATCATCTCTTTCACTCTCTCTCACTCTCTCTCTCCTCACTCTCTCTCTCTCACTCTCTCACTCTCTCTTTGTGTTTTTAAGGGTTCTGCGAAATATCATGCCTGTCTGGAAGAACAGAATGCGGGACGGGGATATGTGCGCGCCTACGTGTGTGCGTATACGTGTCTTACCAGCACTACCCTCCCCCCCTCTCTCTCTCGCTCGCTCTCTATCTCTATCTCCCCCGACTGTTCTCTGGTTCTGTCTGTCTCCCTTTTCTCCTATCCCTCCTCTCTCTCTCTCCCTCTCTTCCCCACACAAATCACGCTGACATGTACGTCTCCAGGTCTCATCCGGACGCCCACATACCCACACACTACTCCTCCCTCCCTCCCTCCCTCCCTCCCTCCTCCTCCTCCTCCTCCTCCTCCCTCCTCTCCTCCTCCCTCCTCGCTCCTCCTCTCCACCGACCTCCCCTCGAGCGCCATTTATCAGCGAGAACGACTAAGAAGATGTAAAGCGGGCGCACCGTAATGCCTCGCTCGACATGCTGCTGACACTCGAGGAGGGGGAGGAGGAGGGGGGAGGAGAGGGGGGTGCTGACACTCGAGGAGGGGGGAGGAGGAGAGGGAGGAGGGGGGAGGAGGGAGGAGGGGAAGGAGGTGGGAGGGAGGGAGGGAAAATCGTCTTCTTCAAGGAGGAGAGCACCTATGAATCACGCTTCGAGTAACAACCCCCAATCCCCCTCCCCCCCCATCTCTTCTTCTTCTTTCCCAGCTCCTTCCTTTCTTTTTCGACACAAAGGACCACCCTCTTTATCCTAATCCTTGTCCTATTCCCTTCCTCTACCCCTTATCTAACCTCCCTTAACCCCCATCCGACCCCTACCCTTCCGATAACCCCCAACCCCACCCCCTCCTTCAAGACGTCCCCTATCAACGTCATTCCACACCGGGAACCTCTCGGGTCGTACTTTGCATAAATTTACTGGCACGGGAACACTTCCTTCACTCCCCGCCCCCCCCTCCTCCTCCTCCGCCCCCGCCCCCACTCTTACGCCTCCCTTCATTTTCCTCCGCGGTCCCCCTCTCGCTCGTCCCACGTCCTTCACCTCCTCCTCCTCCTCCTCCTCTCCTCTCCTTCCTCCCCCTTCCCGCCCTCCTCCTCCTCTCCTCCTCTCCTCCTCTCCTCCTCCTCTCCCTCCTCCTCTCCTCTCCTCCTCCTCCTCTCCTCACCCTCTCCTCCCCTCCTCCCCCCTCGTCCCCTCTCCCGCGTCCCCTTTCCCTCTGTCACTCCCTCCCCTCCTCCCCTCACCCCATGCACGCCGTTCCAAAAATCCCGTCTTCCTCCCCGCTCGGCTAATTTGAATTATCCTGTCAGTTACGTGTCGAATCATAATAAATTTTCCAAAAATTGAAAAAAAAAAAAAAAAAAATCTATGGGGCCGAAGAAAAATATAGGGTGAGGGCGTTATTAAGGAAGAATAACTTTATGGAAACGGAAGGGGCTTGCGAGGTAACAGACACCGTTTGGAATTTAAACAGAAATAAATGAACCACGAGAATTTTAACACTGAAGATAAATAAAAAATGATAAATAAATTAAGAAATTTTTAATAAAACTGGCTAAAATAAATAAATAAATTTGTAAACACTGATCTTAAAACAAAAGCATTAAATAAATCATGAACATTTTAAATAAACTGGCCTAAATAAAATAAATAAATTGTGAGCATTTGGACCTTAATAAAAACATTAAATAAATCATGAACATTTGTAATACTGACGCACTTTGACCCTCTGTTTTGACCACTGGAGTAAATATTTTGGTCTGTCTGTCTGTCTGTTTTGCCTCTTGATCTGTCTTTCTATCTCCGATTTATCATTTTTTGTCTCTTCCAATTCTTCTTACCATCCTTCTTACACACATATATATTCTTATTACTTTATTCGTTGTTTAAATATTTTTTTCTCAGATAAAAGATATATAAAAAAAAAAGCATCACCTACAATTTTAGGACAAAAATTAAACGAAAAATAAAAGTTAAATGCCTCTCCCCCTCTCCCCCTCTCCCCCCCCCCAGGCCAATCCTCGCTAATCTTCAAAACACGCCCCCCGTAAACAGTGCAAAATAGAAATGAAAAGAAAAAATAAATCAATAAAAAAACAAAAAAAAAAATATATATTTTACAAAAAAAAGGAGTGACGAGGGAAAAACGCACTATTGACAGACACTTCAACCTCTCTCATCCGCTAATCCTAGACCTAATCACTCCCCCATCCTCCTGCCCCACCCCCTTTCCCTCCCTAATCCTGTAACCTTCGCCCTCCTCCCTTCCCCTCCCCCATTCTCCTCTCTTTCCTCTTTTACCCCTTCCCTTTTCTCTCCCTTACCTTCCTCCCCCTCTTTCCCTTTCTCCTTCCTCTCCCATCCTTCCTTTATCCTCTTCCTTTCCCTCCTTTACCTTCCTTCCCTTCCCCTTTACCTCTTCCATCAAGGGGCCGGGAGGGGGGGGGCGGTAGGGGGAGGGGGGGGGTCATTTATTAATTGTTCGCATTATTTCACAGTTTAAGGCCCTCGAGTTGAGAGAAGAGGAGAGGAGAGGAGAGGGAATAATGAGAGAGAGGAGAGGAATGAGGCGAAGAGAGGGAAGAGATTAAGAGAGAGGAGAGGAGAGGGAATAATGAGAGAGAGGAGAGGAGGCGAGAGAGGGAAGAGATTAAGGAGAGGAGAAGAGGAGAAATAATGAGAGAGAGGAAGGGAAATGAAGGTGAGAGAGGGAAGAGATTAAGAGAGAAGAGGAGAGAGAAAGAAGTGTGACGAGAGGAGAAACAGGAGAAAGGATAGGGTATGAGAGAAAAAGAAGAGTGAGGGAATGAAGGGAAAATAGAAAGGACAAAGGGAGAAAAAGATGGAGGAGGGATAGGAGAAAAAGGAATAAAGCATATATGGAAGAAAAAAAAGAGTAAGGAAAAAGAAAAGAAAGGGAGAAAAGGAAAGTGTGGAAGAAGGAAGAGAAGGATGAGGGGAAGAGGAATTAATTAATTTCCGCATTTTGCTTTTTCGACTCCACTTTCTCTTGTGTTAATTAATCGCAGTTGGAATCTGAAATATATCGGCTTAATTCACAGGAAACAGAGGGCAGGAGGAAAGGAAAGGGGGAAAGGAGGAGGGGAAGGAGAGAAGGAAAGAGGAGAAGGGGGGAGGAAAGGGGGAAAAGGAGGAGGGGAAGGAAGGAGGAAGAGGAGGAAGGGGAAGGAGGAGGGGGAGGAGAGGAGGGGGGAAGAGGAGAAAAACTAACAGGATAAGGAATAGGAACAAGAAACGAAAGAGGAAGAGAAAGAAGGAGGAGGATACAGAACTCGCAGGTCGCGACGAACAATAGAACCAGAAACACACAAGAGGAGTTAAAAAATAAATAACTGAATAACACCAAACAAGCAAAAGAAAAACATACACAAATATACAAAGAACCCTTCAACGATTTCCCTTTCCCTCTCCCCTCTTCCCTTTTCCACTCCCTTTTCCCACCCCCCACCCTCCCCTCCCCTTCCCCTCCTCTCAAAAGTCAACACGGGGGCAGAGGCACCTGACCGCGTGACACAACACAGGTGGCCCGACACCCCCCCGGAAAGGCGTGGCTGCCGTGAGAATGATTGACACCTGCCCACCGCGGGTGCCGTAGGGTGCGTGGCCCTCTGGGGAGGGGGGAGGGGGGGGGTGCCACAGCGTTCGTGTGAGGAGTTAAGTTGAAGAGAAAAAAAAATGTAGGCCTCTATATTTTTTTTATTAAGGAAAACGTGAATAAAAATGCGCTCATACACACGCACGCACATGTATACATACATACACATACATATATCCACACTACACTACACAACAAGAGGGAGAGCGAGTGCCAAGATGGTGCCAGCTGGGGACGCCAACAGTAACAGTTTGTGCGGATGGCATTCCCCGCTGCGCGTCTGTCGTGCCTCTACCCCCCCCCCCTCCTTTTGCGTGTCTTCCTCCTCCCGTTTCTTGTTTCTCTCTCTCTCTCTCTCTCTCTCTCTCCCTCTCTCTCTCTCTCTCTCTCTCTCTCTCTCTCTCTCTCTCTCTCTCTCTCTCCTCTCTCTTCTTTCTCATTTCCTCTCTCTCTAATGGCCATTGTTTTCCACTTTTTCGACTCTCCTTCCTCCCTCATTCCCCATCCCTCTCTTTCCACCCTCTCTCCTTATCCCCCTTTCCCCTCTCCTTCTCTTCTTCCTTCCACTCACTCCCGCCGCTACTCCTCCTCCCTCCAATCTCCCTTCTCCCTTTCGATGATCCCAACCTCCCTCTTAATAAGAGTTTATGTCAATAAGCTCCCCTTTTCCTCCACTTTCTCCCCCCC
Organism: Penaeus vannamei; assembly: GCF_003789085.1. NCBI lineage: Eukaryota > Metazoa > Arthropoda > Malacostraca > Decapoda > Penaeidae > Penaeus > Penaeus vannamei. Next base: position 312,521 of record NW_020870451.1, on the reverse strand, counting down.
TCTTTCTCCCCTCGTCCCCGCCCCCCCCCCGCGCCTCCACCACATGCCGCATCGCCAAACAAAAATGCTCGGGCCGTTTCGTTTCCACCAAGCGGTCGGGGGGCTCTCGTTTTTTCTGTCCTTCTCCTCTCTCTCTCTCTCTCTCTCTCCCTCTCTCTCCCTCTCTCTCCCTCTCTCTCCCTCTCTCTCCCTCTCTCTCCCTCTTCTGTTCTTTCTGTCTCTCTTCCCCTCCTTTCTCCTCTTCCTCCTCTCCTCTTCCCTCCTCCCTTCCCCTCCTCCTCTCTCTCTCTTCTTCTCTCTCTCTCTCTCTCTCTCCATCTTTTGCAATGTCTTTCCATAGTTTCTAACTTTCTGGTTTTTCCATGCCCTCTGCCATTTCTCTTCTTTTTCTTTCTCATTTCTCCTTTCCTCATTTCTCTCTTCCTCTTCTCCTCGCTCTTTCTCTCTCCTCTCTCTCTTCTTCTGTCTGGTGGTCTCTCGTTCTCTTCTCTCTCTCTCTCTCTACATTCTCTCTCGTCGCGTCGCTTTTTAAATGTCTTTCTTAATTATTCTATTTCTGTCCTTTTCCTATGCCTCTGCCTTTCTTTCTTCGTTTTATTTCTTTCTGCTGTGGCGTCTCTTGCTGCTTTTGCGGTCGGTCTGGTTGTTCTCTCGTCTCTTCTTCGTTTTTCAATGCTTCTTATAGTTCTATTTCTGTCTTTTTCTATTGCCCTCGCCTATTCTTTCGTCATTTTTTCTTTCCTTCATTTCTCTTCTCTCTCTTCGTCTCTCTGCGGTCAATCTTTCTCTCTGTCTCTCTGGCGTCTCCTCTCTCTCTTCTCGTCTCTTCTCTCCTCTCTCCTCTCTCTCTCTCTCTTTTTTAATGTCTTTCTTATAGTTTATTTCTGGTCTTTTTTCTATGCCTTGCCTTCTTTCTTTTTTCCTTTCTCTCTTTCTTCATTATCTCTCTCTCTCTCTCATCTATCCTTCGTCTCTCCTTCTCTCGCCCTCTCTCTCTGTCCCTCTCTCCTCTCCTCTCTCTCTCTCTCTCTCTCTCTCTCTCTCTCTTCTCCTCTCGTTGTTTAAATGTTTTTCTTAATAGTTCTATTTTGTCTTTTCCTATGCCTCTGCCTCTTTCCTCCTTTTTTCTTTTTCCTCTCCTTCTCTCTCTCTCTTCTCTTCTTTTCATATGTTTTCTTATAGTTTCTATTTTCGTCTTTTTCTATGCCCTCTGGCTTTCTTTCTCTTTTTTTTCTTTCTTCCATTTTCTCCTCTCTCCCAGTCTTCCTCTTCTCTTCTCT
>NW_020870451.1:292996-311141 GCF_003789085.1 Penaeus vannamei | reverse complement strand
CTCCTCCTTCCTCCTCCCTCCTCCTCCTCCTCCTCCTCCTTCCTCCTCCTCCTCCTCCTCCTCCTCCCTCCTTCCTCCGTTTCCTACTTCTCTCTCCTCCTCCTACTCCTCCTTCCTCCCCCTTCCCTTCCCTCCTCCCCCCTTCCCCTCCTCCTCCTCTCCCTTTTCCCCACCCCCCCCCTCCCTCTCCCCCCCCCTTCCTCCTCCTCCTCCCCTCCCTCCTCCTCCTCCCCCCTCCTTCCCCTCCTCCTCTTCTTCCTCCTCCCTCCCCTCTCCCTTCCTCCTCCTCTCTCCTCCTCCTCCTCCTCTCCTCCCTCCTCCCCCTTAACCTCCTCCCTCCTCCTCCTCCCTCCCCCCTCCGCCCTCTCCTTCCTCCTCCTCTCCTTCATCCTTCCTCCCCTCCTCCCTTCCTCCTTCCTCTCCTCCTCCACCCGGGCTCCTAGGCACGAGGCATGAAGGATACTTAGCGGGGGAGGCCCCCCCACCCTCCACCCCAGGCTCTGATAAGGACGTGACGGCGCTTCCGCAACTACCCTCAGGATGCTTCACTCGCGCCGAAAAAAAAAATATATATACGTCCTTTTTATTCCGGTTTCGTAATGCAACAGTGAAAGATGAGGGATCGTATTTTTAGAGCGGGGCGATAAAAACAATGAGGGAAGATTTATCGGGCTGAATAAAGTGAGGGAAGAGATCTCACAAAGACAGATATAATACAATTAATAAAGAAGAATAATAAGAATAAGAATAGAGTATATAGAATAAGAGGAAAAATATCACACACGCACCACACACACACACCACACACACACACACGCACACGCACACGCACACGCACACGCACACGCACACGCACACGCATGACATACAGCACACACACACACACCACACACATCAGCACACATCGCAGCACACACACACACACACACACACACACACACACACACACACACACACACATCGACACACACACACATGTACTTACCACAGTCCTACCCTCGTGCCGGTCCGCGCCTGAAGCCACGTCCAAGAACTCGTAAACAAACCTTTAAAAAAGAAAAAAAGAAAAAAAAACATTTAGAAAGAGGCTGCGGTTGTGCCACAGAAAACAATAAAAAAAATACACACACAAAAATCAGACAAAAATCGAATAAAACAGGAATCAGAGAAATCAAAGGAAAATGGAGATGGGGAAGGGGAGGGGCAGACAACAGGAAAGGGAGGAAGGAGAGAGGAGACGAGTAAAGGGAAGGGAGCAAGAGAGAGCAGACGAGGGGCAGACGACGAAGAAAGGGAGGAGAGGCAGACGATAAAGGGAAGCGCAGAGGCACCGATAAGGGAGAGGGAGGCAACGAGGGAGGATGAAGGGGGGGGGAGGGTAGCATCGCTGTAGATGGCCAGGATAACAACAGGCGTGACGTCAGCTGAGAAGGAAACAAAAAAATAAAGCCTAAAAATTAAACAATTCCGAAGTGGAACATTTACTAGGCCGGTGATCCAAGCGGAGACGACAGAGACACCCGATAAATGAGCAGATAAGGGAGAGGTCACACAGGCGGATGGAGGAGGGAGGGAGGGAGGAGGGAGGGAGGGAGGGGAGGGAGGAGAGAGGAGGAGGAGGGAGAGAGAGGGAGAGAGGAGAGAGAGAGGAGAGAGAGAGAGAGAGAGAGAGAGAGAGGAGAGGGAGAGAGGAGGAGGGAGAGAGGGGGGAGGGAGAGAGAGAGAGAGGAGAGAGCGAAGGAGAGGTGGTGGTAGGAGAAAGGAGGAGGGAGGAGAGAGGGAGGGAGGGAGGGAGGAAGAGGAGAAGGAGGAAAGGAAGGGAGAGAGGGAGGGATGAGGCAGGAAAGAGGACGAAGGAGGAGGAGTAGAGAGATGAATGTAACGGAAAAAGCACAACAACATGCAGACATATATACCCGGCAATCACACGCAGCCGAACACCGAAGCGAACCAACTTCAACCCCGACATCAGCAACAAAAAGCCATCAAAAAACAATTAAAGCTGATCTACAGACAACAACTCAAAATCACTCCCACCCCACCCCTCCCCTCCCCCTCCCCTTCTCCTTCCTTCAATTCCCCCCTCCCCCCCATCCTCTAGCCCTACCCTCTTCCTCATTCCCCCCCTCCTCCTTCTCTGCCCTCCCTCCCCTCCCCCCCCTGCTCTTCCGCCCTTCCCCTCCCCCCTCTCCCTTCCCTTCCCCTCTCTCTCCCCTCCCCTTCCTCACCCCCTCCTCTCCCCCTCCCCCCCCTGCCCTGCCCCCGAGTCCCGAGGAAGCGAAACGAACTAACCTAACCTAACCTCCTCCTTCGGCACCAACGCACCCTTGACTAATTCTCGCGCAAGATCCACCAACCTCAACTTCCTCTCTCGACTTCCTCTGCTGCTTCCTCTCCGCTTTTGTTTTTTTTTTTTTACTTTCTTTCCTTCTGTTCTCGACTTTTTTTTTTTTTTTTTTTTTTTTTTTTTTTTTTTTTTTTTTTTTTTTTTTACTTTCTTTCCTTCTCTTTTTTCTCTTTTTTTTCTTTTTTTGTGTGGTATTGTGGTTGTTTCTTTCCTGGCCAACTGTGACCAACTCGTATTATTGTCACGATAATTCCGATTCAAAATCATTTATTACACATTCATTATCATTATTTTCTTTTATTATGATTTTTACCATCCCATCATCCATAATCATCAACACCACAAACTATTTTACCATCACATAATCATCAACACCACTATACCATTATTCATTCTTACTCATCACCATCATTATCATAATATCCTCCTCATCATCTTATCATCATCATCATCATTATCATAATTATCATTATAATCTCACCATTTCATATCATCTCATCATTAATTATCATAATCATCATCATCATCATCATCATTCCGATCACCCTACCCCTCCCTCCTCCTCCTCCCCTTTCATCCGTCCTCCTCCTTCCCCCCCCTAAACTGACCACCGCCTTTAACCCGGTCTGAGGAAACGGTGAGCTTTAAAGAGCTTTTGTTTCCAAAATACGAAGGAGGAGGTTAAAGCTGCAAACCGAGCAGCTCAATGGAGGGGGGAGGGGAAGGGGGAGGGGAGGGAGGGAGGGGGAGGGGAGGGGAAGGAAGGGAGGGGGAGGGGAAGGGGGGAGAAGAGGGAGGGGGAGGGAGGGAAGGGGGAGGGGAGGGGGAAGGGGGGTCAGGGAGTAGGGAGGGAGGGGAGAAGAAGGAGGTAGGGGAAGGGAGGTAGGAAAGGGGTAAGGGGGTAGGGGAAGGGTGGGAGGAAAGTAAGGAGTGAGAAGGGTGGGGAGGAAAAGGGTAGGGAGGGAGGGAGGGGAAGAGGTAGAGGAGGGAATGGACGGGGGGGGGGGGAGAAGCAACATTCCTACACAAACAAACTAATCTTTTACGACCATATAAACTGCGCGGGGGCACGTGCTTTTTAGAAAGGGGGGGGGAAGGAGAGGAGTGGTAGGAGGGGTAGGGGTAAATGGGAGGGGGTGGCGAGAGACTACCTTTCTGACTCTACAAACCCTTCCTCCCTTCAAATCTCCTCCTAACCCCAAATTCTTTCCTTCCTCCTCTTCCCCTCCTCTCCTCCTCCCCCCTCCTCCTTATTCTCACACCACCACCTTCTTCTCTTTCTCCTTCTTCTCTCCTCTCTTCTCCTTTTTTTCTCCTCTCCTCCACCCCACCTCTCCTTCCTCCCCTCCTCCTCCTCCCCTTCCTCCTCCCCCCCTCCCCCCCCCCCCCCTTGCCACCTTTCCCGAGCAGCACTTAAGCGAAGGAAACAGACAAACAAACCAACACATACATCCGGGGCTTAAAGGCACAGCCTGTAACAGCCATAACCTCGAGGGAGAAACTACTGCCCGGTTTTCTTTTCCTCTTCCCGCGCGCCAAAGTCGGTGTTTCAGATGCTTTTCTTTCTTTTTCTTTTCTTTTCTTTTCTTTCTCGCTTCTCGCCTCTCTCTCGCTTCCTTTACTCGCCTGCCTGTCTGTATTTTTTTTTTTTTTTTTTGCTTGCCTCTCTCGTTTCCCTCCCCCCCCCCTCTCTCTCTCTCTCTCTCTCTCTCTCTCTCTCTCTCTCTCTCTCTCTCTCTCTCTCTCTCTCTCTCTCTCTCTCTCTCTCTCTCTCTCTCTCTCTCTCCTACCGTCTGAAAAGCGAGAAACATGCATATATTCCTCGTCATTTTTTTCCCTTCCTCCTTCCCCAGTTAAGCCAATCTTTTCTCTTCGTCGTATTTCTATTTTCAACTTCCTTCCCCTCACGTTTCTTTAAAATCTTCTTCTTCTCTTGTTCGGACTTCTCGCCTTCTGCTCAGCCCTCTTCCCTTTTCCTCTTTCCTCCATCTCCTTCACACATTCCGCCTATTCCCTAGTCTCCTCCTCTATCCCTCTCCGTCCTCCCTTCACCTCTACTCCTCTCCATCTTTTTCTCCCCCCCCTATCCTCTACACCTCCATCTCTTTTTCTTCCTCCTCTATCCTTCCCTCTCCTCTTCCACCTCCGTCACACCTTCCCTTTTATCCCGGCCTCGTCCTCCTATTCCTTCCCCTCCACCTACCTCCGTTTCCGTCTACACCTTCTACCTCCCCCTCCCTACACCTCCACCTCCTCCTCCTCCTCCTCCCTCCCCTCCTCCTCCTCCCTCCTCCTCCCATCCTCCCCTCCTCCTCCTCCTCCTCCTCCTCCTCCTCCTCCTCCTCCTCCTCCTCCTCCTCCTCCTCCTCCTCCTCCTCCTCCTCCTCCTTCTCCCCCCCCCCCCGTGCTAATCCAGCGTGCCACCTCCTGAAGCAGGCACAGGCCACGACAGAAAGTGTTTCCTCGGCGCCTCAAAGCAGCTCCCTGCCTCAGCCGCCGCCGCCCGATCTGTCACACGTCTTGGGCGAGAGGGCGGTTCTCGGTGACATTTCGCAAAGTCTCTTCTGGTGGGAGGAGAGAGAGACGGGGGAGGGGAAGAGGGGAGAGAGAAGGAGGGGGGAGGAGAGAAGGAGGGGGAAGGAGAGAAGGAGGGGAAGGAAGGAAGGAGGGAAGGGGGAAGGAGGGAGGGAGAGTGAGGAAGGAAGGGTTGGAGAGGGAAAGAGAGAGAGAGAACGGGAGAGAAGCAAGGATACTTTTTTTTACTTTGACAAGTTTAAGGGAGGAAGAATGAGAGAGAGAGAGAGGGGGGGGGGGGTGGAGGATAAATAAAGAACTGAAGAAAGAAAAAATCAAACCCAGACGAAAGCACCCATCCCCCGACGCCCCCGCAAGCACCCCAAATAAACCAGCGAGAGGGGCGCAGGCATGAAATAGGGGCGGCCGACCCTCCTAGATCACTCGCCGGGGCCGACACGCGCCGCCCTAAGTCAAACCCGGAGAGCCAGCCCACCAGCGCCCGCAGACGCCGAGCGGGGGGGGGAAGGGGCGTCCGAGACAAACATCTTGATGGCCGACACACGCCCATCTGTCTGGCTCCTCTCTCTTGCCCACGACTCTCGCCTGCTTGCTCGCTTTCTCGCCTTTTTGGCTCGTTTTTATTCTTCCATTCGTCTCTGTCGCTTTCTCATTCTCGTTCTCTCCTCTCCCCTCTCTTCCTCTCCTCTCCCTCTCCCTCTCCCTCTCCCCTCTCCTCTCCCTCTCCCTCTCCCTCTCTCTCTCTTTCCCTCTCACTCTCTCTTCTCTCTCTCCCTGCCCCTTCTCTTATCATCTCTCCTCTTCTTCTCTCCCCATTCTTCACTCCCTCCCCGTTTCAGTCTGAAGCGGAGAGGGAGATTGCACGCGGGATAAATCACGCTGGAATGTTCCTTTTACAAGCACTCGTCTCGCCTCCCTTTTCTCCCTTTCCACCCGCCCTCCTCCTGCTCCTCGACTCGCTCTCTTTCTCCCTATTTCCTCCTTCCCTCCCTTCACTCACTCCTTATCTCTCCTATCCTTCCTTCCTTCCATCCTGCCTCCCTTCCTTCCCCTCCTCTCCCCCATTCTCCTCCCCACCTCCTCCCTCCCTCCCTCCCTCCCTCCCTCCCTCTCCTCCTCCCCCCCCTCCTCCCCCTCCTCCCCACCCCTCCCTCCCTCCTCCCTGCCCGATCCAGCGTGTAAGCTAAGCCCTCACGTCGAAGTAAATCTGTCCGAGGAGATCGCTCGGGCTCGCCTCATTCACTTCGCTCTCATTCCGAGGGAGGGAGGGAGGGAGGGAAGGAGAGAAGGGAGGGAGGGAGGGAGGGAAGGGAGGGGAGGGAAGGAGGGAGGGAGGGAGGAGTGGGGGAGGAGGAGAAGAGAGGAAGGTGGGGAAGGAGGAGGAGAGGAGAGGTTAGGTAGGGAAGGAGGAGGAGGAAGAAGAGGTTAAGGTGGGGAAGGAGGAGGAGGAGGAGGAGGAGGAGGAAAGAAGAGGTTAAGGTGGGGAAGGAGGAGGAGGAGGAAGAGGTTAAGGTAGGGAAGGAGGAGGAGGAAGAAGAGGTAAGGGTAGGGAAGGAGGAGGAGGAAGAAAGGTTAAGGTGAGGAAGGAGGAGGAGGAGAGGTTAAGGTGGGGAAGGAGGAGGAGGAAGAGGTTAAGTGGGGAAGGAGAGAGAAGAGGATAAGGTGGGAAGGAGCAGGAAGTAGAAGAAGGAGTAGTTGGAGTAGGATTAGGATTAGGCAGAGAAGTAGTACGAAGACAGAGATACAGAGGCGTAGGGAGAGGGGAGGGATAGAGGAGCAGGAGGAGCAAGAGGAGGAGGAAGAGGCGGAGGAGGTTGTTATCGCAGCCTCGCATGTCGTTCATTTATTTTATGTTCGCGGCGGAGATAAATCGGGAGCGGGAGGCGGGGCCGCGCGGCGTGCAAGCGGCCACCTGACGCAGCCGGGAGATAGCCCCGTCGCCGCCGCTTAACGCCGACGCCGAGCCTCTCGAGGGGGAGGGGGAAGGAGGAGGGAGGAGGAGGAGGAGGAGGAGGAGGAGGAGGAGGAGGAGGGGAAGGAGGAGGAGGAGGGAAAGAGAGGGAGGAGGGAGGAGGAGGAGGAAGAATAGGGAGAGAGAGAGAGAGAGAAGAAAGGGACGATAGAGAGAAAGGATGATATTGGAGAAATGGTAAAGAAGTGTGGGTGTAAGGAAGGAGAAGGAAAGACGACGGGAATAGGGAGATAGGAAGGAGAAGGATGAAGAAGGAGAGAGTGAGTAGCAGTAGATAAGGGGAGGAGGAGAAAGGAGTAGACAAGGAGAGAGAGAGGCAGGGAGATGTGGAGTACAGCAGACAAGACAGAAAGGAGACTGAACGCCCGGAGCATCATCTTAAAAACCCAATCTCCCGGATAATAAAGTCGATACGACCCCCCCCCCCCCCCCCACACACACACACACAAAAAAAATCATTCAAAGTTTCTAGCTATTTCCCTCCCGTCTTCTGGCCGAGTCCGTCTGTCTGTCTCTCGGCCGCCGCTCTCTCTGCTCGCAGGAGAGACCGCGACGCTTCGACCCGCGATAACGAAGCACCTTTTCGAAACCGCTCCCCCGCCTCGACCCCGGTCCCAGTCCAAGTCGACGTCGATGAAACCCGCGGTTCCCAGTCGAGTCCACGTCGATGAAACCCGCGGTTCTCAGTCGAGTCCACGTCGATGAAAACCGCGGGTCAGTCGAGTCCACGTCGATGAAACCCGCGGTTCTCAGTCGAGTCCGCGCCCTATCAACCCTCACTTCCCAGTCCAAGTCGACGTCGATGAAGCCCGGGCCTCACTCCCCGCCCCCCCCCCCATCCCCCCGCGCGGACGAGGCGTGTGAACAGCCCCGACGGTGAACACAAGCTCCCAAGACGTGGGAAATCTGGCTAAAATGGCGACCACCTGTTGCTGCGTCTTTGTTTGCCGAGCGTTTAACCCGAGTTCATGCACAAATCTTCCGCAAGGAGCAAGACGAGGCGGTGGTGGTGACGGCGAGTGCGGGTGGGGGCTGTGGGCGCGGGGGTGGTATGGGTGAGGTGAGGGGTCGAGGTGGACGTGGCATGGGAAGGTGGGTGAGAATGGGGAAGTGGGGGTGCGGATGACTCGGGGAAGACTTAAGGAGCAATGAATAACAATAAATAAGCTGAAAACAGCCATCTATCCGAGCATAAATAAACATCTGGCCTCAACCAGATCATCAGTGAGCCAAGAAAAGGAGAGAATCGCCTGAACAACCCATCCAAAACAACACAGACCGAAAACGAAAACAACTTTCAAAACAAAAAGAAACTCCCCGAGGTGACTTACCTTCTTGAGCGAGCCGGTGGTCGTCCCGAGGAAGAGGACGGTGTGGTGGGCGGTGGTGGCCGCCTGGACCGCCGTCAGGCTGGTGTTGCGGTACAGCAGCGCCGCCCGCGAGTGGATCGGGGACACGCCCGAGATCTTGAGGCCGACCTCGCAGAAGTTGAAGATGTTGCCCATCGTCTGCAAAGGAAGAAGAAATTCATTAGATGGGGTCTTGTTACACTGTTAATTAATTAATTAATCGTTACACTGTTTCCTATTCATTCATTAGTCTAAATGGCCGGAAACCATCAACAGCTACGACGGATCAATCAATTACGGAGGATCGGGCCGGCCCTTCAATCCGGCCAGACAAGCGACAAACGAGGCCCGGCGCCCGCATGGTGGCGCCGGGCCGGGTTCCCACGACGCCGTTATAAAAACAATAAGGTGCAATAAAATCAATCACGTGTAACCATCGCCAGGAAACGATAATGGCCGTTGAGTCGGGCGGCCTCGGCGCTGCCCTAACGACGCGCCATCGATCACGCTAACTAGCGAACAGCCAATAGCTGTCCCGGAGAACAAAGGCCGGTTCGCGGGCGACACTCGTTCGTCATCGCGACACCCGACAAGCAACTCGTGACCGAACGCGCCCTTCCTAATTAGCCGGCGCCTCGGATCGCCCGCCGGGAACGCCGCCCGAGACCCGAGAACGCCCTCGCCCTCGCTCGCCCACGGCCACGGCGTGCGAAGCGGGCGAAGGGGAGGGCGACGCCCCCCGCCGGGACGGCAATGCCCGACGCGTCACAGCGCCGTCGGGACGCATAAGGATGGAGTCGGTGCTTTTGGATACGTCCCTTGGGTCGGGCCTCCCATGCCCCATGCCCCCGGCACCCGGACGCCCCTCCTCCCTGGCCTTCACCCCTTCCCCAGGCCGCGCTCGCCCCATTACCCGCCCCGCCCCCCTTTTCATCTCCCTGCGGCCGCAACCCTATCTATGGCCGCGAAAAAAGGACCGGCGGCCCTTCACCCTCTGCATCCCTCCGACTCCGCCCCCGACATTCAGCGGCGCGTCAACGGCCCCCTCCCCTCCCGTCCCCGCCCGCCGACCGCCCGAGACAACCCACGCCCTTCCCTCACGCCGCACCTGGAACACACGTCCGCTGGCCGCCCTCTCCTGCGCCGCCCCGCCGCGCCGAATCGCTCATGGCCAGCACCTGATCGCCGGGCCATGTTTGGCTGTGCATGGCCCCGGCCGCGCAGCGCGAAGGTAAGAGTGGCCATGGAGCCGGCGTGTTCATGAACAAACAAGAGACAAGCCCTGCTCTTTACCCAGCAAATATTAGCTCTCCTCCTTCATTGTCCAAACCAAACTGCAGCTGGGATCTGGCACCTCCTACCCCTCCTCCCCGACCCCCGCCACCTCGCATCTCTACCCATACCCATACCCCGCCCGTCCCCCTGCTCCCTTCCTCCCCCCCCCCCATCCTCGGAGACATTTGCTCGCACCAGGAGTTTAAATGTTGGCGCTCATCGGCCCGCACTCAAGGGGAGACTTCGCAAATCCTCCTTTTTCGCGGAAAGCACACACCGCAAGCCCGCCATTAAGAGAGCCTCCACAAAGACGGGACGCGCGAGAACGTCGCTTCAAGTGAGTAAGTAAAAGAAAATGGAAAAAAAGGAAACAAAAATAAAATACCAAAAAGGCAAATACACACACAAAGATCTCAAAAAAAAAAAAAAAAAAAAAAAAAACGTAGATTAATCGAGCTGCCTCCAGACTCCCAGGCTCCGGCGGCGAGCGAGCACTCCGTCACGTCCCCGCGCCTTCCCTGGCCGTCGCCGTCACCTCGCGCAAACACTCCCGGCGGCACTCGCACTCCGCGCACTCAGCGCCTCCAGAGTAAATACCTGCCGGAAAGTACATAGGACGCCTTGGCTTCATATTTCGCGGGCAAACACATCCACGAGAGCACAAGCACCCTGTCCCCTTCACGCTCCCCTTCCGAACGGACGTGTACACACATAAACGCTTAGAAACAAATACGCAGGCATATAGGTGCTTGTTTGTTTTTTGTGTGTGTTGAGTGTGTGTGTGTGTGTGTGTGTGTGTGTGTGTGTGTGTGTGTGTGTGTGTGTGTGTGTGTGTGTGTGTGTGTGTGTGTGTGTGTGTGAGAGAGAGAGAGAGAGAGAGAGAGAGAGAGAGAGAGAGAGAGAGAGAGAGAGAGAGAGAGAGAGAGAAGAGAGAGAGAGAGAGAGAGAGAGAGAGGAGAGAGAGAAGGAGAGAAGAGAAGAGAAGAGAGAGAGAGAGAGGCACACAAATACAAAGATCGCCCGCCTCCAGTAACGACAAGAACGCCACGCGGTTCGACCCCGCGCCCACCGAGCTGCCGCCGCCCGCGCGCCCACCGTCCCGCTGGCGCTCCAGGTAGGCGCCGCCAAAGCCCGCGCGGCGACGCGGCGCCCGTGCCTATCCACCCATAAAGCCTCATCCCTCTTAATCCGCCTTTATCAATTAGGAAGTGTTCGTATAAAAACGCCGGCGCCGCGATAAGCCCTTCTGGCTCTTGGGCCCTCCTCGCGCAAGGGGTAAATTCCTCTGCGATCAGCGCCAAGAGGCCGTGTGATGGCATCTACGTCCCCTTCCTTCCCTCTTCCTCTTCTAAGCCACTTCCCTTCTTCCTTCTCCTTTCCTCGTCTTCACCCCTCCTTTCACTGCTCCTTCGTCCCCTCCATCACTCCCCCCCCCCCCACGTCTACTTCTCTCTTTCCCTCCCCTTCTTTCTCTCTCTCTTTCTCCCCTCCTTCGCCAGCCTTCCTTCCTCTTCCTGTTTTCCTTCCCCCTCTTCCCCTTCTCCCCATATCTTCCCCCTCCACCATCGTTTCTCTTCTCCCTCATCTCCAACCACCCTTCCTCTCTCCTCCCCTCCCCCTCCCCTCCCCTCCTCTCCCCTCCTCTCCACTCCCCTCTCGTCCCCTCGCCCCCCCCAAACACTCCAAACGCCAGAAGGGTTCCCATGAGAGAGAGGAGGGGGGGGGGGGGGAGGAAGCAAATCTCCCCTCAAATGGTACTTGCTCTAGCCTAGGCCTATGAGAGGGGCGAGAAAGTTTTTGTAATTACCCTCCCCCTTTCTCTCTTAAGCTCTCTCCCCTTCCTTCCTCCCCCCTCTCTCTCTCCCCTCACCTCCTCCCCCCTCCCCCCTCCCACCCCAAATCCCCTGGGGCATCGCTAAACAGGGGATTTAGCTAACAGAGAGAACTTTAAATTAGGATTCGAGGATTTATAAACTTTGCCTCTGTGAGGGGAGGGAAGAAGGGGGAAGAAGAGTAAAGAAAGGGGAGAAGAGGAGGAAGAAAGAGGATGGAGAAGAGAAGGACACGAAAAAGTAGAAGAAAAAATAAAGGGAAGGGGATAAATAAAGGGAGAGAAAGAGGAGAAAAGGGGATTAGAAGAGGAGGAAATATGAAAGAAAAATAGAAGAAAGAGACTAAAGATGAGGCCAAATAACGAAAGAGAATAAAGGAGAGAAGAAACAAAACTATAAAAAGGCTTATCCATAGTACCCTCTCATAGCACCACATTTCCAGAATCCAACGAAATGTAGAGAGCAAGGGAAAAGAAAATGAATAAAGAAAAGAAAAAAGAAAGAAAAAAAAACATATCCCCTCCCACCCCCTTTTAAAAATCAGATCCCCGCCCAAATCGCGCATAAATCCACTTCTTTTCAAGTCGTCAAATCCACCCATTCCCCCCCCCCCCCCTCGATTACTTTTTCATCCCCCCTCCCAATCGGCGATCTGGCCCCCCTCCTCCGCCTCTCCCTCTCTCCCTCGCCACCCCCACCCCCTTCCAATCCTCCCCTCCCTCCTCTCCCTCCCTCCCCTCCCAATCCCCCTCCATTGAGCCTCGTTCGGGTTAATCCACCTCACAACGTCCGCGGATTATAAGGAGGATTCGCCCGCATGCCAAGAGGTCTCGGAGCCGCGTCGCCGATCACTTCACTTGCCGTCGAGGAGGGGGAGGGAGGGAGGGAGGGGGAGGGAGGGGGAGAAGCGAGGGAAAAGGAGAACGGAGAAGCGAAGGGAAAAGGGAGGGAGGAGAACGAGGGAAAAGGGAGGGAGGAGAACGAGGGAAAGAGGGAGAGGAGAATGAGGGAAAGGAGGGAGAGGAGAATGAGGGAGAGGAGGAGGAGGAGAAGGAGAATGAGGGGAGAAGGAGAGGAAGAGAAGAGAATGAGGGAAAAAGGAGGAGGAAGGAGAGCGTGGGAAAGGAAGATGGAGTGAAAGTGAGGAGGAGAACGAGGAAAAGGTAGAATGGGAAAGAAAGGAAAGGAGAGGGAGAAAGAAAACGTGAAAGACTAAAAAAGTAAAAAAAAAAAGAGCGCGAGACAACCAACTGCAGGACACGAGAGCACACGAAAGGAAGGCAGAGACCACACGAGAGCCATTCCAAAATACACAAGTAAATCAAACGCATGAACTAAAAACACAAATAAACACCGTAGCCCCTTCTTCTAACTAAACTCGAGAAAAAAAAAGGCGAATTCTACAGTTTTATCACTACACCCGAAGCGTCAGTCGGAAATGGAAAACCCGTAAAAAGGGGGAGATTGAGAGAGAGGGAAGGAGGGAAGGAGGGAGGGGGGAGGAGAGGGAGAGAGGAGGAGGGGGAGAGAGGAGAGAGAGAGAGAGAGACAGGAGGGAGATTGAGAGAAGGGAGAGGGAGAGGGAGAGAGGGGGGAGGGAGAGGGAGAAAGAGAGATGAGAGAGAGAGAGAGAGAGAGAGAGAGAGGAGAGAGAGAGAGAGAGAGAGAGAGAGAGAGAGAGAGAGAGAGAGAGAGAGAGAGAGAGAGAGAGAGAGAGAGAGAGAGATGGAAGGAGGAGGAGAGCGAGCGAGCGAGAGAGAACCAGCCAGACAGAGACTGAGAAAGGGGAAAAAAAAGGTAATTTCCCCCAGATCCCTACACAGCCGCTCACCGAAATACACTAATGCCTCAACAGATGCTGCAATTGCACGAAAAAAAGGGGGAAAAATTATGATACCCACTTCCCCAATCCCGGTCGGATAGAGTGAAGGTGCCAGGGTTAAATGTCTTCTAATCCAAAGTAAATCCTGAAATAATCCTGAGTAATCCTACACGTGCCCCCTTGGTAACTGAGCCTGATAACCCCCCACCCCCCACCCCCCCAGGCTCCCTCTCTCCCTCTCCCTGCCGCCCATCCTCTCCCTATCCCTCTCCCTCTCTCTCCTCTCCCTATCTCTCTCCCTCTCCCTGCCACCCTTTCCTCTGGCTCTCCCTATCTCTCCCATCTCCCTACCCCCTTCCTTCCCTTCCCTTTCCTCCCTCTCTCCCCCCCACCTCCCTCCATTATACTGCTCCTCCCACGCTAGTTTTAGTGGAAGTTGATGTTGATTGAAGTTGAAGTTTTAATATAGCCTTGGGACTGGATGGGAGGAGGAGGAGAGGAGGAGGAGGAGGAGGAGGAGGAGGAGGAGGAGGAGGAGAGGAGAGGAGGGAGAAGGAGAGGAGGAGGAGGGAGAGGGAGAGGAGAGGGAGAGGAGAGGAGGGAGAGGGAGGGGAGGGGGGAGAGAAAGAGAGAGAAGAGATGTGGAATTCAACATAATGCAATTCCATCCCCCTAAAAAAAAAAAAAAAAAAAAAAAAAAAAAAAAATCAAACAGAACAAAAACAAAACAAACACGAGAGAGAATACAACCTGCCACTCCCGAAACCCCCCAACCCCCCAACCCACCTTCAAAAAAAACCAAAAAAAAGACGGCGAAGGAGAAGGAGGGAAGGGGTCGAGGTGCGGGTAATGGAAAGGTGCGGGCAAACGAATCCGCCGGCGACCGCAGTGACCGCAGCACGGGGGGGGGGAGGAGGGGAGGAGGAGGAGGAGGAGGAGGAGGAGGAGGAAGAGGAGGAGGAGGAGGAGGGGAGGAGGAGAGGGGATGAGGAAGGAGAAGGAGGAGGAGGGGGGAGGAGGAGGGGAGAGGGGGAGGAGGAGGAGGAGGAAGGGGGGGGGTGGTCTGCGGTAAAGGACCACCCCGACCAGCATCCATCCAAAACAACCGCGATGATGATGATGACGACGACGACGAAGACGAAGACGACGACGAAGACATATAATAACGACCGAGGATAGAATGACCGAGGATAGATGTCCAATTCCTCCCCCTTTGTCGACCTGCTTGTGAGGCGGAGCGAGAGGGGGAAATATGCAATGCAGAATAAAAATTGCGAAGGACACCGATGCCCATTAAGAGATTAGACTCGGATGCGCCAGAAAAAGGGTCAACGACAGAAAAAAAAAAAATCATCGTGGTTCTCTTGTTCTTTTTAAAAATAAATCGATGCTTAGCCGAAGACTTAGAAAACCCACGCATGGAGGTGGAGGGGGGGGGGAGGAGGAGGGGTAGGAAGAGGAGAAAAAGAAAGACGAAGATGAAGAAAAATATGAAAAAGTAGAAGGTTGAGCTACAAATAGAAACAAACAAAGAAAAAAAAGAGAAAATAAACATGGAAGAAGGAGGAGGAGGAGATGAAGAAAAAAAAAAGTAGAAGGTGGATCTACAAATAGAAACAGAGACAGAGAAAAAAAAAAACAGTAAAGAGAAAAAATAAACACAAAACCCTCACCATCTTAAAAAAAAAAAAAAAAAAAAAAAAAAAAAACAACAACACCCAACACACAAAGCCCAGTCGTGAGCGCGCCCGCCCGCCCGAAAGCCCGCCCGCCCGCCCGCCCTCGACTCCTAAAACCCAGCCGAGTCTCCTCAAATCCTACGAGCAATCCTAATGTTCCCGGCCGGACGACGTGCCTTAAATCCTTCCAGCCGAGATGCATCCTCGCCCCGCCATCCTTCGTCCCGCCGCGCCCCTCGGAGTCCCGCCCGACGCACATACGCACACACATACGCACATTACGCACACACATACATACATACACACATACATACATACAGACAGACAGACACATACATATATTCATACATACATGCAGACACATACATACATTCATATATACATACACACATACATTTATACATACACAATAATATACATACATTACACAGACACATAACATATATTCATACATACATGCAGACACATACATACAGCATATATACTACACATACATTTGCACAAACATAATACACGGACATATTTTCCTTCCTCCACATTATTACTACTACGACTATTATCATTATAATACCTAATACTATCATCATCATTATTATTATCATTAATGGTAATATCATTCATAATATATCATCATATCATATCTACTGTTTCCATTTTTTATTTACTCTACCCCCCCCGCTCCCCTCCCCTTCCCTATTCCCCCCCTCCCCTTCGCTATCCCCTCCTCCGCATCTAACAACCTGTCCACAACCCCCCCGCCCACACACACAACACCCCACAACCCCCCCCCCTCCCCCTACAACTCGACCCCCACCGCGTAACCTTCCCCAGCCGCGAAGACCTTGGCCCGACCTATACCTCAGCCTTAAGTGAAGGTCTGTGATAAATCTGTACAGCGTTAAAATGTCAGTGAAATTTACGCTCTCGATTAGAAGAAGGAGAGGAGGAGGAGGGAGGAGAGGAGGAGGAGGAGAAGGAGGAGGAGGAGGAGGAAGGAGGAGAGGAGGAGGAGGAGGGAAGGAGAGGAGGAGGAGGGAAAGAGAGAGGAAGGGAAGGAAAAGGAGAAGTAGGAGGAGGAGGAGGGGAAGAAAAGGAGGAGAAGAAAAAGGGGGGGACGGAAAGGGAGGAGAGGAGGAGGAGGAGGAGGGAAAGAAGAGGAGGGGAGTTAAAGGAGAAGTAAGAGAGAGGAGGAGGAGGAAGAAAAGAGGGAAGACGAGGGGAGGAGGATAAGAGGAAGAGGAAAGAGAGAAAAGGAAGAGGAAGAGGGAATGGTGTTTGTTGGAAAAAAAGAAAAAAAACGGAAAGAACGAAAACGAATGAAAAAAGTGGCGAAAAAAAACAAGGTAAAAGACAGTCAACAAGAAATCATACAAAAGGTAGAAACCGAAGACTGAGTACAGGGAAAAAACGAAACAAAAAATAAGTATTATAATAATAATTAAGAAAACAACAATAGGAAAAAAAAAAAAAAAAAAAAAACGAAAACCAAAGAGAAGAGGAAGAAAAAAGAAAAAGAAAAAAATACGAGCAAGAAAACAGCGAGGAGAAAAAACGAAAAAAAGACCGCAAGTGAAAGAAGAAGGGGAGGGCGGGGGAGACCAACCGGGGGGGGGCGGAGACCAGCCCGCGCGCCCGCCCCCGCAGAGGACCGCTCGCCGGCGCCTGGGAGGTCCTCCGCACGGGTCCTCTTTACGGAAAACAAAGACAGGCCTTAATATTACCGCACGAAATTAATCAGCCGCCTTCGCCCTTCGCCCTCGGAGTCCCCCGCGTCCTGGGCGGCGCGGCGGCGCGGAGGGCCAAGCCACGTCCTGCAGGAGGAAATAAAACGGCCAACTGACTTTACGGCCGAAGGACATTCCCGCTTTCCATTTTTTTTCTCCATTTTCTGTGTGATTTACCGTTCCTTATTTCATCTTTCTCTACTTCTGTCTTTTTGGTTTCTCTCGCTCCCTCATGTCCCTTTCATTTTTTTTTCCTTTCGTGCAGAATCTCAGTTATCCTTCCCGTCTCTCTCTCTCCCTCTTCCATTCCTTTAACATTCTGATTTCTCCCATTATGAATTCCTTCCTCCACAAACATTCCCCAAATTTAAGATTTTTTTTTTTCTCTTCATAAACATACATACATACTCCTCCCTCCCTCCCTCCCCCCATAACCCAACTACCATAACTTCCCCCTCCCCTCCCCTCCCTTCCCCTCCCCCCCTCCTCCCATACCCCCCGCCGCATACCATAATGGGAGCGCATGCCATATAACCGCATTTATATAGCGATTCGGACGACGTCTACGCTACTTAACGACCTATTACCAGTGTCCGGTACGCGGGGACTATGCGGCGACGACTCCCCTACAATCCCCCCCCCTTCTCTCCCCCCCCACTCCCCCTTGCTTTACCCCCCCCCCACTTACTCTCCCCACTCCCCCCACCCCACTAACACCGCCTCCACCACGCCCATGTGTCGCGGGCGGGAGTCTGCGCGTATCAACTATCAACCATCAAACCGTCAATTTCAGGCAGCCGGTACTTGCGGGTCAGTCATTCTCGGGGGGACGCTGGCCAAAGGGGGGGAGGGGAAGGTAGATGGGGGAAGGGTAGGACGGGAAGGGGGGGAAGGAGATGGAGGAAGAAGGGAAGGGGAAGGGTAGGATGGGGGAGGGGAAGGAGGGGGAAGGGTAGGAGGGGGAGAGGGGGGGTAGGGGAATGTAGGAGGGGGGCCAAAGGGGGAAGGGGAGGGGAAGGGTAGGAATGGGGGGAGGGAGGGTAGGATGGGGAGGGGAAGGGTAGGATGGGGGATAAGGGGGAAAAGGTAGATAAGGGTGACAAGAGACAAGGGGGAAGAAGGGGAAGGAAGGGAAGGAAGGGGAAGAAAGTAGGACAAATAAGGCAACGAGGGTTACAGACAGGAAGGGGGGGGGGAAGTAACGGAAAAGGAAGGGGAAGAAAGTGGGACAAACAAGGGGACGATAGCACGACGTTCCAGGGGAGAGGGGAGCGGGGACTGACGGAGGAACGCAGGCGAGGCATTTCCAGCAGAAGAGGACAGAAGAGGGACCACAAAGAAATTACATCCCACACGTTCTCTGGATATCCCCCTCTCCTATACACCCTCCCTCCTCCCTTTCCACCCTTCCAACCCTTCCCGCCTCCCTCCCTCCCCCTTACCCTCCACCCTTTTCCTTTCCAGAGCCTCTCTCTCCTCTTCCCTTCCCTTAACCCTTTTCCTCCCTTCCAACCCTTCCCGCCTCCCTCCCTCCCCTTACCCTCCACCCTTTTCCTTTCCAGCGGCTCTCTCTCTCCCCTTCCCCCTTTAACCCTTTTCCTCCCTTCCAA
>NW_020870451.1:250400-285396 GCF_003789085.1 Penaeus vannamei | reverse complement strand
CTGTCTCTGGCTGTGTTCTTCTGCGCTGTGCCTGCTTATGTCTATGTCTATGTTACGCCTCTAATCTGTCTATGTTCCGTGTATGTTTCCAGGTGTGTATACAAAAAAAAACAAGCACGGACACCAAGGCAAAACAACACAATAATAAAAACACGACCACCACCAAAAAAGTAAAAAAAAAATCAGACACCCAAAACAAAACTTAACCCCCCCCACCCTCCGGCCCCAACCCCCCCGCCCAAAAAAAAACAAAAAAAAGGGAAAAGATAAGAATAAAAAGCAAGATGACAGCTCCCCCCCCCTCCCCCTCACACACACGTGACAGACAAACCGGCTGACGTGTATGAATCGCTGGCCATTAACACACGCCGCCTCCGCCGCCTCGCCGATGACGCCCAAGTCGCCCAAGTCGCTCCTTCCTCGCTTCTTCGGCTCGACTTGGGGGGGGGGGGTTGACGAGCCACCCTTCCGTTTCTTTCTACGTCTGTCTGTCTGTCTGTCTCATTCTGTCTCATTTTCTCTCTCTCTCTCTTTTCTCTATCTATTTCATTTTCTCTCTCTCTCTTTCTCTACTATCATTCTCTCTCTCTCTCTCTTTCTCTTCTCTCTCTCCTCTCTCTCTCTCTCTCTTCTTCTCTCATCTCTCTCTCTCTCTCTGTTCTCTCTCTTCTTTCTTCTCTCTCCTTCTCTCGCAAAGCTCTCTCTCTCTCCTCTCTCTCATACTATTCTCTCTCTCTCTCTTCTCTTCTCTCTCATCCTCTCTCTCTCTCTCTCTCTCTCTCTCTCTCTTCACCTTTTTTTGTCTTACTTTTTAATAAAGTTTCCTCCGCACTGCCTTAGCCATGGTATTGTCTGAAATGTCTAGGTGAATATATATTTTTTCTTGTTTTAGTATTTGCTTACGTTTCGTTATATCGGCGTTTCTCTTATTCCCCTGCGGCGCTTATCTTCCCGGTTTCTCTCTCTAATTACCCTATTCCCTCTCTATATGTTTCCCTGATTTATCGAGAAATCTGGCCCTTTTCTATTTTATTTTCTTCCTTGATTTATTCAAGATATCTAAACCTTTTTTCTTTCAAGTTCAATTCTTCCCGATTCCACTGATCTATCTATCTATCTATCTATCCGTTCCCCCCCCCCCCCCCCGAGAAGCACTTCCAACTCAAGCGTCCAACTCGAGAAAATGTGATTAAGGAGCCATCTGGATACGTCGCTCCGGTGTGTTCCTTTCTGTCCTGACCCTTCGCTGTTCTGTCTCCTTGGAGAAAAAAAAAGTTTGTCTCTATCTCACCCTTCCCCTCAATTTTTGAGGGTTAAACTACCCTCTTCTCCCCCCAACCCACCTCCCACCCCCCACCCCCCGTACCCCTCCCCATGTGGTTCCTACACTCTTCCCTTTTCGCTTCCCTTTCCCCTCTCCTCCCCTTCTTTACACTTTTCCATATCTTTTTTTCTTTTTCTTTTCCTTCTCTTTCCCTTGCATTCCTTTTACTTTCTTTTTTTTTTTCTTCTTTTTCTACCTTTTCCTTCCTCCTAAAAATTTTCCCTTTTTTCTTCTTTCATCTTCTCCCTTCTCTTTCCTTCTTCATTCTCTTCCATGCCCTTCCGTCTCTCTTCTCCCTCTCCTCCTTCCTCGAAATCCTAAGACATTCCCACGCTCTTGGATCCCGCCACATGTTCCTCCAGGAATTCCCTCTCTCCCATTTATCTCTCCCCCCTTCTTACCCATCCTTTCCCCCCTCCCCTCCTACTTCCCTTCCCCCTTAACCTACCCCCTCCTCCTCCCTCCCCTATCCCTACCTTCACCCTCCCCTCCCCCTTCCTACCCCCTCCCCTTCCTTCCCTTACCACCCTACCTACCCCTCCTCCCCTTACCCCTTCTTCCCTTAAACCTCCCCTTCCCCTTCACTTCCCTCCCTTCACCCTCCCCTCCCTCCCCTCCTCCCTCTCCCCTACCCTCCCCCCTCCCCCTCTACCCCCCCTCCTCCCAAGACCCCCCCTGAGGATGGTCAAGCACACAATACACCACTCTGTCACGTGGTACATCACACAGGCCCGTATGAGGACGCTCTGCCGGCGGGAGTGCGCACCGAGGCCGTGTCGCACTCGAACTTGAGAAAAAAAAAATGCGATAAATGAACAAAGGACTAAAAAAAAAAAAAAAAAAAAAAAAAAAACGAAAACGGAAAAAAAAAAAGAGATAATGATAAAGAAAAAAAATATAAATATGGACAGGTAAGAAGACAGAAAAAAAAAAATGAAAAAATAAAAAAAGCAGACAAATAAAACATGAAAAACAAGAAGAGAAAAAGAATACGGGATAAAAAAAAAAGACAAATAGCTATATATCAAAATCAAGAAAAAAACAAAGGAAAAAAAGGGAAACAAATTCACAGAGTGGACAAAAAGTCACAGCGTCCAAATAAACAAATAAAACAAAATACCCAGAAACATAATAAAAACAAGCAATCGAGAGGAGGGGAGGGAGGATCCGTGTAGGCCTAGCGCACTTCAATAAACGAAAACAAACAAACTAACAAGCAAAAAAAAAAAACAACGAAACGAGACCGAACTGCAAAACGGAAACAAAAAGAAAGAAACAAAAAACTCTTTAATAAATCACCAAGTTCTAACAAAAGGAAACACAAAAAGAGGCTTATAATCACAGCGTTCCTTCGAGATTCCACGTAGGCCTACGAACTCGAGATCCGACCCAACCTCGTCTGGGAAAAGCTTTTGACCGCAAGTCCGGACTTACACGAAGTTACGCAAGGTCGGGAAAAAAAATATACGCTAAACAAATGGCCAAAATAACTGAACAAATGACCAAAATATTTTTAAACGACGGGCCAGACACCAAATCGCATAGGACAGGCAAATAATTAATCCAATGGCCAAAATTAATGAAACTGAATGGCCAAAATAATTGAACAAATGACCAAAATATTTTTAAAGACGGGCAAAAATATCCAATTCGCAAGGATAGGCCAAAATAATTAATCCAATGGACAAATTAATTTAATGACTGTTCGCAAAGGCCAAATAATGTGAACGACTGCCCAAAATAACTAAACAAAGAGCCGACATTATTAAAACGGATAATGAGAAGGAGAGGAAGGAACGGGAAGAGGAAGAGACGTTAGGAAGTAGGAAGAAGGAAGGAGAGAACAATGAGGAAGAGTAAAGAAAGAAAGGAAGGAAGGGAGAAGAGGAAGGAGGAGAGAACAATGATTCCCTCCTTCTAGAGTAAGGAGAAGGGAAGGAAGGGAAGAAGGAAGGAGAGGAAGGAGGAGGAGGCCAGTCACACTTCCTCCTTGAAAGGGGAACGCCCCGGGTCCCGCCTCGGCCCAGGTGGCGGCCGGACATCATCCCCCACCGAGGCGAGATCTCACGTCCTGACCACGAGGGAAAAGAGGGGGATGCGGAGGGGAGGGATAATAGGGAGGGGACAGGAGGGGTGGGGGAAGGAGAGGGGAGGGAGGATAATAGGGGGAGGGGGCATGAAGGGAAGGGGGGATAAGAAGGAGGGGGAGAGAGGAGGGAGCATAAGGGAATAGAGGGGGGAGGTGGAGGCTTGGGAAAAGGAAGAGAGAGGGGGGGGGGGGAGAGGGAGATGGGCAGGAGGGAAGGGAAGGGAAGATAAGCAAGGGAGACTACTTTGCTATCTCCCCTTCTGGCTCTCTCGTATCGCCCCTTCTTTTAGGCCTTCTCCCCTCCCCTCCCCTTCCCTCCCCCTTTTATCTCCTCCGCCGTCTGCCTCGTATCACCTTTTATCACGCGTATGCTCTATGCACCACTTTCTCTCCCTCTTCTTCTTCTTCTTCTTCTTCTTCTTCTTCTTCTTCTTCTTCTTCTTCTTCTTCTTCTTCTTCATCTCTTCGTATCCAGACTCTCAATAGTCCCTATCTACCCTTCTTCCTTCCCCGCACGTATCCTTCCCCTCTCGCCCCTCCCCCGCCCTCCCCTCCGCTCCCCTCGCTTCCCCTCTCGCGCGCAAGGAGCCGATGAAGGAGATACACAGGAGACACGGCAAATAAATGTCGAGAAGTGAGAAACAAACGAGAGGCGATGGGAGAGATAACATGCAAGACCGGAAATGGCCAACAAATGGGCCAGCGGGGGGCAAGGAGGAAGGAGGAAGGAAGGAAATAGGGAAATAAGGAGAGCAAAGGAGGGAAGGAAGGAAATAAGGATATAAGGAGAGCAAAGGAGGGAAAGGAAGGAGGAAAGGAGGAAGGAAGGAAGGAAGGAATAAAGGATAAAGGAGAGCAAGGAGGGGAAAAAAGAAATAAGGAGAGCAAAGGAGGGAAGGAAGGAAGGAAAGGAGGGGAAAAAGGAATTAAGGAGAGTAAAGAAAGAAAGGAGGGAAGGAAGGGTGGAAGGATGGTTCGGAGGAAGGAGGAATGAAAGGAAAGAAGGAAGGAAAGAAGGTTAGGAGAAAGGAATAAGGAGAAGAAGGAAGGAAGAAAGATGAAATTTAATTACTGAACAACGATGAAGGAATGGAGGAAAAAATAAATGAAGGAGAGGAAACAAGAGCGAAACGAGGTACTACTATGGAAAGACGAGAAGGAAGAAGGAAGGAATGAAGAAAGGAAGGACATCAGAAGTAACGAAAGAAGAAAAAAAGGAGAGAACAAAGAAGAAAACCCGAAAGAACGCGTGCAAGAAACTTCCAAAAAAAGAAAAAAACAACCACACAAAATCGAACAATTGAATAACAGACTTGACCCTCGGTAGTCCCGAAGGAGAGGGGAAGGGGGGGTAGGGGGAAAGGAGGAGGAGGACCTTGACGTGCCCAACCGAGGCAATCAGATAGGCTACGTGTCCGCGCCCGCCCTGCAAGAATGCAAGAAAGGACCCCCACCCCCCTCCTCCTCCTCCACCTCCCCCCCTCCTCCTCATCCCCGTCTTCCCCCCCCCCTCCTCCCACCTCAACCTCCTTCCCACCACCTCCTCCAACCTCCCCCACCCCCACCTCCCCCTCCCCCTCCATTCCCCCCACCCCCACCTCCTTCCCCCACCTCCTCCCCCCCCACCTCCACCCCTCCACTCCTCCTCCTCCCTGCACCTACTTATCGAGAGAGTCTTACATCTCCTGCGAGTCCCATTAATCAAAAGGGCCCAGACAGCGCACACGTTGTCCAAACACGATTTATCCTCCGACGCTACAACGGCAAACAGCGGCGACTCCGACAACAACGGAGAGGGAGGGAGGAGGGAGGGAAGGAGTAAGGGTAGGAGGGTAGGAGGGAGGAGGGAGGGTAGGTAGGGTAGAAGGAGGGAGGGAAAGAGGGTAGGAGGGTAGGAGGGAAGGGAGGAAGGGAGGGAGGAAATAGGGGTAGGAGGAGGGGGGAAAGAGGGTAAGGAGGGTAGGAGGGAGGTAGGAGGGAGAGGAGGAGGGAGGGAGGCAGGGAAAGCAAGAAAGGAGCAGGAGGTAGGTTGGGGCACAGAAAGAGAGAGAATTCTCTGAGGTAGAAAAAGAGAGAGGGAAGGAAATGGCGAGAATGAGACGGAGGGGGGAAGGAGAGACGGAGAGAAGAAGTGGTAGTGAGAGAGAGAAGGAAAAGGAGGGAGAGGGAGAAAGTGAGGAAGGAATAAAAGGGGAGGAAAGGTAAGAAATTGTGGAGTGAAGGAGGAGGAGAAGGCAGGAGAAGAGAGAGGAATGGCGGGAGAGATAGTAGGAGAGGAAAGGAGGGAAATGGTGGAGAGACAGGGCGAGGAATGGGGAGGATGACGAGAAAGAGAGAAGCAGACACATAAAAAAAAAGGTTTTTGAGACGCGAACCACCAGAACAAGCACAATTGAGACGTCGTTAATAACAAGCAATGCTTTCTCGGCAGATTTACACAAGTGCTGTCGAAGGCTCTTGCTTCTCTCCCCCCCACCTTCCCCTCCCCTCTACCCACTACCCATTTTGCAAGAAGCCCACCCCCACCCCAACAACCATCACCCACCCCTTCCCCTCCCCCCCACTACCCATTTTGCAAGACACCCCTTTGTCCAACCCCCCCCTCTTCTACGTCCTTGCAACCCCCCCTCCCTCTCCCCCCCTCCCGTCCGTACCCGAGAGGCTGGCCGGTGTTGTCGCTTACGGACACACTCCTTAAGCGGGCGGTGCCGTGGCAGCTGTCACGGCGTCCGGACACTGACTTACCGCTGCCGATCGCAACCCCCTCCCTCTCCCTCTTCCCCTCCCCTCCCCCCTCCCTTCTCCGATCCCCCACCCCACTCCCTCTTCGCCTCCCGTTCTCTGTCTCTCACCCCCCCCCCTCCCCTTCTCCATATTTCTCCAATCACTAACAACCTCGCCCCCCCCTACCTCGCTCTCCTCCCTCTACCTATTCTCCATCTCTCTCTTCACCTCATTCCTGATCTCTTTCCTCCCCCTACCTCACCATCTCCTATTCTCTATCCGCTCCCTCCTATCCACCTCTTTTTCTCTCACTCTCTCACCTCCCTATCCACCTTCTTTTCCCATCTCTTTATCCCCTTTCCCCCTCTTTCTCTTTCTCTCCCACCCCTCCCTTCCTCTTCTTCCACCTCCCTTTCCAATTCCCCCTCTTCCCTCTCCCTCTTCCCCATCCCTCCCTCCCTTCCCCTACCAACCTTTCCCCAAGCCCCATTCCCAGCGAGCCATCCCCTTCCCTCCCC
The DNA here is from genome assembly GCF_003789085.1 of Penaeus vannamei. Taxonomy (NCBI): domain Eukaryota; kingdom Metazoa; phylum Arthropoda; class Malacostraca; order Decapoda; family Penaeidae; genus Penaeus; species Penaeus vannamei. Next base: position 278,741 of record NW_020870451.1, on the reverse strand, counting down.
TTCCCTTCCCTTCCCCTCCCCCCCTTCCCCTTCCCCTTCCCCTCAACCAACCCTTCCCCAACCCCATTCCCCAGCGAGCCATCCCCGCCCCCATGATTCACCCACTTGCCCGACGCAGCGGCCCCAAAATCCCTCTTTTTCTGGGCCTGTTGCTGCCGCCTTCCTCCTCGCAGGGGGTCGCGGCTGCGCTTGCAATCACCCGCCAGGAGAGAGGAAAAAGGAAAAAGGAAAAAGGAAAAGGGGGAGAAGGGTGGGAGGGAGAGGAAGGGGAAAAGGACGAGGAGGAAAAGGACGAGGAGGGAAAAAGAAGGGAGGAAACCGAGAGGAGGAGTGGAAGGAGGAGAGAGGAGAGACAGAGGAAGAAAGGAAAGTGAGATAGAAAAGAGGAAGAGAAGAGGTGAAGCGAAAACGAAGAGGAAAGGAAAGAAAAGGAAAAAAACGACAGGAGGAAACGGAGCGAAAAAAAAAGTAGAAGAGAGAAAAAAAAAAAAAAAAAACAGAGAAATATGTGCTGAAAATCACAGCGCGCCATTCTCTCCCTCCCTCTCCCTCCCCCTTCATCTCTCCCTCTTTCCCTCTCCCTCCCTTCCCTTCCTGTCTCCCTCGCCGCGTAAATCATGCGGCCACAAACGGGGAGGTCACACGGCGGCGGGTGACGGCGACATGGCCCACGCACCCTTTGATCCTCCCTTCACCCTTCCCCTTCTCCCTTGGTCGCCTCGCCGCCCCAAAGCACAAACAGCGTCGCCCTTTCAGACACACAAACATTAGAGGCATCACTTGAAAGGCGGATGGGGAGGGGGAAGGAAGAGAGAGAGATGAGATGAGATAGAGGAAGGATAAGAGGAGGGAAGAGGGGAGGAGAGAAAGAATAGAGGAGAAGGAAGGAAAGAGAGAAGAAGAAGAGAGGAAAGAGGGAAAAAGGAGGAGGGAAAGAGGAAGAAAGAGAGGAGGGAGAGAAGAAAGAGGGGGAGGGAAAGAGAAGAAAGAGAAGAGGGAAGAGAAAGGGAAGAATATAAATAACGGAAAAGGAACACATGACAAATGCCGACACCCTGAGAACGGCGCTCACACGAAAGAGCAATAAAAATGAACGAAAGAAAACCCACAGATGAACAAGAGGGGAAAAATGCACATGCTCTTCGGTCTCCTTATGGAAAACGATGCATAAAGGAGGACAGAATAAGCCAAGAGAAGAGAGACAAAAAAAAAGTCGAGTAGGGAGGGAGAGGAGAGGGGGAGGAGGGAAGGGGGGGGAAAGGAGGGGGATGGAGGGGAGGAAAGGAGGGGAGAGGAGGGAAAAAAGAGAGAGGGACCACGGCACACGAGAAGAGGAAGGAGGGGGAGGCAACCCAGAGAGAAGAGTGGGAGTACGGAGGGGGGGAGGGAGGGAGAGGGGAGTGGAAGGAGAAGAGGGGGGGGAGGGGGGGGGTAGAAAGGAATACACTCGGCCATCTCAAGGGAGGCGGACCAGCCGGCCCACCCCGACGCCCTCATTTAATACACTAATAGAGGAATTTCGTTTTTATTTACCCTCTTGCCCTGCCCCCTCCCTCCCCTCCCCCTCCCCTTCCCCTCCCTCTCCTCTCCCCCCCCTCCCTCTCTCTCCCTCTCCCTCTCCCCCTCTCTCTCTCTCTCTCTCTCTCTCTCTCTCTCTCTCTCTCTCTCTCTCTCTCTCTCTCTCTCTCTCTCTCTCTCTCTCTCTTCTCTCTCTCTCTCTCTCTCTCTCTTCTCCTCTCCCTCTCCCTCTCCCTCTCCCTCTCCCTCTCCCTCTCCCTCTCCCTCCCTCTCCCTCTCCCTCTCCCTCTCCCTCTCCCTTCTCCTCTCCCTCTCTTCCCCCCCCCCCTCTCTCTCTCTCCCTCCCTCTTCTCCCTTCTTTGTCTCTTTTTACAACCCCCTAAATCTCCCAACTTTCGGGTCGTGTCCCAACGTTTCCATAAGGCGTTGTGGGAGATTTCGTGCGCGTGACGCTGCAGTTCTTATCAAAATTAAAAAGCTTTTTTTTTTTTTCGTGGCGTTCTTCATTTTGCGCCATTCATTTTTGTTTTTTTTTTTCCATAAAATCGTCTTGCAAGGAAAGGGATGCGACCCTCGAGACTCTGTGTGTGTGTGTGTGTGTGTGTGTGTGTGTGTGTGTGTGTGTGTGTGTGTGTGTGTGTGTGTGTGTGTGTGTGTGTGTGTGTGTGTGTGTTGTGTGTGTGTGTGTGTGTGTGTGTGTGTGTGTGTGTGTGTGTGTGTGTGTGTGTGTGTGTGTGTGTGAGTGTGTGTATGTGTGTGTGTGTGTGTGTTGTTGTGAGTGAGTGAGTGAGTGTGAGTGAGTGAGTGAGTGAGTAGTGAGTGAGTGAAGAGAGATGAGAGAGAGGAGAGAGAGAGAGAGAGAGGAGAGAGAGAGAGAGAGAGAGAGAGAGAGAGAGAGAGAGAGAAGAGAGACGAGAACATGAAAAATTAAAACGAAAAAGCCAAAAAAAGAACGCAGAAACGAGACAAAAAAAACAAAAAACAAAAACAAACCCTGCAATCGAGAGACGGCCCACGAGAGCCTCCACCGCCCAGGCCCAACACCTGCACCGCCCTCTCGCGTATTGTTCCCGCGGGTTCCAATCTCCGGCGTGTATCTGATGTCCGCCGATTGGGGAACCTCACGCGGGTTCCCTTATTAGCAGCCCCAGCGTGCGCCACGGAGCCCAAAAGCATCGCCCTGGTCGTTCCTCTCCCCATTTACCTGCGCGGACTCTTGTCGTTCCGCGGGGTCGTCGCCAGGTGCAATGACCTCCCCACCCCCTATGCTCCCATCCCCCATGCTCCCTTCCGCCCCTATCCCTTTCCTCCCATTCTCCTTCTCCCTCTCGTCTTCTTCCGACTTATTCTCCTTCTCTGTCTCTTCCCTCTCACCTCTCTGATTTATTCACCTTCTCTCCGATCACCTCCACCATTTTTTTCTCCTCCTCCTCCTCCTCCTCCTCCTCCTCCTCCTCCTCGGTGCATCTCGCTGGTACTGGCTCGGTACTTTGGTACTCACGAAGGGTAAAGAAATGAAGGTAAAGAAGCCAAAGACAAAGGGATGGAGGGTTAAGGCATGGTAAAGGCAAGCCAAAGGGAGGACAAAGCAAGTAAAAGGCAAAGGCAAAGGCAAGGCAAATATGACCAAAAGGCAAAGCAAGGCAAGGGACAACCAGCCGAGGCAAGGCAAGGCAAGGCAAGACCCTACCTAACCCGGGCAAGGGAGCGAAAGGCGATCACCTGGCCCTAACGAGGCTATTGTTGCATCTCCCGGGGCTACTTACGACGGCCCCGAAGCCCCCTACCGCCCGGACGCCTCCCACCAGCTGACTTCGGCGACGCGGCGGAAAAAACCGAACACGAATGCGAATCGAATAGCAAAAGAAGAGAGGCGAAGAGAAAGATAAAAACGGAAACGGAGATACGGATAGAACACAGAAGAACAAGACGGAGACGAACCAGAAATGAGAAAGAGAAGACAACCCATATTACCACCAGGGAATGGGGTAAAAAGAAGAAAAAAAAAAACAGCGACGGGGAAGAGAAGAGAAATCACGCCCGCCTCTTCACCAGACGCCCTCCTCCTCTCGCGCCTCACGCCCACGCACCACACACGCCCTCGCCCACTTGGCCTCTCTCGGCGCGCTTCCCAAACACAGCTCGTCAGTGTCGCGCGCCGTGTGTTCATTTCCACGTCCCGGCGCGGCGGCGACACCCTCCTATCAATTATAAGCTTCTCCAAACACCGGAGCCGAGACGCCGGGCATCTTTAATTCAGCGCCAATTAAATGTTTTGCCAGCCGCCCGCCTCGCTCCCGTCCGCGCCGTCTTCATCAACTTCTTTCGCCCCATGCCAAAAAAGTAAAAAAAAAAAGAAAAAAGGATATAAATAATAAATATACTTCGAAAGTGTGTGTCTGTGTGGGGGGGGGGGGCAGGGAGGAACCTCAGAGGGGGGGTGAGGGAGGAGGAGGAGGTGGAGGAAATCCCAGGTTAATTATACAGCTCGGTATTAACGTATTCAAAACAAAGGCCTTGTTTACATGCATTTTTCTGGGGTGGCGATCTCTTCTCTCTCTCTCTCTCTCTCCCTCCCCCCCCTCCCTTCCCCCCCCCCCCCCCCTCCCCTTCCGAAACAGCTGGGCACGACAGGATTTCGGAAAGAAAAAATAATCGAAAATCGTAAACTACCCGTAATCCTCGACCTATAATGAAGTTAATCCGCGACGAGCCAAGGACGTGTAGCGATCGAGAGGGACTTGTCCGCGCTCATTTATACCGGGCGAATAGGTTCCATTGCCTTTTTTTTCTCTTTCTTTTTTCTCTCTCTCTCTCTCTCTCTCTCGGGCCCTTCTGCGGATTTCTATCCATCTCTCTCTCTTTCTTTCTCTCTCTCTTTCTCTCTCTCTCTCTCTCTCTCTCTCTCTCTCCTCTCTCTCTCTCTTCTCTCTCTCTCCTCTCTCTCTTCTCTCTCTCTATCCTCTTTTTCTTCTCCCTTTCTCTTACTCTCTCTCTCTCTCTTTCCCCTATCCGTCTATTTAGTCCTCTTTTTCTTCTCCCTTTCTCTCTCTCTTTTTCTTTCACTCTTTCTTTTTTTCTCCATTTCCCCGTCTCTCCCCCGTCCCGTCCTCCCCTCCCTTCCCTCCCCTAGATATAAAACCCCGCATAAAAGAGCCTCAACACCCCTTCTTTCCTCCTTCATCGCTTAAAAAGAGAATCCGAGCGGGGAAATCGCCCCTTACAAAAAAGGCTTCCCGACACCGACGACCGCGCGATATGCAAAGCGACCGAGGATCCCCGATGGAAACTTATTAAACTGAACCGCGTCGACTTGGATTAAGACTTTAACCCCCGTTTATTTTCTCGATTTACAGCGTCCCTAAGCAAGGCCGAGGACTGGAGCTCAAGAGGGACGGCGATACGGGCGCCACAGGGTCGAAAACCTCGCGCCGGACGATGGGGCTCTCGACCATGCCGACCGCCGCGTGGGGGTGGCATCTGTCAGCGCCTGGTTAGCGTCAACGACCTGGCATTGGGTGCCTGTGTGCCTCGCTAGCACCTTGTTATCACCCGAGAGCGGCACCGTTCACGCGACCAGGCTCTCCGCGCTGGCACTAAGCACCCGCTGCTATCGCGACGGTCTATAAACACTCCGTCGGGGATGTCGCGGGAGAAGAGACAAATAGGGCGACGAGGGATAAATGGGGACGGATCAAACGAGAAGAATTGCTGAAACGCGCTGGCTGCTAACGAACCTCTTTCCGTTTTCTTTTTCTCTTTTCAAATATTTAAACCGTAACGGCTTTCGGCGTTGTTACTTACGCTGGCACTTGCAAAAAAAAAAAAAAAGGACAAACATATAACCCTACATCTGCAAAGAAAAGGCCGAAAGGCAACAGAGAAGCGTACTCACCCCGGCGGCGGGGCACTTGCCGTCGAGGATGGGCCCCGAGATGTACTCCATGCTGCGGTACTGCATGGAGCCGTTGAAGCACATGTGGATGTTCTCGTTGAACTTGGCCTCCACGTCGCGCACGGAGTACACGCACACACACGGCCGACGACGCCTGGGGGCTGGCCGTGTGGCCCTGGGACGGCGCGAACACGCCCACCAGGATGGGGTCGCCCACGCCCACGCCCATGCTGGAGGCCAGGTCGCTGCCGGCGCTGACCAGCTTGGCGTCCTGCACCAGGTTGTAGTTGGTGCCGTCGGCGCCCTGGCACTCGAGCGTGATCTCCGTGTACGAGTCGTAGTTGGCGTCGGAGATGCAGGTGCGGGCCAGGCGCGAGATGTAGCCCGACTCCTCCTGGCCCGGCAGGTGCGACTTCTTCTGCACCGTCACGAAGTAGGCGTAGTCGCTGGCGTTGAAGCCGTACACGTACTGCACCAGGAAGTGGTCGCGGTACTTGACGTCGATCCGCAGCAGCGACTGCTCCGAGAAGGAGAACTCGGCGTAGTCCAGGTTGTACAGGTTGCGGGTGGAGATGGCGGGCACGTCGTGGCGGTAGTCGCCCACGGTGGTGAAGGTCGTGCCCACGTACAGCGCCGACGACCCGCCCCACGGGTTGTAGCGCTCGGGCCCCACGAAGGCGTACGTGGACGACTCGGGGTCGTTGGCGGCCACGGAGCGCGGCAGGAACTCTGGCGTGAGGGAGATGTTGGCGGTGCGGAACTTCTCGCAGGCGCCCTGCGACACGGAGCCGCACATGATGAGCGTGCTGGCCTCGGGGTCCAGCACCAGCACCTTGTTCACGTTGTCGGTAAGTACTCTGGCCACGCGGCGCTCGGGGCCGCAGCCGGAGGCGTGGCAGCGCGGCGAGTCGAACCGCGGGCCCGTCTCCACCTGCGCCCGCAGCTCCAGCCGCTCCACGCCCAGGGCCCACAGCCGGTTGGTCCCGCCCACGTACAGGACGCCCGCGCCCCTGTTGTACACCATGTGCTGCAGCGCCAGACTCTGGTTGCGCGTCCAGAACTGCGCCACGAGGGGGTGCTCGCTCTCGCCGGCGTCCGCGCCACTGTCACCGCCGCTGGCACGGTGTGTCCGGTGTCCAGCTGTCACACACGCCCCAAACACTAACACCAAAAAGACTAGATCACTCACGCCCACCCCCCTCGCCCTCGGCCCACATCTGGTCCCCATCAGCGTGCGGGTATGTGTGTGGCCCGCAGACTGGCCCGCCTCTTGGTCCACCCGCGCGGGCCTGCGGGCCGGGCCGGGGGCGTCGTCTGGAGTGCCACACTCACACATAGTGCCGCGGGGGGCGCTGCTCCCGCCCACGCCCGCCCATCAACACCATCCAACACTGCGACACCTGCAACAGAAGAAAGGCAATTAGTTCATGTCATTAAACAAACAATATACATACATGCATACATTTATGTGTGCGTAAATTACAAACACAATGAAAATAATATACAATTAAGCATGTGCTCTCCCTGCCCACATATAAATGAATGCAGGCGGCCCCCTCCTCCCCCTCATTCCCTACGCCCCAGAGGCCAGGACAGGAGGGCGCGCCGTGCATGCAACACCTCGACATCGCCGCGACCTTGGCCACCACGGAGCCTTCGTCCCCCGCCGCACACAAAGCAAAAAAAGAGAGAAAATCAAAATGCAGAAACAAACGCGAACGCCGATAAAACAAGAGAGCGAGAGGGACGGAGGCGCTACCCCCCCCCCCCCCCCCCCCCCCAGATCCCGTTGCCATCGGAATCAACGCAATGCCAAGAAATATTATGGGGAAGGGAAGGGGTATGAGGATATATGAAGAGGATGGGTTGATAGGAGGGGAGATAGGAGGGGAGATGGGAGGGAAGAGGAAGGGAAAGTCAGAGAAGAGAAGAAGAAATAATATTCCAAGTAAGACACGAAAAGAGAAGTAAAAGAAGTAAATAAAAAGGTAAGAAAGAGAAAGACACCCAAAACAACCCGAACTTCAGAACGGAAAAAAAAAAACCGCCCAAGAAGCCAAGACGGAAGCGAGACGGGCCGGCGCAAGGACGAGGGCGCGTCCAGGCCCACCGCGAGTTATGGCCCCACGCCCCTGACTGCCCAGCCGAGTCCCAGGCCAATCAATAAGAGGGACGTCGCCGGTATGCAAATGCCAAGTAACCAGCTCAGAATACCTCTTAACATATATACATTTACAATGCTTGGCGCTCCAACCGCCCAGCTCCTGCAAGCCACCCGGCGGAGGGAGAGGCGAAGGGAGGCGAGAGGAGGCGGAGAGGCGAAGGGAGAGGCGAGGGGAGGCGAAGGGGAGGCGAAGGGGAGGCGGAGAGCAGAGTGAGGCGATGTAGAAGGTGAAGAGGAAGAAGAGATGGCAGAGAGGGTCGGAGGAAGAAAGAGGAGGTGAAGGAGAAGGACGTTAAGGAGGAGGTGAAAAACGAGGGGGGAGAGGAGGAAGAGGAGAATAAGGAGAAAGAGAATAAAGTATGAGGAAGAGGTGAAGAAAAGAGGAAGGAGGAAGGACGAAAAAGAAAGAGAAAGGCGGTTGACAATGAAGGAGAAGCAACAGGAAAAGGAACAGCAGGAAAATGAGAAGAAGACAAGAAAAGCGCAAAACACAGAGGAGCCGATGATGGCGCAACCACAGAGATGGGACGATAACAAAGAGATCATGAGACGACCCCGAATGAGGGAGACAAAAGAAACCAACCGATAATTAAGGCTAGGAGGCCAACGACAGGGAATACGAATAGTGACCAATGAAGGAGAGATAATAAGGAACAGGCGAAAGAATGTCAAGAAGGCAGAACGAGGAGGAGACAACAGAGGAGAGGAGCGGAGAGAGAGATAAAAGGAAAGAAAGAGAGTAAAGGCTAGAGGAGATGCGAAAAGAGAAGAGAGGAGAGACGAAAAGACGAGAAAAGAGGAAGGGAGAGGAGAGAAGAGAAAGGAAGAGCACAGAAGAGCAAGAAGACACGAGAAGAGAAGAAGAAGGAAAAGAGAGAAGAGAGAGGGCAGGAGGGGAGGGGAGCGAGGAGGGAGGAGAGGAAGGAAGGAGGGCGAAGGATAATCCGGTCAGTTATGTCGCTCGCACACAAGTCTCAGGATTCCATAGCTCTGCGTCCGTCGCCTACCTGGCCGCCGCTCCTCTCCTCCTCTCCTCCTCTCCTCCTCCAATTAAGTCATTCACCTGGAGAGAGGGAGGGAGGGAGAAGGAGGAGGGAGAGAGGGAGAGGGAGAGAGGAGAGAGAGAGATAGAGGGAGAGAGAGAGAGAGAGAGGGAGAGAGAGGGATGGAGAGAGGAGAGAGAAGAGGAGAGGAGAGAGAGAGGAGAGGAGAGAGGAGGAGAGAGAGAGAGAGAGAGAGAGGAGAGAGAGGAGAGAGAGAGAGAGAGAAGAGGAGAAGAGAGAGAGAGAGAGGAGAGAGAGAGAGAGAGAGAGAGGCGAGAGGAGGAAGAGGGAATAAGAAAGAGGAGAACAGGAAGCAGACGAGAAGCGCAGAAAATCGATGCAAAAGGAGAGAGGAAGGGAAAGCCAATCCCCCCCCCCACCCCGCCACCCACGCCCGCCCGGCCGGCCACTCGCCAAATGACGAAATTTAAGGGCGAAGGGAAAGACCTCTCGCAAACACGGGACACGACGGACGGGAAATATTTCGCTCGCCAGGGTGGGAGAGACCAAATGAAAAATTCCACGCACACGTTCCCCTCACCCTCACCCCCCCCCTCCCTAAAAAAACGGGTAACAAAAGGGAATATCACGACAGAACAAATCTGAAAAAATAAACAAAAGGAAGAAAAAAAAGAATCTATTTAATCTAAACCACAAAGTTATCCCCCCTAAAAAACGGGCTGATAAAAGGAATATCACGACAGAACAATAAAAATACACAAATAAACAAAGGAAAAATATAAAAAAAATCAATTAATCTAAACCACAAGTATCCCCCCCCCAAAAAAAAAAGTCTCAAAAAAGGAACATCACCACAAAAAAGAAGAAAAAAAAATAAACAAAGAAAAAAAAATACAAAAAATCTACCCGATCTCCCCACAGACCACGCCCGGACTCCCCAGATCTCCCCCGAAAGCCTCGCAAGACACTCGCAAGCATACTTCCCGTCGGACCTTCCCAGGGGCTTGACTCCTCGTGGCTCCGCGACCTCGGCGACCGGCCGAAAGCCAATCTCGTTCCGCGATCTTGCCGCCTCGGGACGCTCCCCGCCCGAGCGACACAAACAGACTGAGGCGAAGATCTCCTCCTGAGACGCTGCTAATCCTTCGCCCAAAGAGCAGGAAGAGGGAGAGAGAGAGGGAAGAGAGAGGGGAGAGAGAGAGAGAGAGAAGGAGAGTGAGGGAGAGGGAGAAGGAGAGAGGGGAGAGAGAGAAGAGAGAGAGAGAGAGAGAGAGAGAGAGAGGAGAGAGAGAGAGAGAGAGGAGAGAGAGAGAGAGAGAGAGAGAGAGAGAGAGAGAGAGGGAGAGAGAGAGAGAGAGAGAGAGAGAGACAGAGAGGAGACAGACAGAGAGAGAGAGACAGAGAGAGAAGACAGAGAAAGAGAGAGAGAGAAGAGAGAGAGAAGAGAGAGAGAGAGAGAGAGAGAGAGAGAGAGAGAGAGAGAAGAGAAAAGAGAAGAGAAAGAAAGAGAGACAGACAGCGACAAAAGAGAGACGCGAGAAAAAATAATAATCCGAAGGCACTCCCGCCACTTGAATCGCCGTCGACTTGACCCTCTTATCTGGCGATCTCCCCGAAAGCAAAAGGCAAATAAAAAGCGAGATAATTATCCCTTGGATGTTGCCGAGATCGATAAATCCGTCCGGGTAGAAGGCGGCCCCGGGGCTCCGGACACGTCAGACCCCGACCGCAGAGGTGCGAGGTTAAAGACTAGAAGAAGACGAAGAACACGCTGGCACACCCAAGCTCCTCGCTCCCCTCTCCCTCCCCCTCCCCCATTCAATCCTCTATCCCCTTCCCCCAGCTCCTCGCTCCCCCTCCCTCCTCCCCCCCCTTTCAATCCTCTATCCCCCTTCCCTTCTCCCTCTTCCCTTCCCCTTCTCCCCTTTCCCTCTTCCCCCCTTCCCTCCCTTCCCTCCCCTCCCCTCCCCGCCCCCGGCCCCCCCGTGCGCTCCCCCGTATGTCCGTCTCGGGTCGGATCTCGCTCGGCCACAAGTGTTAAGCCCGACCAAGGCCCGCTTTTGTCAACAAACGTGTCCGACACCTGAAAGCGGCTCTGACCTTGGCTTGCTTCCAGGTGTGTGTGTGAGAGAGAGTGCGGGTGCGAGTGTGTGTGTGTGTTTATGTGTCCCAGGGAGAGGGACAATTTTTTTTCTATGTCGGATATCTTTGTCTCTCTCTCTCTATCTATCCTTCTTCTTCTTCTCATCCTCCCCCTTCTCCTTCTCCTTCTTCTTTTCCTTCTACTTCCCCTTCTCCTCCTTTTACTTCTTCATCTTCTTCTTCTTTCTCTTTCTCTTTCTCTCCCCCTCACTCCCTCTCCCATCTACCCCCAAACCTACCCTCTCCAAAAAAGAAATTAAAAAATCAAAGATAAAAACAAGAACGAACAAACATCGGCTCTATCGAGGCCCCGGAACAGACACTCGCACAAACAAGACAGACAGAAACAGACAGACAGACAGACGGGCGGACAGGTCATCAAGTCGTCTCTCCGGGGCCGAAGGGCAGGAGGGCAAGAGGCCGACCATCGTTAGTTTTAATGATGTCCGAATCTTGCCCCGGCAGGTGGGGCGGCGAGGGCGGCCGAGTGTCTGCGCATCTTTTTCCGTATTCGAGATCTGTATGTCTGTCTGTGTGTCATTCTGTTTCTATGTCTGCGTCTATGTTGTCTGTCTGTCTGTCTGTCACTGTCTCTGTCTCTCTCTCTCTCACACACGCACGCACACACACATATATATTTCTGGATTCTGCCTTTTCACGAACGAATGGATACCATCTTTAAGACAGAGAAAAAAGAAAGAAAAGAAGAAGAAACAGAATTAGGGAAGAAAAAAGGGAAGAAAGAAGGATAATGATGCCGAAAAGACACAAGAGACAGGCCATGTACGTACATCCGCGGCATGCGCCCCCATCCGCGCTCGCGGGCGTACAAAGCGCCCTCGCGTGCGTGCGGCCATACGTCCACCTGCCCCCGTGTGTGCGTCTCCATGTTTACCTATACAAGCAGAGCGATAAATCCCGCAGAGGAGCCCGAAATCCCAGCAAACACGTCCATTAGGAGCCTCCCCGCTGAACGATGCGACCATCGGCGCGGCCGCGTATTTCTTGGGGCCAATTCCATGAGTCATTCCTGGCAGTTAAGATGAAGGACGCGGCGAGGAGCCGTTGCGCGCGCGCGTGGGGCGGAGGGGCGGGAACGAGAGAGGTAATGATGGAGAGGGAGAGAAAAGAGGAAAGGAGGAGGGGAGGGGGAAAGGAGAAGGGAGCAGGGAATAGGGGGAAGGGAAGAAGAGAAGAAAAGGAAGGGAAAAAGAAAGGGAGGAAGGGCGGGAGACACGTCGGGACTGGGAAAGGGAGGAAATACGAAGAAGAAAAGAAAAAAAAATGTCGGAGCGAGAAAAGAAGAGGAAAAGAAAAAATCATGCCATCAGGGACGAAGAAGAGAAGAAAAGAGACAGAAAGAGGAAGGAGGAACGAGAAAAGATGAAAGAGAGAGAGAAAAGAAAAAGAGAGGAAACAAAACTAGAGAGACGAGAAGACCCAGAAAGAAAGAAAGAGAGAGAAGAGAGAGAGAGAGAGAGAGAGAGAGAGAGAGAGAGAGAGAGAGAGAGAGAGAGAGAGAGAGAGAGAGAGAGAGAGAGAGAGAGAGAGAGAGAGAGCGAGAGAGCGAGAGAGCGAGAGCGAGCAAGCGAGCGAGAGACAGAGACAGACAGACAGACAGACAGACAGAACTAAATAAAGAGGCCCCATCTCGGCCCCGAACCCCACCGCATCCTCAACGGGGAACGGCCGCCTCGCAACACGCCATATGACATGGGGTTGTGTGGGTGATGATGGGCGGGGGGCGGGTGGGGGGTCGTGATGGCGGGGGGGGGGTCGTCTGGCGAGAGCTGAGTCACTTGCGGTAATGCGAAAGGGGTTATCGGGTCAGGTGGGAAGGGAAAGGGGACAGAGAGATAAATGGAAAAGAGAGAGAGAGAGAGAGAGAGAGAGGAGAGAGAGAGAGAGAGAGAGAGAGAGAGAGAGAGAGAGAGAGAGAGAGAGAGAGAGAGAGAGAGAGAGAGAGAGAGAGAGAGAGAGAGAGAGAGAGAGAGAGAGAGAAAAAAAAAAGAAAAGAGAGATAGTTAAAAAAAAAGAAAGAGCGAGAGAGAGACAGCTTTAAAAAGGAGAGCGAGAGAGCGACAGCTTAATAACAGCGTTTGGCCCTCCCCGCTGCCACCCCGGCCTGTCAAGCGCCGCACTGATAACGCCAAATTACTGTACAGCTGCACCAGGTGGCAGCAGCGGCGTCGCCCCCTTCCGCTACTCGTCGTCTCCCCCAATCCCCTCCTTCGTCTCCCCCTCCCTTCATTTCCCTCCTTCTCTTCTCTTCCCCTTTCTCTCCACCTCCCTTAACCTCTCCCCTTCTTTTTCCCCTTTTCTTCTCTTCTCTTCCCTTTCTCTCTGCTTCCCTCACCCTCTCCCCTTGTTTTCCCCTTCCCTTCTCTTCCCTTTCTCTCCGCTTCCCTTACCCTCTCCCCTAGTTTTCCCCTTCTCTCCTCTTCTCTTCCCCTTTATCTCTCCCTCCCTTCCCCTCCTAGAACCCCCCCCCCCTTCCAGAACCCTTTGCCCTCTGCTTCCCCTCCCTCCTTTCCTCCCCTACACATTCTCACATACAACCTATACCTGAATGCCCTCCCCAACACGCCAGCAAGCAAGAACTACCCCCCCCCCTCCTTGCTCCTTTCCCCCTCCCTTTCCACCCTCTCCCCTCCCCCACCAGATCACTCTACCCTCCTCTTCCACCCCTCTCTCCTCCCCTACCAATCACCCTACCCCCCTCCTTGCTTCTTTCCCCTCCCTTTCCACCCCTCTTCCCTCCCCCACCAATCACCCTACCCCCCTCCTTGCTTCTTTCCCCCTCCCTTTCCACCCCTCTCCCCTCCCCTACCAAATCCCCCTACCCCCTCTCCTCCTCCTCCTACAGACAGCGTGGACAAAAGGGCGAGTGTGGAGGAAGAGCAGCTCATGCAGGAGCCCTTTCATGTGCCGAACACGAAGCACTAAAAGGGAGAGAGAGGGGGAAGGGGGAAGGGAGAGAGAGGGGGAAGGGGGAAGGGAGAAGGGTGAGGGGTGAAGTATAAGGGGGGTGGAGGAAAGGGGGTGAAGTATAAGGGGGGTGGAGGAAAGGGGGTATAGTGAGGGGGTGAGGGGAAGGGGGTAGGGTGAGGGGTGAGGGGTGAAGTGTAAGAGGGGTGGAGAAGGGGGAAGGGGGAAAGGGGGTGGAGGAAGAGGGAAGAATGGGACAGGGAAGGGCGAAGGGAGGAAGGAAAAGGAAAGAAGAGGAACAGGTGGTAGGGAATAGAAAATGATAAGGAGAAAGAAGGAAAAGGAAGAGGAAGGGGAAAGGAAAAGACAGAGGAGGTAAGAAGAAGGGCGGGGAAGGGGGAGAGGGGGGAGAGGGGGAAGAGGGCGACTTCAAAGAAAATAGCATATTCAAAGCGACAAGATAATTGGCCGTAAATCAACACGTAATCCAGTAAAAGAGGAAGAACAAGAACAAGAAAAATAGAACTCGTGTCACAGAAAGAAAAAAGAATATAAAAAAAAACACAAGTATATGAATATTTGAGAACTCCTCCGAAGAAAAAAAATACAGTCACGTCAGACTTAAATTCTTTTTAATCTTTTACTTCTTTTTGACTTCTTGACTTCAAAAAGGATCAAATCTATTTGGTGAAACGAAAATAACTGGAGTCATGACAGCACTAATTACTACTATTACCAGTCTCATCCTTATCATTAATATAATGATAATACCGTTATGAATAATAATGATAATGATAACAAAAAACAAGCAGCAAGAAGAAGAAGAAGAAGAAGAAGAAGAAGAAGAAGAAGAAGAAGAAGAAGAAGAAGAAGAAGAAGAAGAAGAAGAAGAAGAAGAAGAAGAAGAAGCAGAAGAAGCAGAAGCAGAAGCAGAAGCAGAAGAAGCAGAAGCAGAAGCAGAAGCAGAAGCAGAAGCAGAAGCAGAAGCAGAAGCAGAAGTGAAGAAGAAGAAGAAGAAGAAGAAGAAGAGAAGAAGAGAAGAACAACAACAACAACAACACAACAACAACAACAACAACAACAATAATAACAACAACATACGCGATCTAAAAATAACAATAATAATATAAAGAAATAATTATAAAGAAGAAAACGCAATCCCAGGCGTCAAAGGACAACATGCAACGGCGCCATCTTGCAACTTCAACTGTCAACGCAAAGCAGAAGAAGAGGAAGAAGAAGAAAAAAAAGAGGAAGAAGAAGAGGATGAGGAAGAAGAAGAAAAAAAATGAAGAGGAGGAGGAAGAATAAGTAAAAGAGAAGAAGAGGAGGAAGAGGAAGAAGAAGAAGAAGAGCAAGAAGAGAATCAAAACGGAGAAGACGAAGAAGAGGAGGAGGAGAGGAAGAATAAGTAGAAAGAGAAGAAGAAGAAGAAAGAAAAAAAAGAAGAAGAAAGACACCGAGATAATTGTAGCGCGAATTGTAAATGGACCGAGTACGAGAATTGAAGAAAAAAAAAACATGAAAGAGAATGGCGGTGTTTATGCACTTAAAAATATCTTAAACTAATACTGAATACTGAATAGCTGTGAAAATGGTCACCGCCAGTTTAACCAGTTGTAAATATGTGCGCGCCAGACTGCTTGGTAATAAAGGGGGGAGGAGGAGGGGGGAGGAGGAGGAGGAGGAAAGGAGTAGAAAGGAGGAGGAGGAGGAGGAGGAGGAGGAGGAGGAGGCGGAAGGAGGAGGAATAGGAGGAGAGGGAGGAGGAAAAGGAAAAAGTAGAAAGAAGAGGAAGAGAAAGAGGAGGAATGATAATCCTTACATTAATTACAGAGAGGAGGGATAAGAGAAAGAGAAGGAAGAAAGGGAGATGGAGTAAAGAGGCGGAAGGAGAGGAAATACAGAGGAAGAAGAAAAGCAGGAGAAGGAAGTTGAAGATACAAGTAAAAGAAAAAGAAGAAAGGAAAAAAAAGAAAGTGGAAGAGTTTAAACAAAGGAAATAAGGGAGAAAAAAGACAAAAAAAAATCAATTAGACGAAAAAAGCAAAAGCAACGATCCGAAAGACCTCAAAGACCCTCAATCGAGACACGCTCCGCCGACAGAGACTACGAGGAGAGGAGGGCTACGTGCCGTGACCCCCCCTCCTCTCCTCTCTCCCTCTCTCCCTCCCCATCTCCCTCTCCCACCCCCTCCTTCTCTTTCTCCCCTCCCCTCCTCTTCCCTCCCTTACCCCTTCCCTCTCCCTCTTCCCTTCGTCTCCCGTCTCCCTCTTCATTCTCCTCCCCCTCCTTCTCCTTCTTCCCCTTCCCCCTCTTCCCTCCCTCCCCTCCCCCCTTCCCCCTCCCTCCCTCCCTCTGTCTCCCCCTTCTCCCTCCATCTCACCTTTCCCCCCCCCCGGTCCACCCACATTGGGCGTCGGAGCTCTCAATGGGTTTTAATGAGGTTTTTGGGGGTCGGGGAATCACGTTCATCGCAGCACAGAAGCCGAGTGAATACTACTGGAGCGCTCTCTCGCCCCCCCCCTCCCCCCTCCTCCCCTCTCCTCCCCTATTACACCCCCCATCTCTTGCTACCCTTACACCGTTCCCAGCTTCCCCTAGGAACCCCCCCCCCCCCCCTTTCGGGCTTCCCAACCTCCCTCATCCCACTGACGGCCCCATTCCAGCTCCCCCCCCCTCCCCCTCTCCCATTCCAACACCCTGACACTTGACCACCCCCCCAGCCCCCTCCCTACCGCCTTCTTTCCCTCCTTGATGGAACGTGCTCTCACCCCCTCCATCCCCCTTCCTCTCCTTCTCCACTCCCCCCCCACTGGTTTTCCTTCCTCGTTCCCCTTTGCTCCCTAGCCCCTCCCCCCCTGCTCCCCCTCCTTCCCCTGCCCCACCACACCTTCTTGGAAGAAACGGTAATGGGAAAGGAGGGAGGCGGGTGGGGGTAGAGGGGGGGAGTAGGAGATCTCTGCGGTCAAGCACAAAGCCATGTTGAAGGTGATGTGATACTATAGGAGGTTGGGGTCCGCCCGGTCGTTCCTCTCTCTCTCTCTCTTTTCTTCTCTCTCTCTCATCTCTCTTTCTCTCCTTCTCTTCTCTCTCTCTCTCCTCTCTCTCTTCTCTTCTCTCTTCTCTCTCTCTCTTTCTATTTGTCTTTCTTTCTTTCTTTCTTTCTTTCTTTCTCTCTTTCTCTCTCTCTCTCTCTATATCTATATTATCTAATACAACACACTCTTGGAAATTTCACACTCTTTTCTTTTTCTCTTTACAGACACTCAGCCACTTCACTCCCTCTCTCTCTCCCCTCTTCACACACACCCGCTACCCCCTACCCACGCCTACCCCCACCCCCACCCCCCCCCCGGCTGCGAACCACATATCACCAACCGCTCTGCTTACGAACGGAGGCAGCACATTTTACGGGAAGAAGAGCAATGGTTGTGCGCGGACCCTTTATCCGCGCCGCCGAGGGAAGCGCTGTGTGGGAAAGAGCCCGGGATGGGATTACGTTGGGGGAGGAGGAGGAGAAGGAATGGGATACCGGCAGGAGGAGAGGAGGAGAAGGCAGAATACGGAGGAGGAGGAAGGAGTGAGGAGGAGGAAGAGGAGAGACGGTGAGGAAGAGGAGGAGGGGTGTAGAAAGAGGAGTGGGAAGGGGAGGGATGAAAGGGATAGAAGGGTGAGGAAGAGGGAGAGGAGGAGGGACAGGAGGAGAGGAGGAGAGGAGGAGAGAAAGAGAGGGTTGAGAAGGGAGGGATGAGAGAAGGGGAGAAGGAAGAGGAGGGAGGGAGAGGAGGAGGAGAGAGAGAGAGAGAGAGGAGAGAGAGAGAGAGAGAGAGAGAGAGAGAGAGAGAGAGAGAGAGAGAGGAGAGAGAGAGAGAGAGAGAGAGAGAGAGAGAGAGAGAGAGAAACGTTATCATCAATAAATTTCAAACTTATCAAATTCATTTTTTTTCCTTGCCACGCCAAAAAAAACATTTACGCATTTGATTGGCTAATGAAACACCTGATCTCATCAACATTAAATCCAGTCTGCCTGCAATTTTCTGCAATAAAACGCCACGGATTCCGCCTCTCGTACAAGCCGGCGTGCAACAAGCGGCCGCGTTCATCAACTGCACTTACTTATTTCATAACCAGCCTCCGCAAAACCACCAGCTGTTTCCACGACAAACCGATTTTCAATGAGCGACGGAATTCAAAAATTCACAAAGACCCAAAAAATGCATGAACAGGCGCCCCGCAGTTGCCAGATCTCGCCAGCGGGTTCACAAACACGATAAGATCGGGCGAGTAGTTTTAATGGTATCAGATTATCAACTTTATTGCCTCAAATCTACAACTATAAAACGCCGAAAATTTGCAAATTGCATCGGCAAGATCTGTGAGGCAGCGATTCTATTTACTGCGGCGCTGTTATTACTTTAATTGGCCTCGTGATTAAAGCGAACGAGGGAAAAATAAGCGAGGTCTGGTTAATTAAGGCCGTGCATTACGTCTGAAAATGTTACACAAATTACCAATATAATAATAAAAAAAAAAAAAGATAATGATGATAATTGTAGTATGAATATAATAATAACTATAATAATAGTAGTGATGACGATGATGACGACAATATTAACACCAACAATAATAATAATAGTAATAATAACGGTAATGATACTTATAATGATTGTGATGATGATCATAATATAATATAATAAAGTATAATTCTAGTCACCTGCAAAAAACGAACACACAAACTTACACACACTTACAAACAAACTTCGCACACACACACACACGTACAAACAAACAAACAACACCTCTGCCGTCCATGGAATAAAGCCCGGGCGATGATACGGACAATGCCCCAAAGGGCGCCGCCGATGCCTCCATGGGCGTCGGGAACTCGAATTCCGAAGGGCATGGGACAGGGAATGGTTGGGAGGGGGGGGAGGGGGGGGAGGACGAGGGGAATGGTTCGAGGGGGGAGGGGGGAGAGGGAATGGTTCGGGGGGAGCGGGGAGGAGGGATGGTTCGAGGGGGGAGCAGGGTATGCGGTGGGAAGAGGGCATGGCGGGCACCGGGCATAGCGCAGGGAGCGATGGGAGAAGAGGCAGGGCGACGCGAGAGAAAAAGGAAGCTAAAGAGCGGAAAGGAGAGAAAACCGACATCCTCCAGAGTGGATAACGAGGGAAGGGAAAAAAACAAGAGTGTCCGGTCCGGAGGCGAGGCGGAGGCAACAGCGGCGCCCCGTAAAACCGAGCCTTAAAAAAAATGGACGAAAATACCCCCAGCACAGCAGACTGAGGCGCAGGCCGGCGGTCACAGCGGCAGGCCGGCGCAGCAGAAGCGGCAGCAGGAACAGCGGCGCGGATAAGCCGCCGGCCGCGACAAAAGCCCATTTACGGGATTTTGACACCAGTGTATTACAACGCCGCCGTGAAAAACGGTCCCTCAATGGGGCATCGGTGAGCTCGGCTGGGCCTGAATGGGGGCAGAATGGGGCATAAAAGGGGGCAACAAAGGGCATGAAAAGGAGAATCGGGGAGAGAGAACGAGCGAGAGGAGGAAAGAGAGAGAGAGAGAGAGAGACGTCCACCGCCCGGGCACACAACGCGGCCACCGAAGGCCTTCCTCCGGCGGCAGGGAGTGGGCGGAGTCGGCCCACTGCGGGAACACAGGGGCGCTCTCTCACGCGGGACACGCATCATCTGGGCCCCTTTCTCCCGCGCTGAGTTATGATACGAGTCTTTCTGCCCCGCTGGTGCTCCACAGTCCTCGGGAGTCCCGCCGGAGAGTCCGTCAAAGGCTCCTCAAAACTGCACGCGGGTGGGGGGGTCGACACCAGGACCCCCCACCCCCCTTCCCCCTTCCCCTCGACCCCTATCAACCCTCCTCACCACTCTGATTACCTCGAACTTCCCCCCCCTCTCCTCTACCTCGGTTATCCTCCAATTCTCCCCTTCCCCATCCCCCTTTTCCCTCCACCTTCCCTTCCTCCCCCCCCCCTTTTCCCTCCACCTTAATAACCATCACACTTCCCCTCCCACCTCCTCCCCATCCCCCCTTACCCCCTCCCCCTCTCCTCACCCCCTCCCCCCCATCCCCCCAGACGAACTCGCCGACCCAAGCATCGCCCCCAAAGCAACCCGACGCCTCCGAATCCCCCCCGCCCGACGAAGAGCCCGGCCCCGATGTCGCCGCCCCTCGTCCGAAAGGCGCGAGTCTCGAAAGCACATCCACCGCCTGCCGCGCATTCCGAGTTAGCGGAGCCGAAGCGATCCCTTTAAGGACTCAACGGCTCGCTAAATGGACGGGGATTCCGACAAAAATAAGACCCGTAAGTCTTCCTATAGCCTCTATTTTTTTTCTCTTTTTTCTCTCTCTCTTTTTCTGGGGGGAGTAATTGTTAAAGGAGATAAATTAAGTCCATGAAGACGTGGGTTTTCGAGAAGCGAGAGAGAGAGATAAAAGGGAAATAATATCCCATTCATCGGTAAAACAAAAAAACCTCCCTCCCCTACCTTCCCTCCTTCCCACCCACTCCCTCCCCCCTTCCCCTTCCCCTAACACTCCTCATCCCCTCCCTCCCCCTTTCCCCCTTCCCCCCCCCTCCTCTCCCCCTCCCCTTCCTTTACTCCTTCACCCCTCCCTCTCCTCCTCCTTCCCTTTACACCCTTCACCCCCTCCCTCCCCCCTCCCCTTCCTTTACTCCTTCACCCCCTCTCCCTCCCCTTCTTTACCCTTCACCCCTTCCCTCCCCTTCCCCCTCCCCTCTCCCCTCCCCCTTCCCTCCCCTTCACTTCCCCCTTCCCCCTCCCCTTCCTTTACTCCTTCACCCCCTCCCCTCCCCTTCCTTCACCTCCCCCTCCCTCCCCCATTTCCCTCCCCTCGCCCCATCCCCCCTAAGAGCCCCACTCCGCCCACATCAGCCTGACGCATGGACGCCTTTTTTCCCCTCTGGAACAAACCTTCCCGCCATTAACATCAGGAGCGCATAATTCGGACCGCGAGAAAATCTTCATGCACTTCTAAATTAGCGGAGAAGGGGAGGAAATGGAAGAGGGAGAGGAGAGGTGGGGGGAGTGAGGGAGGTGGGGAAGGGAGGGAGGGAGGGAGGAGGAGGAAGGAGGGAGGAGGGAGGGAGGGAGGGAGTAAGGGAGAGGGAGAGGAAGAGGGAGAGAGAGAGGAGGAGAGAGAGGGAGAGAGAGAGAGAGAGAAGAGAGAGAGAGAGAGAGAGAGAGAGAGAGAGAGAGAGAGAGAGGGAGAGGGAGGGAGGGGAGGGAGGGAGAGAGAGAGAGAGAGAGAGAGAGAGAGAGAGAGAGAGAGAAGAGAGAGAGAGAGAGAGAGAGAGAGAGAGAGAGAGAGAGAGAGAGCAGAGCGAGGGAAAGCAAAAGAGCGACCAAAGAGTGAGAGAAAGCAGGAAACAGAGAAAGAACACGAAGAGAGAGACAGAGAAACCAACAAAGATATGAGGACGGAGGGGGGGGGAGGACGAAGAAAGAAAGAAAGAAAAGGGGAGAAGGGGGGGAGGAGAGAAGGCGAAGGAGAAAAGAGAACAAAAATGAGAGAGTGAGAACCCCTCGTCTCCCGGCCCCGCGATGTACTTAAAAGCCAGCGTTATTGATGGTCCTCTCGCACCCGCTGATATATAAACCTCATCAACAATCATGAAATATTCAGACCTCATTATCCCATCCCAACCACCCACCGCCCACCCACCCACCCACCCACCCTGAACGCCTCCTTCCCCCACCTCGCCGTCACCCCTCCTCCCCCTCACCCCCCCAGCTCGCTCGAGAGACAAAATGCAGTTGAGGATCAGCCAGCGGAGGAGCGCCTGGCAGGTTATGGGCCTCGAGAGGGATTCATCAAGGGCTAATGTCTCTCCTTCTCTCTCTCTCTCTCTCTCTCCTTTTACTTCTCTTCCCTGATCGCTCCGTCGTTTTGTTTTCTCCCTTTTCTCCCTGTCCTCTGTCGTCTTTCTCTCTCTCTCTTACTCACTGTCTTCTCTCTCTTCTTTCTCTTACTCATTGACTCACTCACTCTCTCTCTCTCTCTCTCTCTCTCTCTCTCTCTCTCTCTCTCTCTCTCTCTCTCTCTCTCTCTCTCTCTCTCTCTCTCTCTCTCTCTCTCTCTCTCTCCTCCTCCTCCCTCGTTCTCGGTCTTCTCTCTCCACCTTTAAATACATTTTTCTTTCTTTCTTCCTTCCTTTTCTTTCCTCCCCCTCCTTCCCTCCTCCTCTTCCCCTTTCTGCTTTTTGTGATTTCGCACGTACGGCGACTGAAGGAGACAGAGAGGAAGACTAAAGCGAACATGTGCAAGTACAAGCGCGAGTACAAGGCTATGTAAATGTGACTCAACAATCTCGGCCACACGTAAATCACCCGCCCCCCCGCCCCCTTCCTCCCTCACCCCCTCTCCCTCCTCTCTTCCTCTCTCCCTTTCTATCACCACCCCTTCCACCCCACCCTTCCCCCTTCCTTCCTCACCCCCTCTCCCACTCCCCTCCGTCTCTCCCTGACCCTCCTCTCCCAAGACCAAGCCCCCCATCTCTCCATCTCCCTACCCTCCCCCCCCCATTCATCCCTCACGATCTTCTACCTCCCACTCTTCCACCCCTCCCCCACCCTCAAGATCTTCCACCCCCTCCTCAACCCTTCATGATCTACCACCCCTATCCCACCCACCCTCCTCCCTCCCCACCCCCTCCCCTCCCCCTCCATCGCGATTCCTCCAAAGGAATTTACGATCGCGATCCTTAAGACAAGTAATGACGGGGAAACACACGGGTCGTTCTTGTGAGTGGGGAGGGGAGGGGGAGGGGGGGGGAGAGTCCTGTGGGGGAGTGGGGGAGGGGGGAGGAGTCTTGTGTGGCGGGGTGGGGTCATTGTGGGTGGGGGAGGGGGAGTCTTGTGTGTTGGGGAGGGGGAAGAGGGAGGAAAGGGAGACTTTGTGTGGGATGGGGTCTTGTGGGGTTGGGGAGGGAGGGGAGAAGGAGAGGAAAAGGATTCTTGTGAGGTGTGGGGAGGGGGTTGTGGGGTGTGGGGAGGGGGAAAGATGTGGGGGTGTTGGGGAGGGGGAGGGGGCGGGGTATGTTGGGAGTGAGGAGGCAAGACCTGTGGGACTGGGAATCGGGTGGGGGGAGGGGGGGGAGGCGCAACACGGATGAAGAGAGAGGTTGAAGATCGCGCAAGTAAAAATAAACAAAGACGATACGGGGAGGGAGGAGGGAGGAGAGAGGGGACAGAGGAGAAAGAAAGAGAGAGAAGAGGGAGAGCGAACAAGAGGAGAGACAGAACAAGAGAGACGGAGAAAAAGACACAACAAGAAAGGATAGAGGAGAAAAAAGTGAATGAGACAGACATTCACCTCCAGCGACAGACAGAGAGCGAAGAAATAGAAATAGAAATAGAATAGAAATAGAATAAATAAAATTATAATAAATAGAAAAAAAAAAAAATAGAAATAGAAAGAGAATAGAGAGAAAGGCCCCGAAACCCAAAGAGAGACACAGAGCCCCCCCGAGGGCCCTGAGACGCCGAGGCCAGAAGAAGGCATGGCCCGCGGATGGCCACGGCTTTCCCGTCGACTTGCTTCGTCTTCAATCACGCCCCTCAAGTGGCCTCCGCCCGCCCAATCACTTACGAATAAGATTCAATTGGCCAAGAGGACTCGACAGGACTGGGGTGGGAGGGGAAGGGCGGTGGGAGGAGGGAAGGGGAGCAGGGAAAAGGGGGGGAGGAGGGAGAGGACGGAGGTGAGGAGAGGGAGCAGGAGGAAGGTGAGGAGGGGGGGAGAGGAGGGGGGAGGGGAGGATGGAGGAGGGAGAGGGAGGGGAAGGGAGGTGGGAAGGGAGAGAGAGAGAAGCAAGGAGGGGAGGGAGGGGATAAAGAGGGGATAGGGAGAAAGAGGAAGGCATAAGCATAATAGCAGAACACAGTCGTGGTTGAGTGGGTAGTGCTTGACAGTACTGCTTCCCCCCTCCTCCCTCCCTCCCTCCCCCCCCCCTCTCTCTCTTCTCTCTCTCTCTCTCTCTCTCTCTCTCTCTCTCTCTCTCTCTCTCTCTCTCTCTCTCTCTCTCTCTCTCTCTCTCTCTCTCTCCTCTCCTCTTCTCCCTATTCCTGTTGATTATCTATTCATCTATCAATCTATCAAATTCTTTTCCATCTTCGTTCTCTCACACAAGTCAGACTCCCGTTCTCAGAAAATACTGACTGACACGAAAGACAGAAAAACAAAAAAAAAATAAAAAGAAGGAAAGGAAAATAATAATAAAAAGTAACAAGCGACTCGAACTCCGCAAACCACGCAGGCAGCGACGGACAACGGATGGGGGAGAGGGGTGGGGGAGTGGGGGTGGGGAGGAGCCAATGTAGGCTGGGGAAGGGAAGAGGAGGGGGGGGAGAGCCGATGTGATGGGAACCCGTCGCGAGGCTGAGCAACGCCGGTCGCAGGTGCCACGATTCCAGAAGAAGGGGGGTAGGGGGTAAGTGGAGGGGGGGGAGGGGAAGGATAGGTAGTAGGGAAGTGGGAGGAATGGGAAGGGGAGGATGGGGGGGAATGGGAGGGGGAGGAGAGGGATAGATAGGGGAAGTGGGGGAGAGGTAGGGGGAAGTGGAGGGGGAGGGATGGGTGGGTAGGTAAGGGTAGGGTAGGGGGGGGAAGGGAAGAGGTAACCGGGCCGATTGTAGCAGCGGTGGCGTGTCATGTGGCATAGCAGGGGTGCCCTCGGACATGTGGGACAGCGGAGCCAAATGGAACAACAATGGCACTATTTAAGGGGGGTTTCCACGGGCGGCGGCGGCGGCGAGAGGCAGGCAGGCAGGGCAGCGGCACCCTCCTCCACCTGGCCCTCAGTGCCAGCCTCGTTCCCAGCGCCGCGTGTGAAGGTAGCCCGGAGCAGCGTAGCTCATGCGTATGGCACCCCACTCTTCTTCTCCCTTCTCTTCTCCTCTTCCCCCTTCTCCCCCCTCCTTCCCTTCCCCCCCCCATACCCCCTTCTTCCCTCCCCGTCCCCCTCCCCTCCTTCCTCCTCCCTCCCCACTCCATCCCCCCCTGCCCCACCCCACCCGTAAGAGCATGGTGTGGCTGGTTGAGGTTAATGTTGCGGTTGCTGTTGCAGATGCTGTTGCTGTGGCCATCGCATCATGGCGCGGGGGGGAGCGCTGGCCGCCGACCCCGCCTCGTGCTGCCGTTGGCGCCGGCATGCTAATAACCCGCGAGGAAAACCGACCACGGAGACGGAGAGGCTGATCGTAAAAGAACTGCGATAACAAAAGCCGTGTGAATAATAATAATAATGATAATAATAATAATAATAATAAAAGAAAATGCATTTCTCTAACTCCCCTAAAAATTACTTTAAACAGGAAATGCATTTCTCTAACCCCTTCATTTTTTAATCAACTAATGAGTAAATAAATCACATACATATAAACAAAGTCACAATAAACAAACAAACACGAACAATTAAGTCAATAATATCGCAAACACGTAAGAACAGGATAAAAATGATATGAAAGAAAAATAAATCGTGAAAATGTTACTCTTCTAATCCTTCACTTGCAACACCTCACGAGTGCCAGTTACAGTGCCTTCGCGCCCACGCCCCATCACCTCCGCCAAATGCAACGGGTAGGAGGGGGTGGGCGGAGGAAGGGAGGGAGAGGAGAGAGAGAGAGAGAGAGGAGAGAGAGAGAGAGAGAGAGAGAGAGAGAGAGAGAGAGAGAGAGAGAGAGAAGGAGAGAGAAGAGAGAGAGAGAGAAAAGAAAGAAAGAAAGAAAGAAAAGAGAACGAGAGACGAAGGAATAGAAAGGAGAGGAATAGGGAGACTGGAAGAGGTAGGGGTAGGGGTAGGGTAGGAGGAGGGGCGCAAAGAGGACAGAGGGGGGTAGGGAGGGGGGGGGCGGCCACTCTGCCCACTTTAAGGCTCAAATGTAAATCACGCTTTACGATCCCTTGTTCCGTCCCGCAGAAACCTGACCCTTGGTGACGTCCTGGTCACTCCCCCTCCCCCCCCCTCTAGCCTTTTTCCTCCCTTTTCTATCCCTCCATTCCTCATTTTTTTTCTTTTCTGCCTTTTATATCCTCTATTCCTCTTTTTCTCCTCTTTTCTTCTTTTTCTCTTCTCCCTCTTTTCATTACTCTTCTCCATTCTCTGCTTTCCTCTCCTCCTTGCTCTTCTGCATTATCTCCTCTCCTCCACCTCCCCTCCCCTACTCTCCTCCTCCCCTCCCCTTCCCTTCCCCTTCCCCCTTCCCCTTCCCTTCCCCTCTCTCTCCCTTCTCCCCCAAAAATCCCTCCCGCCCTCCCACCCGACGCCCCCCCTCTTCCCTTCCCCTTCCCCCCGCCCATTCCCGGCCGCCCACTCCCGCATGCGCCCGCACGCCCCTCCCTCGGCCCGTAATGCCTCAGCGGCGGAGTGCGTCAGGCCATTAAATTAAAGAAAGCGGAGACGATTAAGCGCACCACCTCGGCGACGGCAGTGCCCTCTCGCGGCCGCTCTGCATAACAATGCCGCGTCTATCTCCCTCACGCTCCTTTTTTTTTCTCTCTTTCTCTTATCTTTCTCTCCGTCTCTCTCCCCTGTGTCTGTCTATTATCTTCTCTTCTTTTCTTTCTCTTTTTTCTTGCTTTCTTTCTTCCTCCCTTCCTCCTTCCTTCCTTCCTTCCTTCCTCCCTCCCTCCCCCCCTCCCTCCCTCCCTCCCTCCCTCCCTCCTCCCTCCTTCCTTCCTTCCTTCCTCTTTCCTCCCTCCCTCCCCACGAGCCAAACAACACACCTACACACGCGCACACGTATACCTCGCCCGCGTACAAGCCCAAGCACAGGACACGCGGCCGTGCAAATCGCGCATACCGACGCACCATTTACCCGGCCATTCAACGCGTCTCCGAGCAGCGCATGTGTGTAAGCGACCGTGTCCTTGTAGACGTCATATGGAACGAATGCCTGTATACTGCGAGAGTGTCTCTGTGTTCTGTGCCTCTGTCTCTGTCTCTGTCTCTGTCTCTGTCTCTGTCTCTGTCTCTGTCTCTGTCTCTGTCCTCTGTCTCTGTCTCTCTCCTCTCTCTCTCTCCTGCAAGCACAGACTGCTTGGGCTCTAATCTTCTTTCCTCTCTTGTTTGCGTCTCTGTACGTATGTATTATTTACGCATGTATTATGGGTGTTTGTGCACCTGTCTGTCTATGCTTGTGTTTGTCTGTCTGTTCGTCTGCTTGTGACCTGTGCCTGCCTGCCTGCTTGCCCCTCTGCTTGCCTGCCTGCCTGCCTGTCTGTCTGTCTGTCTGCTGTCTGTCTGTCTGTCTGTCTGTCTGTCTGTCTGTCTGTCTGTCTGCCTACCTGCCTGCCTTTCCGCTCATCTGCTTATCCGTCCATCCGTAGCCATCCTCAACCCTCCCTCTCCCCTTGGCCCCTCCCCCCCCCCCCCCCCAGGAACCCGGATGGCCGCGAACGGTAATTTTACGGGTCTCAAAGTCGGGCATAAAAGTCTTAAAACAGGAGAATTAGAAGGCGGGTTCCGAGCCTCGCAATTATCATCGTATAATACTTCACACTCACGCCCGTAAACCCAGCTGTTAACTCGCTCAGCCTCTCGCTCTCGCTCTCTGCTCTCTCGTCTCTCTCTCTCTCTCTCTCTCTCTCTCTCTCTCTCTCTCTCTCTCTCTTCTCTCTCTCTCTCTCTCTCTCTCTCTCTTCTATCGTTCTCCCACATGTCTTTGCTTTCTTTTACTTTCGTCTTTACTCTTCTTTTTCTCCCTTTCTCCTCCTCCTTCCCTCCTTTTCCTCCCCAATACTTACGAGAACCCGTCAGCGCCGCGAATCCGTCAACCCCAAGTGCCAATGCAGGTGACGCTGACGGAATGCGTCGACAGCGGCTACTATTTCCATAATGGCCGAATGTCAGATTCATGACAGAACATCTTCATTCGGAAGTAAAGAACAGGGGGGAGGGAGGATGGGGAGGGGGAGGAAGGGAGGAGGGAGGAGGGAGGAGGAGGAGGGAGGAGGGGGAGGGAGGAGGAAGGAGAAGGGAAAGGGGAGGCGTGAGGGAGGAGGGGGAGGCGGGAGGCGGGGGGAGGGACTAGAAGGGGGAAGAAGGGAAGGGGATAGTGACGGTGAGGAAAGAAGATAACAAGGAGAAAGAACGAGGGGGGGATAGCAACGAAGGAATGGAAGAAGAAAGGTGTGAAGAGAGAGAGAGAGAGAGAGAGAGAGAGAGGAGAGAGAGAGAGAGAGAGAGAGAGAGAGAGAGGAGAGAGAGAGAGAGAGAGAGAGAGAGAGAGAGAAGAGAGAGAGAGAGAGAGAGAGAGAGAGAGAGAGAGAGAGAAGAGAGAGAGAAGAGAAGAGAGAGAGAGAGAGAGAAAGAAAAGAGAGAAAGAGAAAGAGATAAAGAGAGAGAGAGAGAGATGCAAAGAGATACAGGAAGCCCCATGTGTTGGTCATTACCGATGTATCCTTATAAGGTCTCTCATTAACATGGACGACCGAACGACCCCCGCCGCTATCAGTTCATTATTATTGCATCTACCGACGAACGACGACGGCAGGACGAGGAAGGGAAAGGGGGGGGGGGGAGGCAAAAACACCCCTCCCTTTACCCACCCACCCGCCCATCTCTCTACCTACCTATCCTCCCTACCACCCAACCTCCTATCCTCCCTACCCATCCACCCACCCATCTCCCTACCTACCTATCCTCCCTA
>NW_020870451.1:238893-250300 GCF_003789085.1 Penaeus vannamei | reverse complement strand
CTAACTTTCATATATTCAGGAAAGTTATATAACAATAGTCACAACGCACACACGCAGAGACCAAACACAAGACACGCTAACAGACAACAACCTACCACAACAAATTCATTTATAGGCCTAGTTACGCATAAACACGTGTTTTATATTAATTTAATATATATATATATATATATTATATATATATATATATAATATATATATATATACTTATATACACATAACACATGCACGCAGATACATTATAAACAAACTCCCTCACAAAGCCATCCCGAGCGGCGTCCACGTGCGTGCCTCGCCGCCGCCGCCGCTCCGCCGCACACACAAACAGCGCCCGAGGTGAGAGAGAGCATCAGCTGCCACGGCCTACACACGCGGTTAAAGCTGAGAGAGAGAAGTCCTCGAAACTTACTCCTTCAAAGCACTTGCCGGTCGCGCGAGTGGGCGCCCGGTCTCGTTTTCGGCGCGCTCTCGACTGGGGGCGGGGGGGGCGTTTTCACGGGCGGATGAAAAACGGGGGAGGGGGAAGGAAGAGGGGGGAAGGAAGAGAGGGGGGAAGAGAAGAGAGGGGGAAGAGAGGGAGAGAGGGGAGGGGAAGGAGATGAGGGGAGAGGGGAGGAAGAGAGGGGTAGGGGGAGGAAAGAGAGAGGGAGAGAGGGGAAGAGAGGGGAAAGGAGGAAAGAGAGGAGGGAAGAGGAGGGAAGGAGGGGAAGGGGGACGAGGGGAGGGGGAGGAAGAGGGGGAGGAGGGGAAGGGAGTGGAGAGGAGGGGAAGGGTGGGAGATGTGAAAATACGAATATATGCGAACTTTAAATCTAAAGAGAAGCAAATAGTCCCCTTTCATCTAGGCCTATCAAACCTGGCCTACTTCACTGGTTAACCTAAGTAAATATTATATATATATAATTATAATTATATATATAGATAGATAGATAGATAGATAGATAGATAGATAGATAGATAGATAGATAGATAGATAGATAGATAGATAGACAGACAGAGACAGACAGATAGATATAGAGATATAGAGATAGATTTTGCCATTATCAATATCGCTGATTCTGAATCTAAGCTGAAGGAGGGAAAGGGAGGAAGGGAAAAAGTGGGAGAAGAAGAAGGAAGGAGAAAAAGAGGGACGAGGAAAAGGAAAGAGAAAAAGAGGGAAGAGGAAGGAGAAAAGGAGGGAAGGGAGAGGAAAGGAGGAGGGGAGGGGGAGAGGAAAAGGAGGGAAAGAGGAAGAGGAAAAGACGGAGGGGGAAAGAGGGAGAGACCTTTGACCCAATGACCCGCTCTCCAAAAAAAGGATACCTGCAGAGCATACACAAATAGCCAACTTAAAGATGCAGACACAAAGCTCTTTTTTTTTTACTACGACTTCTCTCGCAACAACAAAATGTGTGAGCCTCGTTCCGCGTTATTTTTTATTTATTCATTCATTTTTTGTTATTCTTTCTCGAGCATAAATATTCAAGAGCCGCGGTGACTACTACTACTACTACTACTTATACTATACTACTTACTACTACTACTACTACTACTACTACACTACTACTACTACTACTTACTACTATTACATTATTACTACTATTACTATTATTACATTACCATTATTACTACTATTACTATTACTATTACTACTACTACTGCCACTGCCACTACCAATACTATAGTGCTACTACTATTACTACTACTCCTCCTCTCGCAACAACAAACAGTGCGAGCCTCGCCCATGCTTAGCCCTTATTTCTATTTCATTTTCATCCATATTTCATTCTTCATCAGGCACCACCACTCATTCCCGGTGCCTGAGAGCTCGGGCGGCGCCGCGGCACCGCCCAGGGCCAGGAGCTGCGCGATGCCCTTCTCCGCGGCGCGACAGCTACCGTGGCCGCAGCAGCGACTACCGCATGAATATTCGAGCGCCGCCGTCGAGTAGCGACAGGCAGAGAATAGCTCCATTCTTTTTCTTTTCTTTTCTTTCTTTCTTTCTTCTTATCCTGAGATAATCGGCAAAAAATTGTCTTGTCAAGACACGGGGGGGGGGGGAATATGCACACCCCATACCGCCCCCCACCCATCCACTCTCCCACCTCTCCCCTTCCCCCCTTTCCCCCCCCTGGCCTCTTCCTCCCCTCCCCCTGCCCCCCCCCCTCTCTCCGCATAACCAACCCCGAGACTGTTGCAGTTTCCGGATGAATTCGCGGACGGCCAGATTCGAACCAGATTCGAAGACCTCGCCGCCGGACCTCCGAATTAATTAAATTTCGTGTTAATCAGCACAGCGCCGAGGCCCGGCCGGACGCGCGGATGGACGGCCCTAAAACCCACACCGTTCGGGAATCCAAATGCTCATCCCACCCCCCCCCCCCCCCAAAAAAAAAAAAAAAAAAAAAAGATGACTTAAACGGTAGAAACGGAATCCAAACCGATTTCCCGATTTTTTTTTTTTTTTTCCTTCTCGCTCTCGCCAACAGCACGCGAAATATACCCACGGAAGACACACGCGCTATCAGCAGTGCCTGCGCGTCCTGCAACAAAAGAAATTCAATTACTGGCCCCAACCAACGCAAGTAATCCTTCATGATGACATGCAGGACACCCCCCCCCTCCACCCCCAACCCCCACACCCCCCTTGCCGCCCGCCTTTCCATCCTCAGCCGACACACGCACCCCCCTCCCCCCCCTCCCTCCCCCGACCCCCCGACCGACGATCAAAGTCCGTGCCAGGTTCTGCCGTGACGGCATTCGGGGCGCCGACCAACTCGTTATCCGGCCCGAAACACAGACGAGCCGACTCGTGAAGCCGCCGCGGCGCGGGGTGAATGTTCTAATCATTCCGAATCCTTCTTGCTCTGGAACGCGACCTTCCCCCTTCCTTCTTGCTTTTCTTTCTCTCTTCCTTACTTCTTTCCTTTCTTCCTTACCCCTTTTCTTTCCATTCACCTCCCTCCCTCTTTCTTCTCCTTTCCTCCCTCTTCATTCCTTTCTTCCTCCTCTTCTCTTCCTTCCTTCATTTCTTTCCTCCTCCCTCCCTCTTCTTCCTTCCTTCCTTCCTCCCTCCCTCCCTCCCTCCCTCCCTCCCTCCCTCCTCCTCCTCCTCTCCCTTCCCTCCCTCCCTTCCTTCTTACCCCCCCAACCCCTTCCCCACCTGCGCCTCCGCCCCTAATCCCCTTTCCAGAGGATCAACACAACCGAAATTTTGAGAGCACGCTCGCCATGGCCGGCAATCAGAAATCCGTTATTACAGCGCCTGGAGCTATTCGTCCAGAATTCTCATTTCTCTAGTATAGAACATGCAGCAATTATTCAAATTACAGAGCAAAATCCCCCTCCCCTCCCTTTTTCCTTCCCAGTTTCAATTCTCTCATTCTCATTTCATTTTCATTCTCTGCTCTCTCATTCTCTCATTCAATTCTCATTCTCTCATCTCTCTCTCTCTCTCTCTCTCTCTCTCTCTCTCTCTCTCTCTCTCTCTCTCTCTCTCTCTCTCTCTCTCTCTCTCTCTCTCTCTCTCTCTCTCTCTCTACTTCTTTCTCTCTCTCTCTCTCTCTCTAGGGACCACTGAAAATCAATTCAAAATAAAATCAAAACAAAAACGCTATTATTCCACCCCCAATACCCCTGCAAACTATATAGGCCTACACGCCCTCCTTCAAAGGAGCGACCCGCAAATTAAGTCCGAAATCAGTTCCATTTTTGCGCCGCGAAAAAAGAGCAACCGACGACTCCTTAAAAGGAATCAAGCGCCCATCACACACACACATCGTCTCTCTTACTCTCTCTCTCTCTCTCTCTCTCTCTCTCTCTCTCTCTCTCTTCTCTCTCTCTCTCTTTTCTCTCTTTCTCTCTTTCTCTCTTTCTCTTTCTCTCTCTCTCTCTCTCTCTCTCTCTCTCTCTCTCTCTCTCTCTCTCTCTCTCTCTCTCTCTCTCTCTCTCTCTCTCTCTCTCTCTCTCTCTCTATCTCTCACAGCTCCCACATGACTAGAGGTGAGGGGCGGGAACATAACCGCATTTCTTCGACCGTTAATTATATTATCCAAGTTAATCCTCTGTTTTCTCCCTCTCTCTCGTACTTCGATGGCCTCCCATCAAACGCCCGCTGCTCAGGCCTTCTCTTCGCCCTCTCTACTTCCTTCCTTCCTTCCGTTAAAAGGAATTAATGAATAAACGTTAACTAGATGAATAAATAGATAAATAAAGGAGGTGAATAAATAGATAAATAGAGGAGGTGAATAAATAGATAAATAGAGCGATAAAGGTGAATAAATAGATAAATAAATAAATAAATAGATAAATAAAGTGAATAAATAGATAAATAAAGGAGGTGAATAAATACATAATTGGGTAAATAAAACAAAATGAATAAGATCAATTCACACCCTGACGGTTGGTGACCTCGTAGAACCGACTCTGACCTAGGCCTATCTATCGTCCAGGATCTGACCTCTCCTGACCTCGCTTAACCCCTGACCCCTCCTCGACCTCCTCATGGGGAAAACTCACGTGTGACCAACGTCCGGAATTCAAGCTCAGATTATTACCGCACTGTTACTTCCTCTTCTTCCTCCTCCCCCTCTTTCCCTTCCCATTCTTCCTCTTCCTCCTCTCCCATTCTTCCTCTTCCTCCTTCTTTATCCTCTTATCCCCTCACTTTAGCGCGGGTTTAGATCCCCACAACGCGCGTCTTACCGAAATCGGAACAACAATTTTACACCAATAATTAACATAAACATTTTTCTCTCTCCGTTTCGCTTGCACGGTGAAGATAGGCCTAGCGATTTCAAAAAAAATAACGCCAATTCATTTTCAGATCTGATGCATACTCTAATTTTACCCGCACAATAATATCATATTTAATAACCTACAAATATATATCTATTTTTTGCATTTCTCTTTATGACAACCACAATTTACCTACCTAACAATTTCTCTCAAGACCATACAATCCATTTCAACAATAACAACATATATTTATATAATTTATTGATGCATGAAATAAAATAGATTTTATGGCCATAGAGACAATAATTCAAATATAAAAGTGTAACGTTCTCACGACCAATCTTGTATCATTCTAAGTAATTAAACACGTTATTTAAACTTCAATAAACACGCGTTTTTGAGAGAGAGAGAGAGAGAGAGAGAGAGAGAGAGAGAGAGAGAGAGAGAGAGAGAGAGAGAGAGAGAGAGAGAGAGAGAGAGAGAGAGAAGAGAGAGAGAGAGAGAGAGAGAGAGAGAGAGAGAGAGAGAGAGAGAGAGAGAGAGAGAGAGAGAGAGCGATAAATATTAATAATTTTCACTCACGACCCGAACAATTAATAAACATCAAAGGCAAATTAATGAGCGTAAAAGTTCGATGTCGTTTCGATAATTAAATATCGTTTAAATAGTTTTTTTTTTTTTCTTCTTTTAAAGAAATATTCGCCCTTTAAAATAAAGTATCCTTCAATCTGGTTAAGGTAGACTATCCAGATATTTTTTTCTCGGTAGGTTCAAATTGCATAACTGAGTAACAAGAATAGTAATAACCGCAGTGATAATAATAACCAAAATAATAATAATAATGATAATAATAATAATAATAATAATAACAAAGGCCTTTTAACTACAAGCGCGCACGTGTGTTGGGAGAAAGTGCGCAGACACCCTCAACTTATTTCAAATTCCCTCCAAATCTGCGCTTATTTCACGTTATTTTCGCCCTCCAGAAAGCTCGCCAGACCCGCAACCTACGTGGAAATACCGCAAAATAATCGAAAATTCACAGTAAATAGTCTCTTGCGTTCTTTGGGCGAATAAACTGACCTTTTGGCCGTTCTTCTCGCCTTTCCAGAACTTTTTTTCGTCTTCAAAACCGCGACAAAAGTGAGGGAAAAAAAGGCGATAACTTACCTTCTAAGATAATCCATGGTGCAAATCCTTCCGAAGATCCGATATTCGGGTAGAGAAGAGATAAATAAATAGGATAAATATATAGGAGAGCGATATTCCGTCTTGGTCGAAGTTCGCAAAACTTCTTGCAAGTTAAAAAAAAAGAAAAACTTGTTCCTTCAACACCGGTCTTATCAATAAAACATCAAAAAGCCACTGACACAGACTCCTTCGCTTTTCATGCACTTTTCGTTTTCAAAATTAAACCATTAAAAGCCAAATTAATATTTATAGAAAGATTTTGCGTCGAGTAAATAGCACAGCGCGCGATCACAGAGCCCGGCGTACGTTCATCCTCCACGCCTGCCAAATGGACACTAAACGCTGATTGGTTCTCCAAGTCCGACTCTGAACAGGCGGCCACTCACCGAGCGTTACCAAAGTCTGAAAGGAGTCCCACTCAGCGAGCGTTGGCAAACTTTTGGGTGACTTCTGGGCAGCTGCGATTTGCTTTCGACTTTACCTCGCTTGCGCCCGTGCCCCTCGCTCCTGACGGGGCTGGGGGCACTGGGTATCGCTCGAAGTGGGAGGCTGAGGGCTCGCCGGAGGGAGGGGGAGAAGCGGCGAGGTTTTACTTAAGGGAGAGGCTGGGCGTCGGGCGACAATTACTCTCGCAACATTGATATTCCGCCGGCATGCTTGTCTCATAATGACTACAATAATGCATTCGGCCGCAGTCATTTACAACAGCCGTCAAAAAGGACTGAATGTTGCATGAAGAGCACGGTGTCCTCAGAGATTAATATATCTGTTCTCGACACTGCCTTCGCGCCGACAACACTTACAAAATTGCAAAGTGTATTACTTAAGGTTAACTGAAAACAAGAATCCATTTTTAGTAAATCCACTTGTAGGAATAAAGAAAATATATATATATATATATGTTTTTATTCTGTCTTCCCCCCCTCTCTCTCTCTCTCTCCTCTCTCTCTCTCTCTCTCTCTCTCTCTCTCTCTCTCTCTCTCTCTCTCTCTCTCTCTCTCTCTCTATCTCTCTCATCTCTCTCTCTCTCTCTCTCTAATCGTCTCTATCTCTATCTCTCTATATTCATCTATCGTATTATCTATCTATCTGTTTATCTATCCATATATTTCTCACCCTTTCTCTGTCTCTCTTCGACACGCGCATACACTTTTTGTTCCATCGGTTCCAGAGGGAAATAATACAAGCGTTTCGTCTCAAAGCTGATTGTTGTTTAGATAAAAACCTTATCATTTTTAACGTGAAGACGAAGATTTTTGTTACAGAATACAAACATTGGTGTTTTCAGGTGATAATATTTTTTAGCTTGTTTAGATAGTGTTTATATTTATATATATATTTTTAAGGCTATTGGTGAATGTTTTGGGAAACTATGTAACTCAATGCGGCTTACGTTATTCATTTATTCACTTATGTATTTATTTTCGCTTTTATCGTTGTATTCTTATTTATTTATTTATTTATCGCGTATTCTTAGATATTTCGTATCTTCGTTCTATCGAGAATATTCTCCTTAACTGGCATTAATGGCGGTGATTATAACATTGATGGAAAAAAGATAATGATAGTGACATAGAGCAATAGTAGCGACAGTAATTGTATTGATAATTGCAGAAGGCGTAATTACGATGACACAATAAACGGTGCTCATGATAATACGTTTAATGATAGTCATTTTGCTATCGCTATTATTCAATTATTAGTACTGTCTTATGATTCGGATAAATTCTCGTTCTTTATATCATTATTGTAATTACTATCAATAGATTAACAGGAATAACGATAATAACTATTATTGTAAAACAGTAGCGCAGACGATGAAAATTATCATCAACAACAATGTTTGTAATAATTTCATAATTATTCTTTACTCGTTACTCTTGATCATTTCTTAATAATTTCATAATAATTTCCCACGTGTTACTTTCGCTGTTATTTCCTTCTATCCCCGAATGATTACTCTCATTACCAAATCAAATATTATTATCACTACTTTAATCCGTATCAACAACAATATAATTTTCCTATTATTACTGGTATAATTTTCATCGTAAAAGTTGTTATTCCGATGATAATCATGATAGTGAAATGGTCATTGATAATAGTGTTACTAGTAATTATAATGCAGTTACTAATAAAATTAATGATAATATTACGATTACTGTACGACTAATACTATTTTCATAATTACTGTTATTGTTGATAATGGTAATGATGATATTAGTAAAAATAGTAATTGCAATGATAAAAGTAATAATAAGAGTGATAATAAGACTAATAATAGTGACGATGATAATGATAATGGTAATAACAATAACTGAAATGATAATAAGGATGATGACAATGATGATAATAATAATAAAAATAATAATAATGATAATAATGATAATGATATAATAATAATAATAATAATAATAATAATAATAATAATAATAATAATAATAATAATAATAATAATA
The DNA here is from genome assembly GCF_003789085.1 of Penaeus vannamei. Classification (NCBI taxonomy): domain Eukaryota; kingdom Metazoa; phylum Arthropoda; class Malacostraca; order Decapoda; family Penaeidae; genus Penaeus; species Penaeus vannamei. The sequence continues at coordinate 241,931 of NW_020870451.1, read as the reverse complement.
ATAATAATAATAATGGTAATAATGATAATGATAACAATAATAGTATCAACAGTAATAATTCTTATAACACTAATAATGACAAAAAATATTATAATAATGATAACAATAACAACGATTTTAATGATAATGATAATGATGGTGATGAACATTGTGATAATAATGATAATATGGATAATTCTCCTTTTTATGATTTTTACTGTTATTATTACAAATATTATTATCAATTTTGTTATCATTACTAATATCATCATTACTATTACCATCATATTATCATTATTATCATAATTGTCATCATCATTAATATTGCTATCATCATTATCATCATAGTTATTTTCATCATTATCGTTATTGTAGTTATCATGATTACTATCACTATTATCAATGTTATCGTTATCATTATTTTTGTTGTTGTTTCTTTATCATCACTATCACTTCTATCTGTTATTATCATTATCATCAATATTATTATTATCATTATCATTATTATTATTTTTATTATTATTATTATTATTATCATTATTATTTTATTATATTATTATTATATTATTATTATTATTATTATTATTATTATTATTATTATTATTATTATTATCATTATTATTATTATTATTATTATTATTATTATTATTATTATTATTATCATCATCATCATTATTTATCCTTCTATTAGTATTGTACTATTATTTTCATTAATATTATCATCATTATCATTATTGTTATCATGGTATTTCATTATAATTATTTTTATTATCATCATCCACATCATCTTTGTTATTACTTTCATTATTATTATTATTTTCATTATTATAATCATTACCATTATTATTGCCACTATATTATTATGATTATAATCATTATTATTATTCTCGTTATCATTATAATTATTATTGTTATTATCATTATTTTGTTATTACTAATTTTATTATTTCATTTTTGTTAATATTATTTCCATTATTATTGTTGTGTTTTATTATATCATCATTATTGTTATTACTATTTTTCATCATTACCATTATTACCATTGTTATTGTTATCACTGTTATTGTTTTCATTATCATTACCATCATATATTATTGTTATCGTTTTTATATAATCATTATTAATAAGTATTATTATCATTATTATATTATTATCATCACTATTATTATTATTATCATTATTATTATTATTATTATTATTATTATTATTATTATTATTATTATTATTATTATTATTATTATTATTATTATTATTATTATTATCATCATCATTATCATTATTAATTGTTTATTATTCATTATTATTTTTTTATTATAATTATTAACATTAGTGTTAGTATTATTATCATCATACTTTATTTATTTTATTATTTTATTATCATTCCATCATAATTACTATTAGTATGTTTTCATTATTTTTATTATTATCATTATTAGTATATTATCATTACTACTATACTACTTTATATTATCATTATTATTATTATTATTATTATTATTATTTTAATTAATATTATTATTGTTATTATTATTACTATTTATTTATTTATTTATTATTTTATTATTATATATATTATTTTCATTATTATATTATCATTATTATTTTTTAATTATTATTATCATCATTATTATATTTATTTTTTTATTTTATCATTATATATATTATATTATTTTAATATATTAAATTATTATCATTATATTATTATAATATATTATTATTGATTATAATTATTATATTATTATTATTTTCATTAACATTATTCATTTTCTTCTTATTTCTTTTATTGAAGTTATTACTATAATAATCAAAATCATTATTATTAATATTATAATAACTATAAATTGTTATCAATATCATCATTAACTATCATATTTTAATTATTATTGGTATGGTATTATTATTATTATTATAAATTATTTCCATTCCCATTGCCATTATTACTATTATTGATATTATTAATATCTCAACATTATTATTATTATTGATATTGTTATTATGAAAGTTATTATTTCTTTATTATCATTGCAACTGTTATTAATGTTAATACTATAATTATTATCATCATTATTGTTATATTCATCATTATTTCTATCATCATTATTAGCATTATAGTTATCTCTTTTTCTTCTCATCATTTTATTATTGTTATTGTTATTATTATTATCATGATTATTATCATAATTGTCATGATAATCATTATTATCATTATTTTTATTATTATTTGTAACGTTATTATCATTATCATTATCATATTTTTTATGATTATGATATTATTCTTATCACTATTGTGGTTGTTATCATCATTATCATTATTATTAGATAGCCTAATTATCGCGTAATTACAACTACGATAATGGTCACTTGTTATGTTATGAGTATTTGTATAATTATCTTGTTTTTATTGTTAATTGCACTTGTTGGTTGTTAAATATATAATGATTATCATCACTGTTATGTGTTATGAGTATTTGTATAATTATCTTGTTTTTATTGTTATTTGCACTTGTTAGTTGTTAAAAACATAATGATTGTCAATAATAATTTCTGCATTTTAATTCACCGACTCCATTTAAATGATTATGATTCCCTTGAATATTATCTTGAATATCATGATAAAAAAAAACGATTATTATTAAAACGAAAATATGAAATAAAGTATCAATAAAAGAAAAAAAAAAAACACATATAGAAATCAAGCAGAAATTTACGTTCAAATAAAATAAATAAACAAATAAAATTGAATAAAAAAGAATATCGATCATATTTCAAAAAAAAAGAACCAGTTCGGCAATAAAAATAAAAAAAAAAGGAAATAAAACTCGATAAAGAAAAAAAAAACTCGACAGAAAAGAGGAAATAAAAACGATTAAAACAAAAAACTCGACAGAAATAGATGAAGAAAACCCGTAAAAAAAATTCAGGGATAGTAATGGTAATAATATTCAAATGTTTTCCGGCGTTCGGAAGAGTGATAATTATGCAAATTGTCAAATTGGAAGGAGAACAGTGATTGCAGGAAACCATGGAGTGTGGGTTTTTATGCGTGTGGGGATTGGTTG
>NW_020870451.1:227992-238506 GCF_003789085.1 Penaeus vannamei | reverse complement strand
ATCACTGTTATTATTGTTTTTATCATTATCAGTGTGTTAATTATCATCATCATCTTTATCTTTTCATATGATTGTTATTACTATAATCTGTCAATAATGATTCTTATCGTTATTGCTATCTTTGTTAACAGTAACATTTATAGAAATTCAACTCTCTAATCATTATAATCTTTCTCATTATCATTATTAACATCAATACTCTTCTTGTTATCCATTCTTCTCTCTACATTTTAACACATTCTGTAATTACTTCTTATCGGCATCATTAACGTGCTCATTATCCAAATTTTAAATGCATCACACCTTTCTGATGATTATAAATCCCTTCCATTTACTGATATTGTAGACAAAAAATAAATTGCTATTCAGGTGTTTGATGTCTCTTAATTATATTAATTGTGATAGTAAGGAAATTAGCAGCAATTATTCAAACAAGATAATTCATTCATACCTGTTATATATTTTGGAAGCAAATTAACATTCCAGTAACCATTCTCTCTCTCTCTCTCTCTCTCTCTCTCTCTCTCTCTCTCTCTCTCTCTCTCTCTCTCTCTCTCTCTCTCTCTCTCTCTCTCTCTCTCTCTCTCTCTCTCTCTCTCTCTCTCTCTCTCTCTGTCGTCTGCTCTGTCTCTCTCTCTCTGTCTCTCTCTCTCCTCTCCTCTCTCTCTCTCTCTTCTCTGTCTTCATCTCTCTCTCTCTCTCTCTCTCTCTCCTCACATTTATATCATAAATATATCGATATATTTTGATCCCCAATAACCAAATATTTTTTCTATATAAATAATTTTTTTTCTTTCGTCATTGTTATAAACAAAAAAATTAAACTATTTGTCTTCCCCAGTAACTAGATGCAGTTTCCCCCTTTTATTTTCCTTACAAATATTAGAAGATGAAGAAGAAGAAGAAGAAAAAGAAGAAGAAAAGAAGAAGAAGAAGAATAGATATTAAGATATTTAACTCCCCCCCCCCAAAAAAAAGGAAATTTGATCTACCTTTTTCATAATCTTTCTATTCTTCTTCTCGCTCCAGCATCTTCCTTTATCGCATTACCTTTACCCTTTTCAGCATTCGTCCCGATATCTGCTGCTGCGATTACTCGTGTGTAGTTAGCATAATTCCTTAATCACAGAGAGCTCCTTCATCATCGTCGTAATTACTAATGATAAAGCCACTTCGGATACATCACTCTTCTTGTGTTGCTTTATCCCCTCTCTCTCTCTATCTTTCTCTTTCTTGGTTTCTTTTCTGTTTTCTTTTATCGTTTTTTGTTCTCTTTTTCGCCTTTCTTTCTTTCTGTCTCCTTCTCCTTCTGTCTGTCTGTCTGTCTGTCTCTGTCCTCTGTCTGTCTCTGTCTCTGTCTCTCTCTGTCTCTCTCCTCTCTCTCTCTCATCTCTTCTCTCTCTCTCTCTCTCTCTCTCTCTCTCTCTCTCTCTCTCTCTCTCTCTCTCTCTCTCTCTCTCTCTTCTCTCTCTCCTTCTTCCCCTCCCCTCTTCGCTCCCATTTTCTATATCCCCCCCCCCCTCCCACCTCCCACACCCACCAAAAAGAGAGAGACAAACCAAGAAAAAAAAAAAACCTACTCAGCTTAAATAATAAAAACTATTTTTCCCCTTTCTTTTATCTCTCCCTCCCCCCCCCCAAAAAAAAACGGGAAAATTTCGACTCAGATTAAATAGTAAAGACTGTTCCTGGTCCTGTGATTAGCCAATCCCTCCCGGTCATTTTATCCGACGATGATTCCAGATTTAAGATTCATTTGCATTTATTTTTTTTTTTTTTCCTTTATTCTTTATTCTATTTATTTATTATTATATTATTATTATTATTTATATTATTTTATTATTATCAATTATTATTATTATTATTATTATTATTATTATTATTATTATTATTTATATTATTATTAATTATTATTATTATTATTATATTAATATATAATAATAATAATTATTATTATTATTATTATTATTATTATTATTATTATTATCATTATTATTATTATTAATTATTATTATTATTATTATTATTATTATTATTATTATCATTATTATTTTGGTTTCCTTCTTTAAAGTTCATGTACATACTCACATACAGTGTATATTTGCATACGTAGACATGTATGGATGTACACATACACAAAATACACACAAATACACATGTATACATTAAAGAGAGGAAGAGAGGAAGAGAGGAAGCGAGAAGAGAGAGAGAGAGAGAGAGAGAGAGAGAGAGAGAGAGAGAGAGAGAGAGAGAGAGAGAGAGAGAGAGAGAGAGAGAGAGAGAGAGAGAGAGAGAGAGAGAGAGAGACAGAGACGGAGAGAGAGAGAGAGAGAGAGAGAGAGAGAGAGGAGAGAGAGAGAGAGAGAGAGAGAGAGAGAGAGAGAGAGAGAGAGAGAGAGAGAGAGAGAGAGAGAGAGAGAGAGATGAGAGAGAGAAGAGAGAGAGAGAGAGAGAGAGAGAGAGAGAAGAGAGAGAGAGAGAGAGAGAGAGAGAGAGAGAAAGAGAGAGGAGAGAGAGAGAGAGAGAGAGAGAGAGAGAGAGAGAGAGAGAGAGAGAGAGAGAGAGAGAGAGAGAGAGAGAGAGAGAGAAGAGAGAGAGGAGCGAGAAGAGAGAGAGAGAGAGAGAGAGAGAAGAGAGAGAGAGAGAGAGAGAGAGAGAGAGAGAGAGAGAGAGAGAGAGAGAGAGAGAGAGATAAGTAACATAAAAGCCGAGGCGAGTAATGTGAATAATCACATATGAATAATTATTCCAATCCAGGTAATCATCGAGAACTTAATTAGTTCGTTTTTTTATCTTATTTTTTTTCTTAACATCTGAGGGTATTTATCTGCAATTACGCATTTCGTTGTAATCAAAACGAAGTGATATCCACACTTTAATAACTCCTCCCCCTCCCCCCCCCATATGTGAACCCCTCTTTCTCTAACCTCCTCCCCCCCCCCTTTGTCTCATTTCCAACCCCTCTCTCCTTCTTACATCCCCCCTCTCTCCCCTCCCCCACTTACATCCCTCTCCTCTAACGTCCAACCCCCCTCCCCACCAACACCCCTCTCCCTCAACCCTCAACACCCGGCATATTTCACCCCCTCCCTCCCTCCCTTACCACCTCCACACCCACATCCCCTCTCCTTCTTCCCCTCCTCCCTCCCTCCTCCCTCACCGCCTCCTCCTCCAGACTCCCTTACCCCCTCCATCTACCCCCTCCCTCCCTCCCTCCCTCACCACCTCCTCCAGACCCCCTTACCCCCTCCTTCTACCCCCCCTCCCTCCCCCTACCTCCCTCACTACACCTCCAGACCCAACCTCCCCCCTCCCTCTACCCTCCACCCCACCCCCCAAAAAAAAAGTCAGCCACAGATAGGCCTGTCACCTCTCTCAACACGCCCAACCAACTGGGATGAACTAGGCCTAAAATTTGACTCCCGGGCTTGACGTTCGAGATCAGCTTGAAAATGAACATCAGAATTATTACTGCAAGTCGTGAGTGATGGAGGCTGAGTGTGACGTCAGAGGCGGTGACGTGTATTCTGCCTGTGACGTTTTATTTATTTTTATTTTTTTTAAATTCCATTTTTTTTTTGATTTACGGGAGATATATATATATTTTTTCTTATGATATGGATCGTGGTTGTATGATACATTATTGTTTATTATCTTCTTATCAATATATATTCATATTATGTATTTTTATAATTTCGTGTATGTTTGTTTTATACATATTTTATACAAATAAATATCCACATATACAAACACAGGAAGAACGAGTGAAATGAAACAAAGTCATGATAATCAGAGAAATATCCACACAGGCAAACATCAACGCATATATATCCACAATGATCAGGTCAATGATACCCGCATGAATACATACACAACCGCATAACAGCCACAAAGATCAAAGGAGTATCCAGATTGGAACATGTACGGATTACCATACAGAGATGAAGTGTAATAATCAGTGGAGTTATAATACAGAAATATCCACACACGCATACGTATGTACAATATAGAAATATCCACACACACTTACAAAATAGAAATATCCACACACATGCGCATTCACAATACAGAAATATCCACACATTCTTACAATATAGAAATATCTACACACATGCACATTCACAATACAGAAATATCCACACAAATAGTTACTATACACATTTACAATACAGAAATATCCACATACACAATTATAACACTGAAATATCAATACGCACACATACACATCTACAATACCAAAATACCCACACTCATACACAATTACCATACATAAATATCCACACCTACACACATACACATTTACATTACAAAAATACCCCCACACATACACATTTACAATACAGAAATATCCACCACATGCACTCAGTTACTACTAGACAGAAATATCCACACGCACACATACACAAAACCCGCATACATGTACATCCCGAACAACAAAAAAGGTTACTACAAAAATCTCCAAAACCGCCGTGAAACAGCCAAATCTTTTTTTTTTTTTTTTTTAAATCAAATCTCCAATTGAAAAAAATGGGGAAAATTATCACCAGCTGTATATATCTTTTTTGTGGCTAAAAAGGCGTGATTTGTACAGACAAAAGAGCAGACTGAGGGCATTTATTTTTTTTCTATGAACCGCTCCGAGAATGTTGACGGCGTGACCTGACCTCTTGGGGGGGGGGAATCATGACCACTCACCCTCCCCCCTCTAAGCCCCGCCCCTTCCCTCTCTTCTCGCTACCTCTCCTTTGCTTCTTTTTCCCTTTTCACACTCTTTCCGTCTCCTTCTTCCCCTCCTTCCTTCTCTACCCCCCTCCCCCCCCTTCTCCCTATGACCTCACCTTAACCAGGATATTATCGTTGTCACCTCATTCGTAAATCTAATTCTTCTCTCATTGACCCTTCCTCCTGTCTTCCTCTCCTCCCTTTCACCTCATCGGTCTCACTTTATTCCTCATATTCTTCCTCATTTCTTCTACTCTCCACATCGTCCTCCTCATTTTTTTTTTCTCATTCTCTCCATCTCCTCTTCTCCTCCCTATTCCCCAACTTCAGGATACTCAACTACCCACTCCTCTCCCTCTTCCCTCCTTCGTCCTCCTCCTCTCCAACTACTTCCTCCTTTCTCTCTTCCCCCCATTATCTCCCTCCTCATGTTCTCCCCATCTCCCCATTCCCCCACCCTCGTCCTCATCTTCCCGCTACCTACGTCCTCTCCCTCTTCCCCACCACGCATTATCTTCCTCCTCCCTCCGCCCCCTCTTCCCACTCTCCTCTTCTCCCCTCCCCATTATTCTCTCCCTCTCCCCCTCCCCCATCCTTCCCCATCTCAAACCCATTATCCTCCTCCCCACTCTCCCCCTCTCCTCTTCCCTTCCTCCCCCCATCCTCCACCTCTCCCTCCTCATCATCTCCCACCTCTCCCTCCCCATCATCTCCCACCTCTCCCTCTTCTCCTCCTCCTCTCCCTCTTCCTCCTCCTCCTCCCCCATCATCTCCCACCTCTCCCTCTTCTCCTCCCCCCATCATTTCCACCTCTCCCCCCTCCCCCTCTCCCCATCATCTCCCACCTCCCCCCCCATCATCTCCCCTCCCCCTCTCCCCTCCCCCTCTCCCCCCTCCCCTCTCCCCGCCCCGCCCCAGCTGCTGATCTCATATCTCGATGGCGCATTATTACGAGCCGTGTCGCCCCATTTTGCAATCTGGCGCCCACGGTCGTCGGGATCGTCTCCTCCTCGCGGTGTGATGTCGTCTTTGGTTGCGGGCGGTGTGTGTGGGCGTGATTTTGTTTTGTTTATTTTGTTTGTTTGTGTGTGTTTATTTTTGTTTGTTTGTTTGTGCGGATGTCGTTCGTTTTGTTTTTGTCTTTTGTTCTTTGATTTTGTTTTTCTTTTGTTTTTGTTTCTCTCTGATGTGTCTTTCTTATTTTTCTTTCCTTTTTTCTTCTTCTTCTTCTTTCTTCTCTCTCTCTCTCTCTCTCCCTCTCCCTCCCTCTCTCTCCCTTCCTCCTCCCTCCTCATCCCTCTATCCCTCTATTCCTCTTTCACTCCTCACCCACTAATCCCTGCCCCCCCTCTTTTAACCACCTCCTCTCCCTTCTCCATCCCCATCCTCCCCCTTTCCCCCCTCCCCCTCCCCCCCCCCGCCCATCAGAGCAAGATGCGCTTGTCTCGCTGGTAATAAACCTTTGTATTTCTCGTCCCTGCAATTGCTAATTTCCTTGGATCAGTTGTCGCCGATTGGGTCTGGTGGTTGCGGTGTTGTCGTTCTCTCGCTTTCTTTCTTTGTTTCTTTTGTTCTTTCTCTCCTTTCCTCTTTCTGTCCTCCTGTCCGTCTGTCTGTCTCTCTCTTTTCATTCTCTCTCTCTCTCTCTCTCTCTGTCTCTGTCTCTCTCTCTTCTCTCTCTCTCTCTCTCTCTCTCTCTCTCTCTCTCTCTCTCTCTCTCTCTCTCTTCTCTCTCTCTTCTCTCTCTTCCCTCTCTCTCTCTCTCTATCTCTCCTCTCTCTCTTCTCTCTCTCATCTCTCTCTCCTCCTCCTCTCCTCCTCTCTCCGTCTCTCCCTCTCTTTCTCTTACTCCTCCTCTTCCTCTTCTTCTCCCGTTTTTATTCCTTTATACGCCTCTTATCCCCTTCTCTTTTAATCATCTGGTTCTCGGTTCATCATCATATTTCTGGTTCTTAGTTGTAATCAATACTTTGTAAATTAGTTCTGTCGTTACGTAAATGATATCATTATTCCTCATTTTAAAGATTATACATTATGATTTTTATTATTATCTTTGAATGGATTTTTCATTTTTAATTTTTTACTTTTAACTTTATAAATGGAGCTTCTTTTATTTTTACATTTAACTTTTTGATGGAGCTTTTAATTTCTTTTTTATTCTTTCTTTTAACTTCTTACGGTTCTGAACTGCGATCCAGACGTTACCGTATCTTTTTCTGTTGATTTTTTCTCTCTTTCTTTTTTTTTTTTCTTTCTTTCTCAGGTCTTTAAATTGCCTTTTAATCTCTTAAAACCGCCCTTTACCTGCTCGGCCCCTCCCCCTTCCTCTTCTTCCTCTGCCTTCTGCTTTTTGCTGTTCGCTTTATCTCTCTCTTTCTCTTCTCTCTCTCTGTCTCTCTCTCTCTCTCTCTCTCTCTCTCTCTCTCTCTCTCTCTCTCTGTCTGTCTGTCTGTCTGTCCTGTCTCTCTCTCTCTGTCTGTCTGTCTGTCTTTCTGTCTGTCTGTCTCTCTCTCTCTCTCTCTCTCTCTCTCTCCCTTTTGCAGCCTCCCCCCTCGGTCTCTTCCTCCCTCATCCCCATTTTCCTGTCTCCCTCCTTTCACTCTCCCTCCCTTTCTCCCATTCTCCCCCCTACCTTTCCTCTTTCCCCCCACCTTCCCTCCCCCTAATGCCCCTTCCTCCTCTCTCCTATTCTCCTCCCTCCTCCCTCCATCTTCCTCTCCCAATTCTCAATCCCACTCCCATCCATCCTCCCGCAATCTTCTCCTACCCTCCTTTCTCTCCATCGTCTCTTTATCTCCCTCCTTTCCATCCTCCCCCTCTTCTTTCCCAACCCACCTCTTCCTGCTTCTCTTCCGCCTTCCCATCCTTTCCCCTTCTCTCCCTCTTCCCCCCTCTTTCCCAACCCACCTTTTTCGTCCCAGTTCTCCCTCCCTTCCTCTTTCCCTCCTCTCCTTCCCTTCCTTCCCCCCTCTTCCTCCTTCCCCCTCTCTCTCTTCCCCCCCTCCCCCGCCCCTGTCTCGCGGGCCTTGATGAATTCGCTCTTATTCGTTTCCACATAAAAGTTATTGCTTATTGATCATTAAATGTCGGGGCAGCAAGGAGGTGGATTTTCAAGGCGCTTCGCTGGCCAGAAAGAGGACGAGTGAGTCTTTCGTTTTTTTTTTTTTTTAGTTTTTTTTTTTTTCTTTTCTTCTAGTCTTTTTGGGTTAATTTTTTTTTTAGTTTTTTTTCTTTTCCTTTTCTTCTAGTTTTTTTTCCTTTTCTTTTATTCTAGGTCTTTTTGGGTTTAATTTTTTTTTTCTTTCCTTTCTTCTTTTTTTTTTTCTTTTCTTTTCTTCTAGGTCTTTTTTTTTTTTTTTTTTTTTTTAGTTTTTTTCTATTTTTTTTTTTTAGTTTTTTTCTTTTTCTTTTCTTCTAGGTCTTTTGGGGTTTATTTTTATTTATTTTTTTTTATTTTTTTTTCTTTCTTTTTTCTAGTCTTTTGGGGTTTATTTTTTTTTTAGTTTTTTTCTTTCCTTTTCTTCTAGGTCTTTTCGGGTTTAATTTTTTTTTTTTTTTAGTTTTTTTCTTTTCTTTTCTTCTAGGTCTTTTTGGGTTTACTTTTTTTTTTTTTTAGTTTTTTTTCTTTCCTTTCTTCTAGGTCTTTTTGGGTTTATTTTCTTTTAAATTTTTTTTTTCTTTCCTTTTCTTCTAGTTTTTTTTTTTTTTTTTTTTTTTTTTTTTTTTTTATTTTTTTTTTTTTTTTTTTCCTTTTCTTCTAGGTCTTTTCGGGTTTACTTTTTCTAGTTTTTTTTCTCTTTCTTCTTTACGTTATGTTCCGTTTCGTGGAACTTTTTTTTCTCATTTTTCTTTCTTTCCTTTTTTTAAATTATGGTAAATAAGTGTTCATGATAAATAAATGTTTCTCATAGACAAATGTTTATAATAGATAAATGAAGACTGCAACGAGTAAAATATATGTAAATAACCAACTACAAGATGGAAGAAAAACAACATAAAATTCGACAATATTTCGAATCAAACTTCAGATTATGTTTTAAGGAGAAACATAAAGAAATATATATATTTTTCTTTTCTAAAAAAGGGCAAAGCTATTTGTTCGCGTCTTTATATATGTACAGACGGTATGAGTATTTATTTTCCAGATTTCCCTCATTTCAAGAGAAAAAGACATTTAGGAAATATTCTCTACATCTCTATCTCTTCTCTTTAACCGCTTTCTTCTCGTCCTTCTTATTCTTATTCTCTCTCTCTCTCTCTCTCTCTCTCCTTCCTTCCCCTCTCCCTCGTCCCTTCCTTTTTTTCTCTCTCTCTCTCTCTCCCCGTTCTTCCTCTCTTTCTCTGTCCCTCTCTCTCCCCATCAACATGTCTTCCTCTCTCTCATCTCTCATCTCTCCTCTCCCTCCCCTTTTTCTCCCTCGCCTCCCTACTTCGCCCCCACCCTCTCTCCTCCTCCCTCCTCTATCTCCTCTCCCTCCCTCTCTCCTTCTCTCTCCTCTGCTCTCTATCTCCTCTCCCTCCCTCTCTCTCTCTCCTTCTTGATGGATGAGCCCCAAGACGTCCCTCTCCCCCCCCCCCATCGCCCTGCCTCCCCCCTCCCCCTCTCCCACCTGATCATCGCCCAGATATATTTTTTTCCGATGAAAGTCCAGCAATGAATGCATGGATTCGAAAAGTCAAGTCGGCCATTATTAAAATTTATGATGATGGTCGGGCGGGCGGGCGGGTATTCACGGCGGCGGAGGGGGAGGAGGGGTGGGGAGGGAAGGGAGGGAAGGGGTGGTGGGGGAAGGGGAAGGGGGTGGGGAGGGAAGGGAGGGAAGGGGTGGTGGGGGAAGGGAAGGAAAGGAAAGGGTGGAGGGGAGAGGAGTGGGGAGGGAAGGGAAGGAAGGGATGGAGGAAGAGGAGGGAGGAGGAAAAGAGGGAGGGGAGAGAGGGGAAAAAGTGAGGAATTGAGAGGGGGGGAGGAGAGGGGGGTATAGAGGAGAGGGGGTGGAGAAGGAGGGAGGAAAGAGAGGAGTTCGGTTTGGGGAAAGGTAAAGAGGGGAGGAAGGAGGAGGAAGAGGAAATAGGGGGGGGGGTTGATGGGGGTGATAGGGAGGAGAAGGGGAAGGTCTTGCATCATTTCTTTAATGGCGATGAAGGAGGAAAGGAGGAGGCTCCGGAAAATGGTCCGGTTTTAAGACAAAGAGAGAGAGAGAGAGAGAGAGAGAGGGAGAGGGAGAGGGAGAGAGAAAGAAGGGAGAGGGAGAGGGAGAGGAGAGGGAGAGGGAGAGGGAGAGGAGAAGGGAGAGGGAGAGGAGAGAGGGAGAGGGAGAGAGAGAGAGAAGAGAGAGAGAGAGAGAGAGAGAGAGAGAGAGAGAGAGAGAGAGAGAGAGAGAGAGAGAGAGAGAGAGAGAGAGAGAGAGAGTTAGAGAGCTAGAACAGAAGAAAGACGGAGAAACTGCGAAAGAAAGAAAGAAAAAAAACAATTGAGATAGAAGGATAAATGATTTCAGACAAAAGGAGAGAAAAAATGAGTTATCAGATACTGAAACAAAGCGAAAAAAATATTGATATGAAGTTAGACAGACACGAAAAATTACACATATTGACAATGAAACAAAGAAAAGAAAAAGGAAAAGAATTGAAAGGCCCGGTCAACTGTTCATGGTTGACGGGTGACACCACTTAAGAGGGCCTCGGAGACGGAGGACCTTGAGAAGCACTGACCTTTCTCGAGCAAGTGACCCCGAAAAATTAACTTCAGATAAAAATTATACTTGAATTAAGACGACCCCCGAAAAATTGAT
>NW_020870451.1:217992-222992 GCF_003789085.1 Penaeus vannamei | reverse complement strand
AGAGAGAGAGAGAGCGAGAGAGAGAGAAGAGACAGAGACAGAGGAGACAGAGGAGAGGCCAGAAAAGAGAGAGACAAGAAGAGAGGTTAGAGAGGAGAGGAGAGAGAGGAGAGAGAGAGAAGAGAGAGAGAGAGAGAGAGAGAGAGAGAGAGAGAGAGAGAGAGAAGAGAAGAGAGAGAGAGAGAGAGAGAGGCCCCCATTCGTGAGGATCCCGAAATCGCCTCTCACCCCATCGGGCTCTATAAATCAGCCTCCCATTGTATAGGTCTCGAGCGCGAAGATCCCGGCCCCGATATCCCCTTCTCCTCGGACGGGCCTCCTGCCGTCCCCGGGGTCGTAGCGGCGCCGAAATCGCGTCGATAACGGGCCTTATCGCTCCGTGGGAGGTCAGTGTCGCCGCGGAGCCGAAGGATGACTTACGCGAAGGTAATCAAGTCCTTCCTCCGGCGTTCGAGAGATTGAGACCGCTTCCAATCTCCCCGGAGGCGGAGCTCGAGAGGTGCCCGAGCCTTATATACCTCGAGCTTTTGCATATTAAATCAGCTTCGAGCTTCCTAGTTGAACATACCCAAAGGGAGAGAAAAAAAGAGAATTGAAAAGGAGAGAGAGAGACAGAAAAAAATGAGAAAAATGAAGAATATCGTAAGCGATCTCATGCACTTTTTTAAAAATGGTTTTCATTAATGGTATTTTCATATAAGTCGATCTAATGCGCCCTCTGATAGTCTCGGTCGACGAATGGTTAGATCAGTCCCCGTTGAAGAAGGTGAGATCAGGCATCAACACAGGGACTGCGTGCTGTGTGAGCGACGGGAGCACCGTGCTCGCTCTGAAATGTTCATTCGCACTAATACTTGAGGGTTCAGTGTATTTTTTCTTTTCTTTTATTTTTCATTTATTTTCTACTTTTCTTTTTTCTGCGATCATTGTGTATTTCCTTCTTTCTTTTTATATTGCTGCTGTTTATTCTCTTCTTATTTCATGATAATAATGGCCTACACACACACATATTCATGTGTGTGTGTGTAAAGGCAGAGAGAGACGATGAGTAAGAGAGAGAGAAAGAGGGGAAGAAAGAAAGAAATATTGATAGATATTTGAATGGTAAGCGAGAGAGGATAGATAGACAGACAGATAGATAGATAGATAGATAGATAGATAGATAGATAGATAGAGAGAGAGAGAGAGAGAGAGAGAGAGAGAGAGAGAGAGAGAGAGAGAGAGAGAGAGAGAGAGAAGCACATACACACACACCCACACTCACCGCCTTCCCTTGCAGCCCTCTGTCCGAGCCATTGTGTAAGAGCACAATACGTAAGTTTCCTCGGGCGCGCGTCACCCACTCTATAATCTCCGAGATAGACATCAGATCTTCAACCTGCAGTTATTAGTTATAATTATCATTAGTTCTTAGTTATTAGCTGCTTGCAGGGAGCTGCTCCCCGCGCGGCGCAATTTATGCAATAGTAATCCCTGTCTTTTGGTCAGCGCGAGGCGGTCGCTGCGCAATTTTAAGGCATAAATGTCGTGTTTCCGCAAGATTTAATGGTCAAAAATCCGCAAAGTGAGAGTTTTCGCTTGGGTTAAGATGCCTCTTTTTTCTCTTTCTATTTTTTTTTTCGAAACAGGACAGTTCTGAATAACTCTAGAAGTATTGTTTTAAGAATTAGCGGAGGAGGAAATGGGGGGGAAAATAATCCAATACAGTTTTGGATTTTGATTTACTTCCCTTCATGGATAAAGAACAGATAGGTCAACAGATTCATGGTTAGGATTCCATATTTCAGTGAGAGATATGCCGTGTAGATGTCAGAGAAATGTATAAGAGGTTTGTATATCTTTCCCTTTTCAAGTTTCTCCTCTTCCTCCCTTTCTTCTTCTTTTCCTACAATTTTCTAATCATTAGTATTATGATCTTTATTGTCACTTTTATATATATATATATATATATATATATATATATATATATATATATATATATATATATATATATATATAATATAATATATATATATATATATGTGTGTGTGTGTGTGTGGTGTGTGTGTGTGTGTGTGTGTGTGTGTGTGTGTGTGTGTGTGTGTGTGTGTGTTGTGTGTGTTGTGTTGTGTGTGTGTGTGTGTGTGTGTGTTGTGTGTGTGTGTGTGTGTGTGTGTGTGTGTGTGTGTGTGTGTGTGTGTGTTGTGTGTGTGTGTGTGATGTATATATACACACATAGTATATATATTATTATTATTATCATCATCATCATCATCATCATTATAATTGTGTTATTATTATTATTATCATTATTATCATTATTATTATCATTATCATTATTATCATAATTTTGGCCACTATCATCATTATTATCATTATTTTCATTATCATTATAATTTATAAATGTAATTTTTATTGTTATTATCATTATCATCATCACCATTACCATTATCACTATCGTTATTGTTATTGTCATTACTATCAGTAGTGAAAGATCTTTATTATCAATATTATCATTATTATCATTATCATGATCATGGTCATCATCATCATCATCATCATTATCATTATTGTTATTATATTGTTGTTTATCATTATCTTTATTATTATTATATTTTTAAATCTCATCATCATTATTGTTGTTATTATTATTACATATCCTTATCAGCATTATATTATATTGATTATTATCATCATTATTGTTATTATCATTATCATCATCATTGCAATTATCATCATCATTACTATTATTATCATTAATACTATATTATCCTTTCTATCATTATTATTATTATTATCATTATCAGTATTGTTATCATTATCATTTTTATTGTTATTACCATTACCATTATTGTTATAATCTTTATTAATATTGCTATCATATTTGGTATTACGATCATAATCTTTACTATTATTTTCTTTATTATCATCATTATCATTACTGTTATTATTATTATCACTATTACTAATACCATCATTATCATTATCATCATTGATATTATCATTGTTATTGATGTTACCTCAACCAAGGAAGTAATGTCCTCGTAGCATTGGTTAGTTTGTTTGTTCGTAGGTAAAAAAAAAAATAATAATAATAATAGGTTGTTATAAAAATATATCAATTTGTCTTAACCTCAACGTAGATGCCAGTAAAGTGGTGATGAATATTTTTATATAATTGCTTCAGTTACCCCTATGTACAAGGGTAACTATTATTACCTTTATTACATCCGCCAAAGAGTTTATGTTAGCGGACGTCACCAGTGTCGCCGAGAAAGAGGTGATTTAAATGTAATCTATTAAGTGTATTTTATTTTATTTTATTTTATTTATTTTTTCTTTTTGTATCAGTGACCCTATTATATATATATTATATAATATTATATATATATATATATATATATATATATATATATATATATTTTTTTTTTTTTTTTTTTTTTTTTTTTTTTTTTTTTTTTTTTTTTTTTTTTTGTTTTGTTTGTTTGTATTTTATTTTATTTTATTTTATTTATTTTTTCTTTTTGTATCAGTGACCCTATTGCCTTGGCGGAGGTATGCGATCTCTGAGTGTTGTTGTTATCGTTACTTCCACTAAGGAGGTTATGTTTTTGATCGCGTTGGTTAGTTAATTAGTTTGTTTGTTTGTTCGTAGTCTTAGCTTGACTTAGATGTCATGAAATTTTAGTGGCGTTCCGGATTTTATTTGTTCCCTTTTTAGCAGGGTAACTCAAAATGTTATAAATGGATTTTTATGATTTTTTTACGAAAGGTGTGTCCTAGTCTAACTTAGATTCATTATCATTATTGTCATTATTATTATTATCATCATTATTATTATAGTTATCACCATCATTGTTATTGATTTTATCATTACAATTATTATCATTATCATTATCATTGTTATCATTAGCATTATTATTATTATTGTTATTATTATTATTGTTATTGTTATTGTTATTATTATTATCATTATCATTATTGTTGCTGTTTTTGTTGCTATTGTTGTTAATGTTACCATTATTACTGTCACTATTGTTGTTATTATTATTGATTTTGTTATCATTATTAACATTATCATCATTCTCATTCTCATTACTACTACTGCTTCTACTACTGCCATTATGACTACCATAACCATTTTTGTTATTATTACTATCATTATTGCTTCATTATTATTATTATTATCATTAGTAGTGGTGGTAATAGTGCTGCTACTACTACTACTACTTCTACTAATACTATTGGTATTAAAATCATCAACATTACTACCACTACTACTATTATTATAACTATCGTTATCATTATTGTTATCATTATCATTATTTCCGTCATCGTTTTTTATCATTTCTATTATTATCTATATCATTATTGTTATTATTATCATTATGAATACCATTATTGTTATTATCATCATCATTGATATCAGCATTATAGTCGTTCTGTTGCTGCGGTTATTGTTATAATTATCATTATTAACAATGATATTGATAATGACGACGGTAATAGTAATAATGATAATGATTACATTAATATTGATAACAATAATAATAGTAATAATAACAATAATAATGAATATGGGAATGATAACTTTAATAGTAAAATAGAAATATTATTATCATAATTATCGTTGTTATTATTGATAATGCAATTATGGTTATTGTTATAGTCATTATCATTATTACTATTAACATTATCATGGCTAAAGCCATCATCTTCATTATGATTATAATCTTCATCGTTATCATCATTATATTCATTATCATGATAAGTTTAATCTTATCATTACGACTATTTTAATAATTTTAGTATCGGAGATTTTTGTTATTATTATTATTGTCATTTAGATTTTTCATTTTTACTTCAACTTGTCCTTAGATTTTTTTAACGTTTTTTCCTTTTTTTTTCTTTGTAGTTTAATTTTCTCACTTGCTTCCCCCTATTATGCTGCGACTATTTATTTTTAAGTCAATTTCTTTTCCTTGCAGTCTGTTTGTTTGTTTTTTTCTTGTTTATGTTTA
>NW_020870451.1:202992-205492 GCF_003789085.1 Penaeus vannamei | reverse complement strand
CAGTAAGAGTAACAATGAAAATAATAACAACAATGATAACAATGATAACGATTACGATGTTAATGATAATAAAGATGATAATAGTAAATCTGTAATGATAATAATAATATGAGATTCTTAATTTTGAGATTCAATATTCTATTAAACATATCCTTATGGAACACTAACGAAACAGAACTACTAGACATCACATTACAACCACAAGCACACTGAACAAAAAAACTCCAAGAGTTCCATGATTTTCAAGAAAGTCTGAAAAGGAGAACCGGAATATTTTCTCTACAGCGGAATTCAGTCGACGATTATAAGGTTGTGGCTGCGGGGAAAACACAAGTTTTTTTGTTGTTGTTTTTTAGTTTTTTTTTTTTTTTAGTTTAGTATGACAAATCTTAGGCTACACATCCATTAAGTGTTTGGGATACCAGAGGCTTCAGTTTCTTACGGGGAAGTAGCATGTAGTTAATGCTTGTAAATGGGAATGTATGGCCATGTGCTTATCTGGCAAGATATTACGTGGTTACATGGCTATAGAGTCGAACACGCACACGTACAGAACAGACGCACACACGCACACACATACAGAGGTTTAGCTAGTTAGTTCGGTCGATGAATAGAAATAGAGATGAACTGAAAGGTAGATGAAGAAAACGAAGAGAGAGCGAGAGAGAGAGAGATAGATAGATAGATAGGATAGATAGATAGATAGATAGATAGATAGAGAGGAGAGAGAGAGAGAGAGAGAGAGAGAGAGAGAGAGAGAGAGAGAGAGAAGAGAGAGAAGAGAGAGAAGAGAGACAGACAGACAGACAGACAGAGAGAGACAGCCAGCCAGACAGACAGACAAATGCATATATTAATACATGCATATAAGCTCAGAGAGAGAGAGAGAGAGAGAGAAGAGAGAGAGAGAGAGAGAGAGAGAAGAGAGAGAGAAGAGAGAGAGAGAGAGAGAGAGAGAGAGAGTGAGAGAGAAAGAGAGAGAGAGAGACAGAGACAGAGACAGAGAGAGACAGACAGCAGCCAGCCAGACAGACAAATGCATATATTCATACATGCATATAAGCACAGAGAGAGAGACAGACAGACAGACAGATAAACAGCTAGACAAATGCATATATTCATACATGCATATAAGCGCACACACACACACACATATCATTGAACAAATGCATATATTCATACATGCATATAGCGCACACACACACACACACATATCATTGAACAAACCCACGCCCGTTGCACATTCCACTCCGGGTCTATCTCCGTGTGGCCGCAAAAGAGCATGTAATAATCGACCTTAATGATGGGAATTCTTTACAGCAGCAGAACGGCGACGCGTGTCCGTGACTGATCGCTTTGCCAAGATTAGTCATGTCGAGTACCCCGCTTTTTATTCCGAATCTCTGGATTGGATTCTGAAGGGTGGATAATTCGACGATTTTCCGTGTGGATTTCTCCTCCCGTGATTGGTCTAGATACGATGCGTGGCGTGCTCTCTCTCTCTCTCTCTGTCTGGCTGTTTATTTCTCTCTGGGTGTCTGTCTGTCTTGCTTTGTCTATATGTCTGTCTGTCTGTCTGTCTCTTTCTCTCTCTCCTCCTCCTACTCTCTCTCTCTCTCCCTTTCTCTCTCTCTATTCTCTCTATCTATCTATCTATCTATCTTCTATCTATCTATCTCTTCTTCCTACTCTTTTAAGCATACAAAAAACATTCCGAAAAAAAATGATGAAAATAACATAAAAAGAGACGAAGAGAGAAAGAGAGAGAGAGAGAGAGAGAGAGAGAGAGAGAGAGAGAGAGAGAGAGAGAGAAGAGAGAGAGAGAGAAGAGAGAGAGAAAGAGAGAGAGAGATAGAGAGAGAGAGAGAGAGAGAGACAGAGACAGAGACAGAGACAGAGACAGAGAGAGAGAGACAGACAGAGAGAGATAGAGAGAGAGAGAGAGAGAGAGAGAGAGAAGAGAGAGAAGAGAGAAAAGAGAGAGAGAAGAGAGAAGAAAGACAGAAACAGAAAGAGAGAGAGAGAGATCAGAGATAAGAGACAGGACAGAGAGAGAGAGAACAGAGGAAGAGACAGAGACAGAGAAGAGAAGAAAGAAGAGAGAGAGAGAGAGCGAGAAAGAGAGAGAAAGGAAATGACAGAGAGAACAGAGAGAGAGAGAGATGTAGGAGGGAGAGGAGAGAGAGAGAGAGAGAGGAGAGTAGAGAGAGGAGAAAGGAAGAGAAATTCTCAGAACTGCATCCCTTATGGGATGTGAGTTTTTTGTTGTTTTGATTTGATTGCACTTTCAACCAAGGTTGAAATATTCAGTATTAGAAAACACCTTAAAGGATCAATTTAATATTACACAAATAAAGTAATACATAAAAATAGATATTTAGAATATTTGTTATCATCATTTTTATCTGTTATCGCATTATGTACTACATACATACAGGTATAGATAATGATAATTTTAACGTAATAAGTTTTACTATCGATCTAACCTAATATCGCATTT
>NW_020870451.1:191117-194881 GCF_003789085.1 Penaeus vannamei | reverse complement strand
GAGAAGGACGAGAATGAGAGAGAGGGGGGGGTGTAGCCAGTCCTCCATATGCATTTGGAAAACCGGCAGAGTGTAACTGTGAGGTATATGAATTCAGTAAGTTCTGTGACAAAATGTATTTTTGGTGTGGCTGGAGTATGACGTGAGCGTGTTCTGAAATGATTGGGATGTAATAAAAATGTGTCTTTGATATTATTAAAACTCTGAATGTATGGAAAGTGAACTAGGCAGAGACTATGTATGTTTGTTTGCGTGTGTGTGCGTGCGTGCGTGTGTGTGTGTGAGTGTGTGTGTGTGTGTGTGTGTGTGTGTGTGTGTGTGTGTGTGTGTGTGGTGTGTGTGTGTGTGTGTGTGTGTGTGTGGTGTGTGTGTGTGTGTGTGTGTGTGTGTGTGTGTGTGCTGTGTTTGTGTGTGAGAGTGCATTGTGTGTGTGCTTGTGCTTACATGAGTGTCTGTTTATAGTGTATTTTAAAGTGGAAATTACAGCATCCTCCCAGAATTAACATAAAATGTGTAGACACCACTGAGTTAACAATCATAACTAACACACATCAAAACAACTCTCCCAAGTGATAACAACATGAACCGTATTCCTGCAACAAATGTAGGAAAGGCACGAATGAGGATGAATCTCTTCCTCAAAACGAGAGAGCATCTGACCGGTTCTCGATCATATCTTCGTCAGAAACAAATAACGATACACTAACAGAAACGAAACAAACGACACTCACGAAAAACACAACGAAAGCAAACGCCCCGAGAACCACGGCATCACCCCGAAGAGGCAAATTACCTAATGAAAAAGGAGGAGGAGTAAGAAAGGAGAAAAAAAAAGAAAAAAACGATTTTCCTGAATAAAATTTTTTGGTGTCGTAACGTTCTTGAGTTACTTCATGGACGCACAGAGAGCTCTCGAGTTTAGCATATCACTGTGAGCACAGCACTTGGAGAAGCTGACTGGTACGACTTTGCATGTCCTAAGTTTTTCTTTATGTTGTCTATTTTATTATTTCTATACGTTGATTGGTTTTGTTTATTATTGTATATTATATTTTTTTTTTATATTTTTTATTTTTATTTTTTTTTTGTATAGTATATATATACATAATATAGTATAGATAGTATATACTAGTAGTCATTAACCAACAACAACACACACTACCACACACACACAAACCCACACACACACAACACACCACAACAGCACACTACACACACCACATATATATATATATAGGCTAATATAAATAATTCTATACTATATTTTATATATAAGCGATTATAGTTTATTATATTTAATATATATGTAATATATAATATGCTATATTCTCTTATTACATATATTACATGATATAATATAGTATATAATAGGATAATTCATATAGTATTATTATATATATACATGTATATATATAATTATATATAGAATATATCATAGTATATTGTATTGTATGATATGTATATAATATGTTATAGAAGTATATCTATTAATACGTAACACAATATATATACCTATATATTATTATATACCTATAGCTATTAGTTACACTTGTTATATAATAATATAACATAAGTAATGTCTACTAATGTGAACCCTATATACTATTAAATATTACTATATTAACTCGTATATGATAGTATTCTAATAAAATATTATATATAATACCGTAATATATGGTATAAATATATATATAGATTATAACAGTATGGCATAAAGTAATGTATAATCGTTGTACTCCTATATAGTCTAAATGAGGATGATTATTATATATATATATTATAAGTTATATACTATAAACGTATATATAATATGTAGTTATAGTAATTAATACCACACACAACGACAATCACACAAGCTACAGTCATCTAACACACACACACAACACACACACACACATATTATATAGTATATTATATATTATAATAAACATAATAATTAC
This sequence comes from Penaeus vannamei, assembly GCF_003789085.1. Lineage (NCBI taxonomy): Eukaryota > Metazoa > Arthropoda > Malacostraca > Decapoda > Penaeidae > Penaeus > Penaeus vannamei. The sequence continues at coordinate 192,941 of NW_020870451.1, read as the reverse complement.
ATAATATTATATAGGCTACTATATATATATCTTCATATTACATACATTACATCACATATATTATCATATATATAATCCATTATAGTATTATAGTATAGTATATGGTATACACATAATCATGATTATCTATATATACCTATATATTATCATATAACTATCTTGTTTACATGATATTATAAAGATATATAAGTACTATAATTTATACTATCTACATTATATGTGAATAATTACGCACATATATATTATATAAATTGTCGTATATATAACATACGACATATACCTCTATCCTTATAGTTATATAATTATACTACTCATATATATAATATATATATAATAACTATACCTAACATATTTATACATCTGTATAACTATATAATATAACTACTTTCTATATTAAGTAATAGACTATATCGTATAACTTTAGCACTGGGTGTATTAACTTGACTGGTCAACCTGTGATAGTAGGAACTACGTGTGACTAATTATTAAGTAGCGTATTTATATACTAATCACTATAATACTATATATATAGATCATATAAGTAAATATAATACGATAACTATAATCTATATATAAGGTGTCGTTGTGTTGTGGTCCCGCTGTGTTGTGCTGTGTGTGTGTGTGCTGATGTTGTGTGTGTGTCGTGCACTAATGACATACATACATACATGCCAATCATGATATATTAAAGCCCATCGGCGCTATAGTTAACACTATGGGCCGTATATAAGATATCCATATAGCTAGTATATGTGTATATATATATATACATATAAGTTTATTATATAATATAATATCATATACTATATTATATCTATATATATGAATCATACCATATATGTGTGTTGTGTGTGTGTGTAATGTTGTACGTGTGTAATTGTGTGTGTGTGTGTGTTGGTGTGATGGGTGTGGTCGTGTGGTTGTGTGTGGTGTGTGTGTGGTTGTGATGTGTGTGTGTGTATGCAGTATGTAATGTTGATATATTTCCCTAATACATTTGGCCTCGCGTATATCTAAGTCGCTGTAAATTATTTAATAGTTCTGATAGTAATTATTAATATAATATTGACTACTATACCGTATAACACAATCTAAAAGTGATGGACTGGCGGCAATTAATCTGTCGCCACACCGTTCTTATTATTATTAAAGAGTTAACTATCTATATATTGAAGGCATCGTCATATGTAAGAGTTATATTAGTTGTAGAACGTGAATATAATCTTGTGTTATATAATGTGTAATCACCGGATGCGTTACAGTATTACCACACGTATAAACATTATTGATTATACTAGGCACGCGATCGAATCTATGACGTAAGACGATACATACATATCTGATCATACGTCTGATCCCTAACTTCTAGGATCTATTGCTAGGCGATCCAGTCTAATCTCAGCTCTATCTATCTACTCTATGGCGATGAGTCTAACTTCTATCTAGTCGTATCTCATCTGTAAATTAGAGTTATATATTTGTGTGCTGTGTGTGTGTCAGGTGTGGGGGTTGTAAGAGTATATTAAAATAAGTACAATATTATTAAGTTGCGTAGACAATATATAACAGTACCGATTACTAGTTAGTATATAGTTAGATATAATCGACAGATGTGCTAAAGTCTACTAATCGTAATATATATATTATTATATGTAGTTATAATCGATACACGTGTATAATATTCTACACTCCTTATAGTAGTGTACTATATAAAGGTATAAACTAGAGTGAGCTATTACATAACACGGCGTATCTACTGTAGTAGTTACGAATATAGGTATAGTATGGTACGATATACTAAGGCTGAATTACATGCTGAAAAGT
>NW_020870451.1:152432-159932 GCF_003789085.1 Penaeus vannamei | reverse complement strand
TACAGTACTCCACGAAATGGACATAACTGCCTGCCCAACTTGTTTTGTTATGTCTCTTCTGCCTTTCTGTCTGTGATGGACTGGGCTGGATTCTTAGTCAGCTGTTCTGCCGCTCGTTGCCTCGTCTGCTGCACTGCTGATTGTAGAGTACGTTTGCTCCACCTTGTCCCTCTGATCAGCCCTGTCAGTTCATCTAGGTGTATCAGTGTATCTGTCAAAAGTTCACCTTCGATGATAATCTTCTGGAAGAATATAGACGAGGAGGTACTTTCTGTGGCATTCTCGGACGTGAAATATCCACAGGTAGTAACCTAAAAGGATTATATACGTCTTCAAATGAATGAGTCGTAAAAGGACCATGTGCAATCAAGAGAGATGGGGGTTACAAGGTCACCAGGCATGGATAAGTAAATGTGAAACGAAACTGATCTCTTAATTATCTTCCTTTTCATCAATTCTTTCGCCAAGGTTAACATTTATCTTCCACCAATCACTGGTACCTCATCCATACTCATACTTCTATTCTTGCATAAACATTTCCTTATTTTTCCAACACTGTTTATATCCTATGGAATAATTCATACTGTTGCTACTTTCATTAGCAGTAAAGACAACACTATATTTTCTTTACCTGGTTTACCTATTTTTCATTATTTGCAGATATTGGGATGATGGGAACTTCATCATCCATGTTATTTACTCGTTAGCATTGCCTGTGTCATGTAAAATTATATTTACCCTAACATCACAACCATTGTATTGCACTGCGATCACATTTACTGTACCCTTCCTAACACTACCCCACAGATATATATGATGAATACTATCACATTTACTATATGATGTTATCACTGATATTCCACTCTTGTTTCATATCCATACATAATCGCGGTCAGTCTGTTTCCGAGAGATAAGGCCTTTTTAAACCAGTTACAGACGATGACCAGCTGTGGCCCGTAGCAGACCGCCTTCCAGTACAGCCTTCTCCTTTCCCCCTGAACATGTAGAACCTCTGTCATGCAAATATCAAAACTCATTCCTATAACAAACTCGCCGTCTTGACTTCACTCTACGCATACAAATCAGAGGAAAGGGAGAGGAAATGAAAGAAGGGGAGGTAAGAAAAGATAAACAGGGTAGACCTAATGATAAGAGAGGAAGCCAGGTCGAATTTAGAAGAAACGCAAACTCTATTTTTGTTTTATCTCGCTGTCACGGCCGGAAAACAGCATTTCACACGCAGGAATTTTAAACCCATGTCACCACGTCCTTTCCCGTTGCTAGGACTCGCCCATTCAAGGCTGACCTAAACCCCCTCTCGAGTGCAGGAAAACCCGTCCTCACTTCTTCGGTGAAATGTCGCTTCTTTCACACCGTAATTAGCGTGAGAGGCTGATCCCGACTGTTCTCCAGATCCGTGAAAATGAACTCCAAGAAGGTGGAAGGGCGTGACCGAGGAATAGGTCAGGTCAGTGTTGTTTTGACTCGAAGCGGAAGTCTTTGCTGAGGCTATTATCACCCTTGTGTGAATCTGATCTGCAAAGCTATTTTTAATATGGTCATGAATACTCCCATTTTTGTTACGTTTAATTATATTCTCTCTTGGTTATGTATTATCAATGTTTGTTTTATGATTATAATCACTTTTAAGATCATTATTGCTATAGATACCATCTCCATTGCCATTGCTGCCATCTCCTGACTACCTGTATTATCTAGATCCAAACATAATTAAAATTACCATTATAATCGTTAAAATATTAATCCTAACTATCAAGACCTGAACGTCATCGTAGTTTTAACAACATCGTAAACATCATCTGTGTTAATAATGCCATCACGGTTATAATCAGGGCTACTAATAACACTGAATCAACAAAAACAACAACAATGACAACAGCAATAACAACAAAAACAAAAACAGCACAATAGGAAAATACCGGAGCCTGTGACGTAGGCTTCAGCTGCGGGGGGGGGGGAGAGTGGGCGGGGGTGGAGGGGAGGAGAAGAGGAGGGAGGAGTGGGAGGGAGGATGAGGATGAGGACGGAGAGGATGAGGGAGAGGATGAGGGAGGAGGAGGAGGGAGAGAAGAGGAGGAGAGGAGGAGGGGAGGAGGAGAGGAGAGAGGAGAGGAGGAGGGAGAGAGGAGGAGGAGGAGGAGAGGAGGAGGGAGAGGAGGAGGGGAGGAGAGGAGGAGGAGGAGGAGGAGGAGGAGAGAGAGGAGGAGGAGGAGAGGAGGAGGGAGGAGGAGGAGAGAGGAGGAGGGAGAGGAGGAGGAGGAGGAGGAGGAGGAGGAGGAGGAGGGGAGGAGAAGGAGGGAGGAGGAGGAGGAGGAGGAGAGAGAAGAAGAAGGAGGAGGAGAGAGGAGGAGGAGGAGGGGAGGAGGAGGGAGAGGAGGAGGAGGGAGAGGAGAAGAAGGAGGAGGAGGAGGAGGAGTAGGAGGAGAGGGAGGATGGGTGGAGTCTGGATAGGAAATGCCCGAGACACACACACACACCTTGGAGGAAAACTCACCACGCTCAGGTTTTCGTAAGGAGATAAGCCGTGTGTGTTCTCCTAGCTTTAGCCCCCGACATCCTTGGGACCTAAGTTGTGTGTCAGCGTGGAGGGCGAAGGGAGACAAGGGGACACACCGGCTGCTTGTATCGGCGAGTTGCTTTCCTTATCTGCTTGTTCAAGGTTGTCTGATAACACTCCATTCCGCTGCCAGTATAGGATGCAGGTGCGGACTTTCATTCTTTTTCCTTTCTCTTCGTCGTGTGGAATATGGAAATATACGTATATATATCGATTTGGTAAAATGTAGAGTTAGAGGCAATATAACGTTTGTATGCATAATGATGTTTGGTGCGTAAAAAAGAACTCATATTTTCAGCTGAAAAAATGCAAGCTCTTAATTTTTCCCGTTTTATTAGTATTGCACACTGCTCTTTTGGATCGCTGTATCAAAACACGACGTCATATCAACATACATATGCTTTTATTACATTATTTCCCGTATATGTGTATTTTTGGCTGTAGTTCGACAAGCTACCATTCCGGAATTGCAGAGTCAGGCGTTCAAGTATGAAATGAAATACACAAACAAAAAAACAAAAATAAACTAAAATTCCCTTCAAACGACTATCATAAACAAGCCACGCGCTATTCCGTCATTAAAAGAAAGAGAGAGAGAGAAAGAAAGAAAGAAAAACAAAAAAACAGCAAAGCCACAAAGGCCTTTTCCTGCCCTTTTTCACGGAACACGAAATACGTTTCAGAAACTGCTCTCGCTCATAAATATTGGTTATCAAACGCAAGAGTAATGGTCTTTGCCCTCGAATGTAATGCGTTCGCCGCAGTCTCCAATTATGACTTACGGCTCCCTCCCAGCGTGGAGTTCTAGGCAACGTTTCGGCTAACAGCGCTTTCGTATTTTCAGTTTATTTATTTTGTGATGAAAGGAAAAGAAAAAAAAAAGTTTTCAGATTATTTATTTTGTGATGAAACGAAAAGAAAAAAAAAAGTTTTCAGATTATTTTGTGATGAAAGGGAAAAAAAAAAGTTTTCGGTTTATATATTTTGTGGTGGAAAGGGAAAGGGGAAAAAAAACTAACTGCGATCTGATGACCATCATAAAGGCAAAGCTAAACTCACAGAGGTGTGGAGTAAAATGCAGTCCTTTTGGTATATCACGCGTTTTGTTGCTGTCTACGATGCCTAACAGCCGCTGGACCGGATACTGTACTACAATCTGTATACAATCTCTAATATCTGTTGCTTCCTCTGTTATCTGATGCTTTCTCTGTTATCTGATGCATTCTCTGTTATTTATTGCTTCCTTTGTTATCTATTGCTTTCTCTGTTATCTGTTGCATTCTCTGTTATCAATTGCATTCGCTGTTATCCGTTGCATTCTCTGTCATCCGTTGCATTCCCTGTTACCTGCCGCATTCTCATTCTTCTTCCCCCTCCCAACCTCTTTCCCTCCGAGGCCAATTCCCTCCCTCAACTCCCCGAGCCTGGAATACTTGCAGAGTTTCCTTCGTTTCTCGATATTCTTTCGTGTGGGTTCCTCTGTTACGATTCGCTTCCTAAGATTCGGTAAACATTTCTTCGCCGAGGTATCCGAACGACGCCACGGGGCAAGCAAGCAAGGCAGGTTGGGGCCCTGGACTCTCTCGGGTTGGGGCGTCTGGTGTGGTTGGACATCTTGCCTTTTTTTTTCTTAATGTTGTGTCTAGAACTAGATTCAAAGAGGGGAAATATGGGGGAGAGATCTAAAGTCATTGGATATTTCGGGATTGTAATCATGGGATTTCTTTTCCTATCTACTTAAACCTCTCCCTCTTTCCCCATCTCTCGCCTTATCTACTTACCCAATAACCCACTTCTTCCCCTACCCATTTACCCACTTCCCCCTCTTCTTTCCCTACCCACTCTTTCCCCGCCTCTCCTCCTTACCCACTTACCACCTCCCCCTCTTTCTCCTATCTGCCCCCCCCAACCACATGCTCACTTCCCCCTCTTTCCCCTAGCTCTCCTCCCTACCAACTTACCCACCTCCCCCTCATTCCCCACCTCCCCCTACCCACATGCCCACTTCCCCCTCTTTACCCACCCTTCCTCCCTACCCCACTTACTCGCCTTTCCCCCCCTCCCCTTCCTTCCCACCTCCCCTCTTTCCCCACCACTCCCCCCCCTCTCTTTCCCCCCTACACCTACTGCCCCGTTTTCCCCACCTCTCCCCCTCCCCTCTTTCCCCCACCTCCCCTTACCACATACCCCACCCTCTTTCCCCCACCTCCCCTACCCACTTACCCACCACCCCCTCTTTCCTCCACCTCCCCCTACCACATACCCCCACCCCTCTTTCCCCCACTTCCCCCTACCCACATACCCCACCCCTCTTTCCCCACCTCCCCTACCCAATACCCCCACCCCCCCCCCCACCTCCCCCTACACATACCCCCACCCCTCTTTCCCTCCCCTACCCACATACCCCCACCCACCTCCTACCCACATACCACCCCCTCTTTTCCCCACTTTCCACTAAACCTGTTCTCTCTCTCTCCCATCCAGCCCGCACCAAGAGACACAAGAAGCAAATCACCATCGACCCGGCGAAGGCCGGTAAAATGATGGTAAGATTACGGAGGGATATAGATAATGATAGAGATGATATATAAGTGATCAACACATAATAAATTAGCGATGAATCTGCGTAGNCTTGGTAATGATAATAGGCAGTGAAATGGTAATGGGTAAGTGATCGCCTTTGGAATAATGGTAAAATAATTAAATTTTAAAGTCCCCCGTGGGAATGGGTAAATGGGGGTAAAGTTTGGAAATTCTTTTTTAAATAATGGGGGTTAAAAATGAAAAAAATAATGATTAATAGCCCAATGGAATTGAATAATGATTTGAAATAAAAATAAATAAATGGGTTGGGGGATTGAATTTGATTAGAAAAATTAATAATGGGCAAATGGGGAGGGCGAAAATGATAGAATAAACGATAATAGTGGATGAATAAATGAAAAATAATAAATAATAAAAGTGATGATAATGATAATAATGACAAGGCCATAAAGAATCAGAGTTCCTTTTTTGGCGTCAACCGCTCGCAGGTCCCGACAACGACCGCCAAAAAAATGTCATTATTTTCAACAGATTTCATCATTCCCTTAAAAAACGCACAGCACACCAAACGCATTACTCCTATACATCCACATCATCAAATCTGCACAATGAAAACAATTTGCACTTCATCCGCAGTACTGTCTGCCATCACCAGCGTGGTTTTCATGCGCTGATATGACCGTTGTGTAGGCCTACATACAAGAATACACATATGAGGCATGGGAATAGGCCTACATACAAGAATACATATGAGGGCATGGAATCAGGCCTACATGCAAGAATACACCTATGAGGGTATGGGAGTAGGCCTATATACAAGAATACACATGAGGCATGGGTATAGGCCTACATTCAAGAATATACATATGAGGCATGGGTGTAGGCCTACATAAGAATACACATGAGGGCATCGGAACAGGCCTACATGCAAGAATACACCTATGAGGGTATGGGGGTAGGCCTATATACAAGAATGCACATATGAGGCATGGGTTGTAGGCTACATACACACATGATATACAAGAATACACATATGAGGCCATGGGTGTAGGCCTACATACAAGAATACACATATGAGGCATGTGCATAGGCCTACATACAAGAAAATACATATGAGACATGGGTGTAGGCCTACACAAAAATACACATGAGGGCATGGGGTAGGCTACATACAAGAATATACATATGAGGGCATGGGTGTAGGCCTACATAGAGGAATACACATATGAGGGCACGGGGGTAGGCCTACATGCAAGAATACACATATGAGGGCATGGGAATAGGCCTACATACAAGAATACACCTATGAGGGCATGGGTGTAGGCCTACATACAAGAATGCACATATAAAGGCATGGGCGTAGGCCAACATACAAGAATACACATGAGGGCATGGGGTAGGCCTACATGCAAGAATACACATATGAGGGCAAGGGAATAGGCCTACATGCAAGAATACACATATGGGGCATGGGTGTAGGCCTGCATGCAAGAATACACATATGAGGGCATGGGGGTAGGCCTACATACAAGAATACACATATGAGGCATGGGTGTAGGCCTACATACAAGAATACACTATGAGGGCATGGGTGTAGGCCTACATACAAGAATACACATATGAGGGCATGGGGGTAGGCCTACATGCAAGAATAGACATATGAAGGCATGGGTATAGGCCTACATACAAGAATACACATATGAGGGCATGGGGGTAGGGCTACATGCAAGAATACACATGCATGGTGTAGGCCTGCATACAAGAATACACATATGAGGCATGGGTGTAGGCCTTCATACAAGAATACACATATGAGGCCATGGGTGTAGGCCTACATACAAGAATACACATATGGGGGCATGGGTGTAGGCCTACATACAAGAATACACATATGAGGCATGGGTGTAGGCCTACATAAGAATACACATATGAGGGCATGGGGGTAGACCTGCATACAAGAATACACAAGTGGGACATGGGTGTAGGCCTACACACAAGAATACACATATGAGGGCATGGGTGTAGGCCTACATAAGAATACATATATAGGGCATGGGGTCTACATACAAGATACACAGGGCATGGGTGTAGGCCTACACAACAGAATACACATATGAGGGCATGGGTGTAGGCCTACATAGAATACACATATGAGGGCATGGTGTAGGCCTACATACAAGAATACACATATGGGGGCATGGGTGTAGCCCATACAAGAATACACTGAGGCAGGCCTACAAGAATACACATATGAGGGCATGGGGGTAGCCTACATACAAGAATACACATATGGGCATGGGTGTAGGCCTACACACAAGAATACACATATGAGGGCATGGGGTAGCCTACATAAGAATATCACATATGAGCATGGGTGT
>NW_020870451.1:132432-137432 GCF_003789085.1 Penaeus vannamei | reverse complement strand
GTTAGTAATGAAGATCAAAATAAATTGTTGGTCAGTACGCCACAACTCAAAAATGTTTTCACCAATTAGGTTGATTTCCGATAAAATATCACAATGAAATGTATATTAATGCTCGGTGTTTTAAGGTATATAAAAATAAACGCAGACAAAGTTAGGATTCCTGTTAAAAAGACATATTATACCTCTTTCTCTTCAGCCCCCTTTCTCTCCTTGTTTTGCCTCTCTAACCCTGTCAGATTTAAGAATTTGATTCGTATGTAATGTATTCCCCAGTTCTCAAAAATCGAGAGTCCTTAAGCCATGGAACTGATGATACGTGGGGATTAGCTGTTGGAAATTAAACGGGATTAAGTGGAACGTAGTGCGAGTATCCACAGGGCTTCTGAAAATACACAAAATCCACCTTCAAGCCTCCTGTAACTACCTGTACCACTGATACACATAATATTACTTGAGGATTCCCTGGAGAATGGTGTCATAAAGGCTGCCTGGGATACAGCAGGAGGAGGATGTCTAGAGAAGAGTAGAGAAGAGTCTATGACTGTTGTTGTCTGTTGTCGAAACACAGGAGGAATTAAAAAAAAATGCAGTTGTGATAAGATAATGGCGAGTGATAATCATAATGCTAGGCTGAGGAGACAAGATTGACGAGGGAACAAAAGGCAGGATTTATATAACTTTTTGTCTTTTAAACCACATAATGTGACCACTGAGGATTGTGGAAAACTGTTGATGTTATTGGAAAAAAATGGAAATATTCAAGACTATGATAAGCTGCACTGTAGAACTGTGTACAAACTCCCTGTTCGAATATATTGTAATAATGTAACAAAGACTGAGAGGGTAAGAAGCAAAAGACGTGTACAAATCATTACAGAAATAGGGAAATAATGTTCTGGGTCCAACTCCCATAATTCCCCAGATAGTGCACCAAGATCAAGCCAAAAGAGCTATGATGCCTGATTTGAACCTTATTCAGGGATTTGATATATCTAAAGGAATACTGGATTGGTGAATGTCAACAATGGAACAAATGAAAGTCAGTAATAGGCTTCATTATAGGCATGGTAGTAATTTCAGAAATTATGTGCCAAGATTTTTTCTTTGGTCATATTTCCATTTTAAAAATTTTTTTTTTTGTAATGCACATACCAAAGCTCTCCAGTATTGTAGCCTCCTCATGACGATTAATATAATGTCACAGACAGAGGACTGGAGATAGAGAATCTAACATTTTATTAAGGGATTAGATGTTAAAGCCGGTACAGTTGGAGTGTGTGGCAGGAAATGTGGAGATATCAGGGAGGGTTCAAGCATGAAAATGTCAGGATTATTAATAATAAGGGTAGGTCGGGTGGTATGAAAGTGTCAGTATAATCATCATAAGGGTAGGTCAGATGGTACATTCTATGGAGGAAGAAGAAGAAGGAAAAAAAACGGAGAGAATACCATTCCATCCTACCGCTGCCACCAAAATGTAAACCGACCTCGGCTTGCTACTTTAATAATGAATAGGAGATGGCAAAAGTCAACATTAATTTGGAGTCTTTATTAATGTATACTTCAGATTTATTGCCCCGTGAATTGAGATCTCTTGTAATCTTTGAATATGCAATGTAGAAAGATACTGGCACATAGTTTTACAGAGAACAGCCTTTGAGTGTTTTAGACAGAAGAATTGGTAAGGATTTACACAGACCAAAAGAGAAGATAGACACATAATTATCAAATGTTTGAAAAGAAATTTTGCATAGATTGGGTCATTTCATCATAGCCTTCAGTGCCTGTGATTAGTTTCACACATAAGTTAGCAGGACAATGAATATCAGACACAATAAACAACACCAAATACTAACATATATGGATGCAATACTATAGAGATTGTTATTATAACACTATACCTCCCTCTCCTCTACGTTCTTTCATTTGTCTTTCTCTTTTTCCCTCTCTGTAAACCAATTCCATGTATCTATATATCCTAAATGGGATTTTCTCTATATGTTTATATAAAAATTTACACACACATAAATGGGATATATATTTTTGTGTTTACACACACACACACACACACACACACACACACACACACACACACACACACACACACACATATATATATATATATATATATATATATATATATATATATATATATATATATATATATTATACGGAAATAAAGAAATAAAGTGACATGAGGAAACAGAAACAACAACAAAAATAACAATAACAAAAAACATCAACAACAATGCAAGTAAGAGAATAGAGAGTAAAAGAGAGAGGCAGGCAGAAATATATGTGTGCGTGTGCGTGTGTGTGTGTGCAGTGTGTAAATATGTGTATATACATATATACATACACACACACACACACACACACACACCACACAACACACACATATATATATATATATATATATATATATATATATATATATATATATATATAATATATATATATATATATATATATATATATATATATATATATATATATATAAGTACACACACACACATTTATGCCTACACACGCACTATATATATATATATTATATATATATATATATATATATATATATATATATATATACGTATATATATATATATATATATATATATATATATATATATATATATATATATATATATATATATATATATATATATATATATATATATATAATATATATATATATAATATATATATATATATATATATATATATATATATATATATAATATATATATATATATATATATATATATATATATATATATATATATAATATATATATATATATATATATATATATATATATATATATATATATATATATATATATATATATATATATATATATATATATATATATATATATATATATATATATATATATATATATATATATATTTAAAGATATCTATATATTTTATTGCCTGTCTACCTTCTTTCTCTCACATCTATCTTTCTCTTTCGCATTCGTTGTCGTCATTTTCGTTTTCTGTTTCCTCATATTCACTTCCCTCCTGATCTCCTAAATTCTTACCCTCTCTTTTATCATTTTCTCCCTTGAGATCTCTCTTCTTGTTTTCCTCGCTCTCCCTCTCCTTCCTCTTCTCCCCAAATGCGTCATTTTCCCTGCTTTCCCTTCGCCCTCTCCTCTCTCTTCCTCCCTCCTCTCTCCCTACTCACTTCCCTCCCCCCCCCAACTCCGCTCCCCCGCCCCTCCACCGTTGAGGCTCGCAGCCAACTCCCACCCTCACCCCCATCCTGCCTCCCCCCCACCCCCTTGATCGTCCCTCCCCTCTCCCTCTCCCACCCCCAGCCATCGATTTCCCTCCCTCTCCCTTCTCCTCCTCCACCCTGGCAACTCCTCTCATCCCCGTCCTCCCTCCACCCCCCCCCCACCCCCGCCACTCCCTACCCGACACCATAACCAGGCTCTACACCATATCACTCCCATCGCCCAACCTGGCATACTCCCACTCCCTCGCCGTCGCTTCTGCTCCTACCTTGGCTATCGTCGCGCTGTAGCCTTCGTTTCTACGGTCGTTATCACCTATCGTTCGTTATCCGCCATCGCCGTTCCCAGCGCCATCGCGACTGCATTCACCATAATCATTATCACGGCGGCACCATATCACTTCTGGCGCGCTCGCTGCATCGATGGCGCGTCCACTATATCCCAAGCTCTGCGTTTTTTAGCCTGGTTTCTCTTTTCATTCTGTTCTTGTCATTCTTGCTTTTCGTTCTCGCTTTGTCTACCTTTCTGTCTGTCACTCTCTGCTTGTCTGTCCGCCTCTGTCTCTATCCGTCTGATTGTCTTTGGCATTCAGTCTGTCTTCCTGTTTGTATTTTTGTCGCTCTCTTTCTCTCTCTCGCTCTATCATGCTAACTTTCTCTCTCTGTCTTTCTAACACACACACGCTCTCTCTCACTCACCCCACCCCCCTCTCTCTCTCACGCTCACTTTCTCTCTCTCTCTCTTTTCTACACACACACGCTCTCTCTCACGCACCCACCCTCTCACTCACTCCCCCACCACTCTGTCTCCCCCCCCAATCTCTCTATCCATCTAGCTACATATTTATATAATCAAATTTCTCTCTCTATCTATCCATTTATATATCTATCTGTCTGACAATACACTTGTTTCTCTCTCTATCTTCTCTCTGTTTGTCACATTATCTGTTTGCTTGTGTCTCATCGACAGCTCCCTTTCCCCCTCCCCCGTTCTTCAACAATTATGATTACGATTTGCCATGTTTTGGTTATTTAAATGATATTAATACACCTGACACTCCTCACCCCTTATGTCCCCCTCTGCCCCCCCCTCCCCTCCACTCTTACCACAGCCCCTCATTCCCTTTTCTTTTAATTTCGTTTTCCTTTTCTGGCCTTTTTTCCCCACGAGACTAGAATGAATTTATCTGTGGTGTTCCCGAATGCGATTTTCCTTAACTCATCCCTGGCGAAAGGAGAGAATTTTGGTCTACCTTTTCAGAGTTGTAGAACAAGGACACTTCAGGTAGAGTGATGTTAACTATAGTTTAATCCTCTCTTGCTTGCTGCAGATACTCAAATGCATCGATTGAGTTACATGAGTTTGTCAGACGTAGACACACACACACACACACACACACACACACACACACACACACACACACACACACACACACACACACACACACACACACACACACACACATGTAAGGGACGAATTTTTCATGTGCAAATTTATATTTTATACTACTCAATTTTTGTACCGTTATCATATTATCATATTAGTGTGTTTTTAATATGCCAAATGATTTAAATGTGGGCCTATTCAAACTGCATTCACTACCATTAAATCTTCTTGGGTAGTGTAACCTTACGGTCTTTAAGGCTCGTGGGGTGGGAATGAATTCATTCCAATGTTGAGTGTGCCTATTATTAAAATGGTCATTAATATTTTATTCAATAAACAAACCATGAACAAGTGGCTATTCATTCTGTAA
>NW_020870451.1:127432-129932 GCF_003789085.1 Penaeus vannamei | reverse complement strand
GATATATATGTACAAACCATGAGAAAAGACCAGACCCTTTTGTCGATGCACAGTCGTATTTTTAAAAACATTTTAACACACCAGATACCAGGTTTTTCCAGCTATCTAAAATTCGCTGATGAGTGAAACGAGGATTGACAGGCCCTTTATGCACTAGGCTGAATTAAAAACGTTTTTTTAACTTTACCAGCTGTACCCAGGCAAATTATAACGTTTTTAACGTTACCAGCTGTACCCAGACATGAAGCTTACATGTATATGAAAATTCCACAACCCTACTTGCGATCGTGAAATGGTGTCTTACATACTTAGCATAAGGTGATGCCAGGAAGCTAAGAACATGGAGCTGTGTAACTGGCTTCATGGAACTGTTATTGTCACCCTACATTGTAAACAGGGTTGTTACGTGTAGCATATAATGACTTTATGCATAATGGTTCTGTGTGTGATATTTTTATCGTCGCTTTTTGTTTGTTTGTAAAAAAAAAATAATAATAAAAATAAAATATTAATGCTGTTTATTACATCAAGAATTTCCCCATCAGTGAAACCCTATAGATTTTGATTGACATCCTTTCATGTATACAAGAGTTCATCCAGGGGAGTGATGGAGCATCTTTTCTTAGATTTTATAGTCTAGTAGTCATTCTTAGATTACTTTCCTTTAAATCTCTCTCTCTCTCTCTTCTCTCTCGTCTCTCTCTCTCTCTCTCTCTCTCTCTCTCTCTCTCTCTCTCTCTCTCTCTCTCTCTCTCTCTGATTTAAGTATTGTATATTATTATACCTAACTTTGTATATGAATTGTGAGCCCACACAGGAATAAGGGTGAAGGAAAGTTACCTCATCCTGCTATTTATTTTTTTTCGTCTCAATAAACATGACAGTCAAAGTCTCTGTCTCTGTCTCTCTCTCTCACTCTCTTCGTCTCTCTCTCTCCTCTCTACTCTCTCAGTCTCTCTCTCTCTCTCTCACTCTCTCTCTCTCACCCTACTTCTTTCCCACTCTTTGTTTTTTTCTTTCTCTTTACCACCGCTTTGATCGATATTGTTTTTCCAACAAGTATCGCACATTCTAGTGAGATTATTCCCTCCTGATTTCCTCTCTCTCTCTTTCTTGTTTCTCTATCGCACTCTGACAGATTGTCTGTCTATCTCTTTCTCTCTTATTTCTTTGTCTCACACTGTCAGCCTCTCTCTCTCTCTCTTTTTCTCTCCTCTGCCCGTCTCTCTCTCTCATTTCTCTGTCTCTGTTCTGTCTTTCTGTCTGTTTCTCTATCTACACCTCTCTCTCTCTCGTCTCTCTCTCTCTCCTCTCTCTCATCTCTCTCATCTCTCATGTCTCTCTCTCTCTCTCATCTCTCTTCTCTCTCTCTCTCTTCGCCTCTCCCTCTCTCGTTTATAGATGCTCTCAGGGTTTTTCGAGCTTGAAGTGTTAAGCTGGGTTGTCATAATGTTGGTGTGTCATGATGTTGGGTTGTCATATTTGGTTGTCATGATGTCGAGTTGTCATGATGTTGGGTTGTCATGATGCTGGTTGTCATGTTGGGAAATGATGTGTCAGGTCTGAATAGTATGATGTGACCTGCGCCTTGATTCGATAGCTTCTCAGATATCAATCTCAATCATGCTAATCAAACCTCATGCAATCTGAATGAGCCTAAGTGATCTGCGGATCCAAATGATGATATACTGAAAGAAGTTAATTCGTGAGTTAACTTCCTAAAGGGTATTTTCGTTAACTGGTTTAATAATTAGAATATTAGTCATTTATTTTGTCAATTTATTTTTCTGTAGCACCATTTGGGAATAAAGAATGTGTGCTTGCTTTATGTACCCCCCCCCTTCACCAGCCTTATCTCCCCCCACCTCTTCCTTCACCCCGCAGCGACGTCTAAGATTTATAGCTGAAGAAACCAGGAACCTTTTCATCGTTGCAAAATAGAAAAGAGAGAGAGAGAGAGAGAGAAAGAGAGAGAGAGAAGAAAAGAGGAAGATAACGAGAGAAAGATTGCAAGACACTAATGCCTTAGTGTGCGTTCAAAAAGGGAACGAAGTGTTTGATTTCAGGAGGCGCGTACAGGAAAATACAAGAAGGGTTCCTGGAAATCTAGCATTTAGGTACGCGAGATTTCGCTCTCTGTGCCTCCACTTACGGAGTAGTTTCCAGGAAAGCAAACGTTGTAGAGGGGCGGGCGAGTCGGTAAATGAAACGAGATGAAAGAAACTCCTTTTAACGAAACAAAAACAAAAACGGAAAGAAAACAAAAAAGAAAAGAAAACAGGAAAGGGAAACAGCGCTAACCTATTGAACGAGAGAAGTCGATCTGGCTGCCAGTCTCCCATCTCCCAGTCTGTTTATCACCTTCTCTATCTATCTGCCTACAAGCCTTACAACTATCTATCTACCCTAGCTACTTTATAAACAGAAGCTCAAGAAGGACCAGAACGTACCAAATGCAGAGAACGAGAGTGTGAAGCCCGCAAGAATTCGGGTTAAAATT
>NW_020870451.1:122432-124932 GCF_003789085.1 Penaeus vannamei | reverse complement strand
CCACAACACTTACCCATACAGATAACCATACAGAAGGAACCGCTTCCTGAACTCAAGCTCATTTACAGGACGAAGAAGCACCGAAGAGGCCGTTGCGATCAAGCCCTTGTTTGTGGGCTTGCGTAGGAGCCCCGGATGGAGTCTAAACATAGGGCCCTGCATATTTCAGACAGGATCGAAGCCTGACATTTGATATGGAGTCGAACACTACCACGGAAGAGATTCCGTCAGTACTCGGTAGCATTTCCTCGATCTTTTTTTTTCTCTCTCTCTCTTGGTCAAAATATCTTTCTTTCCTGATAAATTAGAGTAGTGTAAATGTTTTTTTTTTTTTTTTTTTTTCTTTCTTGGTCAAAATATCTTTCTTCCCGATAAATTAGAGTAGTATAAATGTTTTTTTTCTTTCTTTTTTTCTTTTGTAGATAATTACTTAGTGTATTATTAGATAAATTAGATAAATTAGAGTAGTGTAATTTTTTTTTCCCCTTTTTTTCTTTTGTAGATAATTATTCACTCATCTTCCGCTGTTTTCACCGTGGACGTTCTTCCATGATGATTATCATTATACTAATAATGAAATTAGGTAATGCAATTCAAGGCTGGGATGATCATATTCTTATTAGTCCTAATGATGGAGATGATTAGATCATTAGTGATATAAGAACTAATAATTTCATTTGTTAAAAAAATCGTCTGTTGTGTCAATAATAACAATGATAATTAAACATATTAAGGGCAATAGTAACGATAATAATAACATTAATAATAATAACAGTAATGATAACAATATGAATAATAGTACCGAGTGTAATGATGACGATAGCAACAGTGAAAATAAGGATAAGGTTGATGAATGATGATGATGTATCAATCAATCAGAATTAGTAACAAGGATAACATGTTTTGTATCATAATTGTTGATAGTATTAACAACATTCACAACCAAATTAATAATAACGAAGCAGCAACAACAAAAAACAAAAAACAACAACACAACAACAACACAAAACAAACAATTAAGCATCAATAGTAATAACATCAGTAATACTTTCCGGCGTTCAAATCCTCTGGCATATCGACAAGCAACAAGAGACTTGGTTGTGTGACGAAACTTTTTTGCACCAGAATCTTGCTTTATATAGAGTCACGTCAGGTTGGGTCGCGTGATGTCAGGGCCTCGTGCTGTCCAACGCTCGATGACCTGTTCCATAGAGCCAAACTTGCTCTAATGTAAAAGCTATATCTGTTTTACTGTTGTGTATCTTGCGTGAAAGTGTCTTAGGCTTGTTTCCGAATAAATACGTTAGGCTGAGTGTTAATTGTGATAGATATTCACTCTAGGTGCTTAACCGTATTAAATTTATTATTAGGTGTTATGGAAATTACTTCATTGTTAGTAGATAATCACCAATTGATGCATTCTTAGTGTAATGATCACAGTTCCTATGTTCATTATTTACTCGTCTCGTAAGTTTTAATTTTCTTTTATCGTAACGGTGCAAAAATTACATAAATGCGACAGAAATGTAAAGATATTTGAAGAAACCAATGGTCGGAAACATGAAATATAAAGAACGTTTAATAAAAACCAACAATTAACGATGGTATTTAAAAAAAATCGACTTCAGAAATATCATCATTAGCGTCTATAGCTTCGTGGATACTATGATTTCAACCGCTTACCGAAAAGCCTCTATTACATAAGATTTTCGCCGTATCAAAACAGCATTTGGACACTGTTTGGAGATACATCACTGCAGTTCCAATGGATACCATAGTACACTGAATTTCTTTCTATGGGCTAATCTCTGAAATACTGCTTCTGTACTTCGTAGAATATGTCTTTCCCCTATGGACAGATTAGTTCATTTATATTTGCTTCATAACAAACTCAATCCTTCTTGATAAGTTAGATCATCAGTAATATTTTCCTTATTAATGGAGGTCTGATCATGTTGCTGATTTTCTAAACTGACTATATTTTGATATTCATACTTTAATAAAAAAAAATGCAGAAAAAATTATATTTTCCTTATTAATGGAGGTCAAATTATGTTACTGATTTTCTAAATTGACTAAATGTTGATGTTCATATTCTATTAAGAAAAAAATGCAGAAAAATGGAACTATATACATTTTTTTTTGAGTTCGTGAGTATAAACTATTATTTCGAAATAAGTAACGATGATGATGAAATGGCGAATCACTGAAAATAATTATAGATAAATAGTATCAATCCTAAAGGAACAGTCGATTATTGACAAAGAAAGAAAGAAGGAAAGAAAGATAGAAAAAAAGAAAGAAAGAAAAGAAAGAAGAAGAAGGAAGGAAAAGAAAAAAAGAAGAAGAAAAACAAAAACGCATGGAAGGATCAGACAGACTCCTAAAAACGCAACTATATACAGACGGTCTCTTTCCGGCCATCTATACCGCCAACAACAACAACAATAACAAAAATATAACGGCTAGAACCACGATAGCAAGTAACTCCATTACTGGC
>NW_020870451.1:109932-117432 GCF_003789085.1 Penaeus vannamei | reverse complement strand
AGACGAGAAGTTACAAAAAGAGAGAGAGAAAAAAAAGAGTAAAATACAGGACCAGGAGCTCGTGTTCTCCTCTTGGTAGAAGTTGAAGTTTGGGATTTTCTGGATCTGCCAACCACGCTGGGACTTTGGGGCGAGGTCTGTTTAAGTACTTATATAGACCTTGATTTGGGGTGCTTGGTAAGCGGGTCCAACGGATGGAATGTAGGGATCTGTTCGTTAATAGGATGATTATTGCTTATTATTAGTTAATGTGAAAATAGCTTAAGTCAGGGACAAAATATTTTGGAAGTATGGAAATGCCAGTCCGAACTACAATATACATACATACATATATACATTCATGTGTGTGTGTGTGTGTTACACACTATATGTATATAAATATACTTGTATTATATATATGAATATATATATATATATATATATATATATATATTATATTTAATATTGTGTGTGTGTGTGTGTGTGTGTGTGTGTGTGTGTGTGTGTGTGTGTGTGTGTGTATTATATATATATGTATATTATTACATATATTTGTATATATCTATATATATAATATATATATATATATACATACAATACATACATATATATATATATAATATATATAATATATAATACAGTATATCGTGTGTGTGTGTTTGTATGTATGTATGTATATATACATACATATATATATATATATATATATATATACATACATACATACATATCTATCTATCTATCTATCTATCTTCTATCTATCTATCTATCTATCTATCTATCTATCTATCTATCTATCTATATCTATCTATCTATCTATCTATATGTATATATATATGTATGCACGCACGACTCGCACACACACAAGCACAGCACACAGAGAGAGAGAGAGAGAAGAGAAAGAAAGAAAGAAAAAAAAAAGAAGAAAGAAACAGAGACAGTCGAGATTTCTCTATCCAATCCATCTTTCAAACAATTCACTCATTATGGAAAAGGGACCTACCCTGTGCGATCGTCAATAATAACAATACTGTTCGATTAATTTGTGAAGTCAACGCCAGCGGGACATCCGGAACCTCAACATAATGTGATGTGCAGTGCTTCTGGCAATAACATCAAGAACCATTAGAAGCGAGAAGAACAAATGATAAGAGAAGGTGGAAATCGAAACCTTTTTTTTTTTTTTTTTTTTTTTAGGTAGCATTATTATCATTATTGATATTGTTATTATATTATTTGGCATTATTATTATTATTATTATTATCATAATTATTATTATATTATATTATTATATATTATCATTATTATTTTATCAGTATTATATTATATTATATTATTATTATATTATTATGATTATCATTATCATTATTATCATTATTTTCATCAGCATTATTATTATTATTATTATCATTATCATTTTTATAATTTTTTCGGTAATGATGAGAATAATGTCGATCTGGGATTAGCTTACAAACCTAACAACCCGAAGGCTGACGGACCCAACCAGCTGCGTTCGTCAAGCAGGGAGAAGGGTGGTTGATCGTCTAGGAAACCACAATTTAAGAATATAACAAATGATCTAAAAAAAAAAAAAAAAAAAAAAAAGGAAACGAAGAATTTAAGAAAGAGAAAAGGAGAAAGGGTGGGAGAGAGAACGGGTATGTACCATAGGAATGGGTAAAGGTTAAGAAATCAAATTCTTATATGCATTTTTTTTTCTTCTTTTTTACTGTATATTACTCATATACATGCATATACACCAACAGAGTCCATATGAAAAATAATATTGGGAACAGTACCAAAGGATATTATCTTGAAAGCTCCAACAGTTTCAAATATGAGCACGACTAAAATTTAGACACATCTACTTTGTCAGGTAATTATGAGGCCTAAGCTCCTACCCCCATGCCTTGAAAATACAACACCAAATGCTTTTCTCTAGCATTATCTAACCAGCCCTTGTTGGAGACTCTGATCAGGACCGGATTCAAGACAGGACTCAAAAGGCTGTAGTGCAATGGCTAATGAGTGCTAGATCAATGACTACAATAATTTTTCTACAACTATATTCCGAGTTTAAGCCTCAATCCATGGCCTTTAATTTCTTCATAGTTTGTTAGCTACTTATGTGCTGCTGATTGGATGTATTACTATTGGGTCATTGAGGTAATGTACCCAGAGGTCTCACAGTACTTGTTTAATATGTGTTAATTAGAAACACATAGTATTGGTCCTTCAGATAATTCCGTGTCATAAACAAGTCTAATTTCCTTACAATTGTATCGTTCTCAGTAAGTTCCATCCATGGGGTTTTGTTCCTCAGTTTACAAATTTGAGACGCCAGGGGAACACTTGTGCTTGGAGCTGAGGGGTCTCCGAGTATGCAGGCTCAAGTACTGTTTGGGTTCGAGTTTGGAAGTGCAAAGCAAGTTCCTGTTTTTTTCTTCTCTTTTATATACAAAGTGTAATTAATTCCATTAATTTTTAAACCCACACTAACTTGTTATGTAATTGTTATTTGTTTGGAAATACAGTAACATCAGTATATCTGTTTGTACAGCATTAAAAGGACAAAACCATTAAAATCATTGTACATGTAAATACAGACTAAAACTTCAATGCACATTTACATAATGAACCAGAAACAATTAGGATTATGTATCGAAACGCATACTGCATGAATTCTCCCATTCACACTCTGTTTGAAATATTATTTTCAGGAAATTTAAAGCTATGCACACTCACTGCCTACTCTAGCTATCAATCACTTACATTTTTGTAAAACCAAATTCAATGAGATGAATGCTGGTGTTCCAACTGTCCTACTTTCTTGTCAGAGATATAGATATATAATCTTTTTTTGAGTGGGACTATTACTGCAAGTCAGTCTAGAACCCCTTTCACAACGCCGTGTTAGGAATGGCGGTGTTAATGGCTTACAGGAGATTATAAGAGTTACAGAATACACACAAGCCATTCCTGTACATTATAGTAATAAAGAATTCACATAGTGCCGACATAGCCGTGCCACTTCTGCTATGCTCATGGTCTGACCTCTACAGAACCAAGGAAGGTCATTGCCTCATACAGACATGTGGGTTCCTTACCTTGGCTCCCCCCATATCCTACCAGTTGGGTCTTATGTTCTTGCATCACCTTCCCAAGGATGCTGCTGGCTTCCTCATAACTAATAACTGTAAAGTGATCTTTGCATACTGGGTTTTCCTTATCAACCTCCAGATTGTATTGGTCCTCTAGTGGTAGACTACTGTAAGAGTTGCAAACCAGCATAGTGTTTTGGTTCCTGAGATTTTTAGTCATATTCACACGAAGATAAGTATAGCTTCAATGAAAACTTGCAAAGGTTGGTGCTTCCTTCTGCTCCTTGATGCAAAACCTACCTTCCCGTTTCTGGTCCTTAGTCCTTCAAGATGTATTGTAGAAATCTCTCCTTTTTCCTAATTCCAACCAAAATTCAGCTTGAGTGGATACGTCCAGTGGAGGATTTGGGGGAATTCCAATGTCTAGAATAATGGCACGATTGAAATCAGACATTCTACAAGATTCTTCATCCTCCATAAGTTCTGCTATCCATAATGGAGCTCAAATCATTTCTGCTAATAAGATTTTACAAAGTGCTGACAAGTTTCATGTTTCACGTCAGGTTTATCTAATCACAGTGGAATCTGGCTAACAATAGGTGGCCGATAATGATTCAGAAGCAGCATGTAGTCTGTTTTTCATGAAAAAGATGGGAACTAGAAGGTAGTGAGTGTCTTCATCACCTCCGACTTAAATGACTTGATGTGAGGTGTCCACATAAGCTTTAGCTGAATAATAGCCCACTGGTACAGCAGATATTCATCCTTTTCTCAAAGTCTGGCATAGAGATTAACACATAACTTTCCACTTTTTTGTCCGTTATTGTAATTGCTCATTTGTACTTGTTAAGGTAAAAATAATACATTTACAAGTCGGAAAGTACAATTACAAACTCATTTCTTTTTAACAATCATTAAATATGTTTCCATTCTCATTATTTTACCGTATTGAATGTTTTCATAAATATATTTTAGTTACATATCAATTAGTCTCTTGATTCATCCTTGCCCTGACGTAAATGAAATATAGATAATTTCTCAAGGAAAAGGGTGGTGTTGATATAGCAAGGCCCTCTGTATTGCCACTGTGACCTAAGTCCAACCCTTAACCTCAGTGGACTAAGCCCTGTCCACTACTAGACCCTTCTGGACCACCTCCGTGCCTCGCGGGTTAATCCTTGAGTAGCAATATACACCTTATGAATCCCTACTGGCCGGAGACTCGAGGTGGCCCAGAGATCAGTGAAGTTTCTTTAGTAGCCAACATACTGAAAAAGTAGTGTTGACGTCCTGTGCTCGGTGTGTTTAGAACATTGCTGGCACTATCTGGTCCTATTTCTCGCACACTAGTTAATAAATCAACATGACCTTGTCTTTTGTTCCTCCATAATGTCAGAGATAAAGAGAAAGAGATAAGAAGAGAAGAGAAGAGGGAGAGAACCATACTACAGTATTTAGACAGTTGCATCTTTCAGCAGCATTTATTACGCAGCTGAACCTACTTCTCATCAGAAGATCAGGCTCTATGAGGAATCATAGCACTCAGACTCACTTTGTCTTATTACATACTCTTTTAAATTCGTTCCATGTTCACAGTTTTTTTCCTTTTAAAAGATTATTTAAACAGTTATTTGCAATAATTAATTTCACGAAACAAATGTAATACGCATATTGGGCTCCTTCATATTTTTAGCAACCATGATGTTAAATACTTTGCCAATAAGAGACTGAATTGTTTGTACCTTGTATATGTATATTCGATTTATTAATTAATCAAAATATAATAGCTTTGCATGAAAATTTCTTTGTCATCTAACTCTCCAATAACAAGGCCACAATATTGATTACAGATATTACCCATAAGTTGTTAAGGTTATTATTTGTTACTCATTTGAAAATGCCTCGAAAACAGTTAACAAAACTGTATTGGTCTCATAGCATATTTAGTAATGTTTTTCCCATCTTTTCACTTGTCCACCAACTATTTCCTATTACTCTGTTGCTAAAATTGCTGTATGTTGCTAGTATATGTCCAGCCAGTTGTAACTCGTTCTTCAGAGACACATCTCAGTACAAGTAAAATGTTTAGATACAGGTTGTGTTACCTGGAAGAGGTAAGAGCCACTTTGGATAATATTAGAGAGTGGTTTTAGGATCATAAATATCATAATTACATTTGCGCCGTACTTTTCATGATTTTTGTTTATTCATATGTGGAGTAATGTGGTCATACTTATTTTCATTGCTAAGCGATTCTCTCGCCGTGAACTGTATTTTTTTTTTTTGTTTTTCTGAATTTGACCTTAATTTGTTGAACCGCATATGTTTGAGTAGTAGTTAATAATCAGGGATAGTGTCTATAAAGCAGAGACCTTTGCTTCAGCAGGAATTCTATTCTAAATGTTACTTGGGTAAATCAATGTGACCATTGCTTTACTATAAATGTTGTTGACATGTATCTGTCATTGCATACTCCTAGATTTTTCACGGAAGTGCTCGGTCATGTAACAGCCTTCAAATTCTTTATCAGTGTTTACAGGAATTTTAGCAATGTTTTGGCGATTACCTATATGAAGACACATTGTTTTGTTCGGATTTATCTTGCGGTCATTGATGTCAAAATATCCTCTTGCTCGTGCCAGTGTCTCTTGATTATTTTTATCAATTATTCAACTTTGCAGAATCAATATGGAGAAATTGTGAATCATCAGCAAATTAAACAAGTAGGCTATTTGGGGCTATGGCTGACAGATCATTTACGAATATTTTGAACAGGCTTGGGCCTAATTTAGATCCTCGCGGGACGCCGTAATATATAGATTATTTTGATATATTCCCATGAATTTTGTATGATTAGGTTCCTGCTTTGCGTCCACCGCCCACAGGTCCCGACAACGCCCGCCAAAAAACTTCAATATCTTTAATAAATTTTGTTATTCCCCCAAAAATATGATTTGATGACCTTGAAAACCTGTTCTTTTATCATGATTTTAGAGAGAATACTTTTACTAGTAAATGTGAATGAAATGTGTCAGGATTACCCGCAAGAACTAAGATAATTTGATGACTTCGAAAGCTGTTGTTTTCTTCTTTAAATGCTTGTAAAAGTAGATAATGAATAGTGGAAAATAGCCTCAGCAGTTTTAAATTTTGGCCGGACGCAAAACAGGGACTTTCATTCTTGTGGCCTAACTTCTGTACCAAACTGTGTCGATTTTTGTGGCTTAACTAACGTCTGAACCAAAATGTGTCGATTTTGTGTACGTCTGAACCAAAATGTGTCGATTTTGTGGCCTTAACTAACGTCTGAACCAAATTGTGTCGATTTTGTGGCCTTAACTAACGTCTGAACCAAAATGTGTCGATTTTGTGGCCTTAACTAACGTCTGAACCAAAATGTGTCGATTTTGTGGCCTTAACTAACGTCTGAACCAAAATTTTGTGGCCTTAAACTAACGTGAACCAAATTGTGTCGATTTTGTGGCCTTAACTAACGTCTGAACCAAAAACTTAACGAACTCTGAACCAAAATGTGTCGATTTTGTGGCCTTAACTAACGTTTGAACCAAAATGTGTCGATTTGTGGAATGAACCAAAATGTGTCGATTTTGTGGCCTTAACTAACGTTTGAACCAAAATTGTGTCGATTTTTGGTTACTTTTGTGGTTGACACTATCAAAAGCCTGGATAGTTTATGAGGTTGTCTATATCTATTTTTTTTTTTTTTTTTATATTAGGTCATTGGTCATTGGGCGATAATTATTAACGTCTTTGTCCCCGGATTTGAAAATAGGTGTTATGATGCCATACCTCCAAAGCGATGGGAAGTCACCGGTGACTAAAGATGTATTAATGATGACAGATAACACGATACTGAGGTAGATTATGTCCGATAAAGCGAAAAGCAATGCCATCCGCTCCCGCGTCATGTTTCACGCAGGTGTTTTACTGTAATGATTTCTTTTTCTATTTTTACTGGTTGTGCTCTCTCTCTCTCTCTCTCTCTCTCTCTCTCTCTCTCTCTCTCTCTCTCTCTCTCTCTCTCTCTCTCTCTCTCTCTCTCTCTCTCTCTCTCTCTCTCTTCTCTCTCTCTCTCTCTCTCTCTCTCTCCTCTGAAACTAATGTCTCTTGTGATGCCTTTTGTCTGTCAATAAGGTTTAAACTATTTTCTATGTTTTAACAATGATTTAATACTTCAGAGAGAGAGGGGGGGGAGAAAGGAATCGAGAAATAGACAGAGAAAGAGGGAAAGAAACAGAACGAGAGAAAGAAACAGAAAGTGAAAAAGAGAAAGAGACAAAACCAGAGAGACAAAAAGACAAATACGCAAAGAGAATAATAATAAAAAAAGAACACCAGCGGCATTCACGTGATACGTTTCGGCAAAATAAAAAAAAGGAAAATAAAATGGCGCAGGTTA
>NW_020870451.1:97432-104932 GCF_003789085.1 Penaeus vannamei | reverse complement strand
GAGTTATGCTCTTGACTAACAAACAAACACTACCAAAAACATAATGATAATGACAACAAAAATTAAATTAGATGATAAATATAACAACAATGACAATGATAATAATAATAATGAATGGTAAATATTTGTCACTGTTATTACTAGATTGATTTTGTCAGTTCGTTATAAGTGATTTCGCATTAATGACTCTTAATCTTACTATACTAAGATGAAATAACACCAAGTTCAATATAAGCCAATCATAACAATTATAATCAATAATGGAACCAATGATAAAAGTGATAATTCTGACAGCAACGTTAATGGTTGATATTTAGAGGGAACGGAGGTGATGCTAATGTATAGATATAATAGAAGACTAACGACCAAATAGTAAGATAATTAATTCAATGACTGGCAATACTAAAGTAATACAATAATGATAAATATAAAAAAGATCAGTCGGGAAAGCAACGGAACAAATATTCTGTACTAAAGTTGATACGTATGAGTAGATAGTTCACAATGACGATGATGTTTAATAATTGATAATATAATCATAAATGAATAAATAGATTAGCATTTGCGGTTACCATCAGGAGGAGGATTAACAATATTATATATATTTCTTCAGGAGTTACCTACGAAATAAGATATCATATAGTTAGAGGCATGCTATCCTCTCTGGACTTTGACTCGATCACACTACGGAGAGTACACATGAAGTCGGGAGTGCAATGAATAATGATGATGATGGCAGAGAAAATAATAATCTGGCCGTGGCTGGCGTCATTTATCGTAATAACTTACATCATAGTCGACATGCACTTACTTCCATGACCTGAGGGCTAAATCTGATAGGGTATGCATTAGATTACTATGTATACTTATCATGATATAATACGTTCTCAATCACATCTCATCTGTGCTCAATTACATCCACATCATACTTCATTTACTCTCTACATTACACTTTCACTCATCATTACTCAATAATATCTATACTCAATCTAATAATTCTCAATTCAAATAAAAATAATTAATAATTACACTCAAAATCGATGATGAGTATACTCATAATTGCATCTCGTATCATTCTAAATAATGATTAACTAAATGAATTACATTTATACGTTATATTCAATTCTATACTTCTCACACAATTGATGATCATAAAGATGATTTCCTTGAATGTAAAACTCCTACCGCTTACAAATAGTAACTCTGTTCTCTCTCTCTCCAGTTACATGATTATGCTTTATAAATAAGTATATCTCAATGATACATCATCATCATTCATCACTCTTATCTCAATCTATCATCATAGTATCATATACAAAAACCACATAATTGATAAGCATATCATAATAATTCGAAAAAATCAATTTAACAATCATATGATAATAATGACTTATACTGATTTCATAATATACTAATCTTCTGCACTAATCTATATCTTGTTCTCTCTACTCTTACTTAATGATTGCTTCGTCAATCTCTGTACTGATCATCCTAATCATGCATATCACAACTCAATACACACAACAACAATAATCATAGTTTAATAAATGATAATTATATTATATAACAACTTCGACACAATGATGATCGATTGATTATGATGGTAATGATGATAAAAAATCTGCACTACATAATCAATCAATCAACTGATCACATGATCAATCGATAGTCAGTTTCTAAACTATCGGAAATAAATGATGTGTACATGATCTTCAATGATAATCTCAACAATTCGATTCACTGACAATTGTCATATATAAATAATGATTTAATCTAATAGTGATTAGCATGAATAATAATAATAATATACATGAATTAATATAATCTAATTCAAATTAACTAATTCATCTAATAATTCAATCAATAATAATGATGAATGATAATAACATTAAGGATAGTGGTTATACTCATAAATAATGATAATAAATGATAACGAATAATGAAATAAAGAATATATAGAAGTCATAAAAAGATGATGATTCTTGATTACTTACCATTAACACTTGCATAATGATTTAAATCATACATTACATGAAATACTAACAACAACAGTAATAATGATATATAATTTAATCATTAATGCATAAGTAGATATCGGTAATCAATCGATAATATCTCACATAAATCATATAATTAATTGATATATATATCTTCATTACTATCACACGCTGCATCTATACATGTACAAATATACACTCTCGGTAAATCTTTCTCTCTCTCCCAATAGCACAATTAACATGTATAATGATCATAAAGTTGATTTTCCATATACTCAAAACTTACACTATAAAGTAATACATACCTGTCAATCGTCATTAAATAAGTACATTATCAATAGTAATATTTCACGCAAAACCATTAATAATGATGATAATAATAAAGCTAATACACATGATAATGATAAGATATTTCAATAATAATTCACATACCAATAAATGATAATGATATTAATAAATAATAACAACAATAAATGATAATAATTAATGATGATGAATGAGAATGACAATAATAAAAAAAAAAAAAAAAAACAAAAAAAAAAAAAAAAAATAATAATGAATTAATAATAAATAAATGATTGATAATAACATCATAATAATAATAAACTAAATAATAATAATAATAATAATCATCATAATAATTAATAAATAACAATAATATAATATATAATAGTTATAGTAGTAGTATTATAATAAAACAATAATAATTAATAATCTCATCACTATCAAATTCAATATCTTCACTCATCCTATCTCATTCTACCTAACTTCTCTACTCACTTCTACCTACTCACTCTCTCGGCAATTATGTCACCATCTGATCATAACTTACCATTTGTATCTCTCACTTTATCTGATAATAATACGCAAAGCAACAACAACAATAATTGAATCCGATAATAATAATCACTAATCCAAAGATTATAATAATAATATAATAATAATATAATCCATAATGATTAATAATAAAGATACATAATAATACCATCATATACATAAAGATTATAATTAATTTCGTCATAATGATCATACATGCATTATTTTACATTGCTAATCAATAATATTACTATAATATAATGATCTATATTCAACTCACATGATGACTATATGCATGAAAATAAAATAACTAGTAACTCATAATAATATATAATAATGGATCGTAATTCGAAAATAATAACAGAAATCATCATCATCATAGTATAACTCAAAATGTAACAATAATAATAATGATAATAATTTTATTTTTATTATTATTATTGTTTATCATTATCATTACTTTTATCATCATCATCAAATTCTCCATTGTTTAGTTGTTATCATTGTTACTATTCATGCTCTTGCATTATTGTTATCAGTACTATTGTCCTTATTATCCTCATCATTATTGAGTATTACACACCTTGCTCGGATTCTGTGTTTCACTTCCTGATACTTTCAATCGATCAATTGAAAATCATTTACCTTTCGAAACAAAGACGTATATTTTATGCATATATTTGGAACGCTTGGTTTCTCATATTCATTAAGAGTCTTAATTTTTCTAAGTGACTATGAAAAGGTACAGGCATGAAGAGATGAATCCATCAACTACATCTCTGCGCACATAGACTTCGCACTAAAAATAGAGTCAATGTTATTCTTATGTAGACAAATGTTCCAAAGTTTTATAATTATAATAATATTATAATTGAAATCAAATATCTCGTAATATATATTCCTTGCTACTGATGACATGAAGTTTAGCAAAGTTGGTGCTATCTTTTCTGGTTCACAGTTTGTTTTCTAGATTTCTGTGTAGGTAATTCTACGACCCAATCATAAAAATAAATACAGTAGAGTATTGTAATGTTGTAATGAAGACAGCTTTCATCCCTATATTGATATCCCAATTATTTACCAAACATCTTATCCGCTCTATTGATAAAGAGAAGAGAAATGAAATTGTCCAAGAGACACGAAAGCACAATCTTATTAACCACTACGACATATTCAGAAAATTGCCTTCATATGGCAAAAACTATATATATGGCAGAATACATATGTGTGTGTGTATGTGTATGTACACGCGCTCACATATAAGCATAAATATGTATAAATAGGTGAATAAATATTGATGTGTATGTACACGCGCTCACATATATGTATAAATATGTATAAATATATAATAGTATATATATATATAACACTCTTCCTATATCAATAAATATTACTCATCTACTACTATATTCATTACTATCTCTACTTATATTACCTATATTATCTCTATATATACTCGATCTTATACCTCTCTATACATTTATATTGTCTTTATATTACAATACATACATATATATATATATATATATATATATAATATTATATATATATATATATATATATATATATATATATATACACACACACAC
The DNA here is from genome assembly GCF_003789085.1 of Penaeus vannamei. Taxonomy (NCBI): domain Eukaryota; kingdom Metazoa; phylum Arthropoda; class Malacostraca; order Decapoda; family Penaeidae; genus Penaeus; species Penaeus vannamei. The sequence goes on along the minus strand of NW_020870451.1, from coordinate 100,530 downwards.
ACGCACAGACATATATATATATATATATAAATATATATATATATTACCTTTCTTACATCTTCTCATCTAGTATATATATATGATATGTAAGTGAATATGTAATACATACATATAACTATATATACTTCCTATCATTTTTACTATAATTACTCTCTATAATATAATATGATATATATATATATATCTTTTCTACTACTATATAATATTATATCTCTATTCATACCTTACTATTATATATATATATTATATATATAATATAATATACTATATATTATATATAATATAATATATATATGACATATATATATGTAATATATTCATTATCCATCATCTTGTTCATTATCTCTATCTACGGTTACTATCTTTTCCTCTCTTCTCTCTCCACTACATATATATATATACCTATTTTATCTTACTCTTCATCTCCAACACAGTTTCCACACATCCACTACACTCACACACACACACACATCCATCTACACGCACCACACACACACACAACCACACATCCACACACAATATCACACACACACACACACACAACACCACACACACACACACACAACACACACAACACAACGACACACACGCTACCACACTACCACACACATATATATATCTAATATATATATTATCTCTATATATTTCACTATTACTTCAGTTATATCTTTTATATATATATCTCATTATCATTTCCTACATTATATTATATACTCTATATACCCCCTCATTTACTCTCTTATTTTAACTATATATACTAATATCTCTATAATATAATATAATATATAGGCTATAATTCATTTATATTCATACTATGCTTATGCTGTGTATGTGTATTCCTCGTGCATCGTTATGCGAATTTATATACTATATATATATCTCTATATCTATATCTATAATATCTTACATATATCACTCACTTACCTACTATATATAAAATTCATATATAATATACTATATAGATATATATATATATATACTACCTACTCTCTAATCTATCTATATATCACTATACTATCTCGTCTATCTCTATTATAATTGTGTGTGTGTGTGTGTGTGTGTGTGTGTGGTGTGTGTGTGCGTGTGTGTGTCGTCGCTCGTCGCTCGTCGCGCTCGCTGCTCGCTCGCTCGCTCGCTCGCTCGCTGCTCGCTCGCTCGTGTGTGTGTTATTGTGTGCGTATGTGTGTGTGTGGTCGTGGTGTGTGTGTGTGTGTGTTTGTTGTGTGCTGTTCGTGGTGTGTGTGTGTGTGTGTGTGTGTCCGTGGTGTGTGTGTGTGTCTCTGTGGTGTATGTGTCTCACTAATATATTATTATATTAGTCTTATTCTTATTCTCACCCTATTTATACATATGTATAATTCATAATACATATATATGATACCTATATCTATATATCCCTTTTATATATTTTCTCCTCTCTCTTATCTATTACTATTTTCCTTACTCTTACCTCCCTATATACCCCTGGCTTGTGTGGTGTGTTGTGGTTCCGTTCGCTCGTGTGGTGTGTGCTGGTGTGTGTCCGCTCTCGCTGTGTTGCTGTGTGTGTGTGTGTGTGTGCATGTATATATATACATATGAATAATAATGATGATGGTGTAATAATTATATAATACACTAATAATAATATATAATAATAATCATAATAATAACTAATCATATAATTAATAATAATCAACATTAACTCAATAACTTAACAATTAAATATATACTATCAAAAACGCTATATTTACATCCCACAACAATTTATTTTTATACATATACATATAATTCAGTATATCTATTACCTATCATATATACTATCATCTATATTCATTCACCCTTATTATTCTCTTACTATCTCCTCTATATTTATAATATCCATTTCTTCTTATATTATGTACACAACACACACTCAAGCCATCAGATCCAGCACCACATGCCACACACATCACTCACACATCATTCACACTCACACCATATATATTCCGTGTGTGTTACGTGTCGCTGTGTACGTGGTGTGTAGACACACACAGCACACACACACACACCACCACACAGCCACTCTCTCACCACTCACACACTCATATCCACACAACACACACACACTCTATCTATCTAGCAACACACATCACACCATCATTTTAATGTACTGTATATCATCCATTGACATAATGCAATAAATATTTTAAGCATCGAAGACTAGCCTGACCAGATAAATTAAATATTATTGCTCATTTGTTTTTTTTGCTATAAAGCAACATGCAGTTTAAGAAATCACGATAGAATAACCGCTGTTGTTTTCATGCCTGATTGTGAGCAATTAACATTCTGCAGGAATCACTGGATGGTCGGCATTATCAACAACTATTAAATGGCTGCTTTTCGTCCGATGATGATCGCACTGATGGATGATGTTATGATGATCGGATGATGATGATGATTCGCCACACATCGCACTCAACAGATAATGATAATAGATGATAATGATGATGATGATGGGATGATAATGATGTATGACTCTGATGATACTTGCATGATGATCGAATGATGATGGTGATGATGATGATGAGCTTTAATTGGACTAATGTGTGATGATGATTTGACTGATGACTGGATGACACATTGGGTGATCGACATGATGATGATTGATGAAGATATGATGGTGATGATGTATGATGAGGTGATTTGATGATGATGATGATTATGATCACATGGTGATGATTGCTGGATTGCATTCATTGGGTGATGAATGATGATTGAGATGATGATGATGATCGAGATAATGATGATGATGATTCCGGATAATGATGAACGATTGATGATAATGGTGATGATGATTATGATGATGATTGATTGATATGATCATGAGTGAATAGCTCTCTCTCCTCTCCCATCAATGTCGGTTTCTCCCGTGATATGACACAATGGTGATGGTTCGCTCAAATGACAGCAAAACAATAAATTGAATTTTGTGAATAATTATATATAATCATAGTAATTATATATCGATAAGAACAAACAATTGATGAGAAAAATGTTGATGATAATCACTCAAAAGTTATGATAATGATCTATACATAATGAGTAATGATGATTGATAATTAGTGATGATAATT
>NW_020870451.1:64932-69932 GCF_003789085.1 Penaeus vannamei | reverse complement strand
TTATAAAGGACATAACCATTTCTTCAAAAACACTCTATCTCGACTATATAAAGAAAAACAAACAATTACTAAATATTTCAAATACTTATTATTTATAAAGTGGCGAGACGGAGAATAATTAAAAGGACATAAACATATAAAATTTGGGAGATCACACAGGGAGACAGGAAGGAAGGATAAAGAGAGGAGAGAAGGAGAAAAGAGAGAGAGAAAGAGATGAGAACTGTAGAGAGAAGAGAGAGACGTAAGAGAGATGAGAGAGAGAGAACAGACGAAGAACATATAGACAATAAGATATGTAAAATAGAATAAAAATTATAGATATCTACTAGAGAGAAGATTCAAAGTAAACTTGAATTGATTTAGTGAAAACAAGCATTAAGCTTAGAGATGAAGAGATTTATCAAAACGAAACTTGAAATTACGTGTTAAAACATTAACTAGGAGATTGCAAGATACTTTAATTACTATATGAAGAACGAAGAAACAGTAGAATAACTGAGAGAAGAGAGAGATATGACAAGATATAAGAATATACTGATGATGAGAGAAAGAGAGAGAGAGAGCTAGAGTAATGAAAGACTCATTCCTAGAGAGATCCAATAAAGCATTGAATAGGAACTGAGTAATGCTCAGAGAAGAGAGATAGGATGAGACGGAATAGAAGACTCATAATGAAGCACAGAAATTTTATTAGACTTTTGAGAGAGAGTAAAGAAGAGAAGAGAAGACAGAATTAGACAGATGGACACTGACCTAGAAAATGAACACAGAACCACGACAGAAAGTTAACAGCAAACACACAGATTTTACTTGTAGCGTGTAAAATAAAAAAAAGAAAAAAAAACAAATGGAACGAATATACCCGAACGAGAGAGATCATAAATTATGAACCGTAATAACAAACGAACAACTACAGTTTTACATTACAGGCATAGTTATTTAAAACTTATGCCCGAAAGTTAATACAGGCCATTGCAAGTCCTAACCTTGGAAGTGAAAGTACAGCGCCTGTGATAACTATTAAGTCCACCAATATCACCCCGAAAGAGCGCAGCGAACAGACAACCGATGTCAGACGCCTCCGCCTAAAGGGTACGAGTACCGCGAGTGCCAGTGATCGCCGAGGTTGTGACGTACAAGTGCCGCTGCGGACAAGGCGTCCGCTAGAAAAGATTTTAGGAACAACGAACTAGGGAGGAGGCGACTTGCCGGGAAGTGAAGGGAGGATAAGCAGCGAAAAGGGAGAGGAGACGAAAGAGCCGTATTGACCCTAAAGGGGAGAACGGAAGGATTGCGATCGAAGGTGGTACTCAGTGGAAGGCCCTGCGGCGATCACGTATCGATGAGCAGGGTGGTGCTATTACGATGGAGGAGGGGCGAAAACATGTACAGGAAGGGGAATAAGAAGGGAGGAGGGGGAAGGGGGCCAGGAGACCACCGAAAACACGGTGGAGAACCAGAAGCCTTGTTAGCGGTAATCTGATTAAGTGATGGCCGGGAATGTCAAAGAAGGGGAAGCGGCGGGGGAGGGGGGAGGAACGCAGAGGCGAGAAAGGTAGGGCTAAGCGTATGGACCGTAGAGAATGGTGACTTATCAAGATAACATTATAAGGTAAAAAAAGAACAGGTAGGAGGGATAGGGCGAGCAAATAGACGGACGGAAAAACGGGTAAATAATCCTTTTTAAATATGGCCTTTGGGCAGTAAATGAGGAGGCAGGAGGAAGGAGAGGAGAAAGGGAGAACTAGCGGGGGTCGGGTCCCGCGGTGTGGGGAGTAATAAAGATGGAAACACGAAAAAACAGGAAGAGAACTAAAAAAAGAAATAAGCGGAAGAAAAAGACCGCGCGAGGAAGACGGGAGAGAACGAAGCACCCCGAAACCATTAGAGCCGGGAGAAAAATACGAGGGCAAGAAAGGACGCCCACCCGGCGGCACCACACAGCGCCGCGCAACGGGAAGCAAAAGCAAACAGGATACTACGCACGCGCCGTGCCGCACGGCGTAAGGCACCGCAATATAGGTGGAATCAACAATGCATTAGAGCGGTTCCAGTCCCCCCATAGCCCAATCTCCGCACGCCGCTATTCGCCCAGCCGCCTATCCCCGGCCGTTCGTAATCCGTCCCGCCCCTCCCCACTCTAAGAGGAGCCACCCCACCAGGCACACGCGCACCCGAAAGCGCCCCGCCCGGGGACGGGGGGTACTATTGCCTCGCGAAGCCAGGCCGGGTCTCTGACACTTAACGCTCACGACTCCGTCCGTTTTCTGTTACACTGACAGTTTTTTGGGTTCTATTCCGGTCCTTTTATAGAAAAGTTGTAAGCAGTGGTGGTGGTCCTTCTATTCATTGGGAAAAAGAGAGATACCCGTCATGGGGTGTAAATAAAGCTTTCTGTGAAGGGGGCGGCGTGTTAGATATAACCACACAAGTGTGGCAAAATTAAGCTGACGCGGAAGAATGAGAGCAAGAAGAACAACCTTTATAGACTCGAAGTTGAGTTACATGCAGCACACTTCGGGGAATCGGCTGAAACTCACGCAACGCCTTGGAGGATACCAGAACCTTGAAAAATAAGTGGTTTTCGGATGAATATTTGAAATTTTACCCCACAACTAAACCTTAGATTAAACTGAAAATTCAAAAAAAATTTAAGAGGACTCCAGAATACCTAAATCCTCACAAGATAATATTAGGATAAGATCGAACTTCAATCTTTTAATTATCATTATTATATACAATGGGTGAGTCGGATAAGATCAATCATTCTTACCTTAATCATTGAGTTGATTGATTATTATATATTTATTATTCCATTGGTTAATTATTGATTATTATATTACTTCGATTGACTGTAATTATTTATTATTATTATTATTGGTTATATAAGCTTATGATCATTATTATTATTATTATGTATTTTAATATTATTATTATTATTACTATCAATTAATCATTAATCAATATCATTCTAACTATGGCCGTTTATTTCATTGCATACTCAAAATATAATATATTTCCTTTTAAAGTGAGAATTTGAGAAAAAAATATTGTTCATTATAGATGACAATTGTATTCAATGTGTTATTATCATTTCGCATTCCCAACTCACCCACGCGTCTAAATTTGACAGGTTCAATCAAGCCACCCTATTACTGTACATAAACACAGTAGAATTTTCTTTCAAGGTGAAACAACAAGTGAGAAGTTAAAATAAAAAGGGTTCTAAAAATGTGGGAAGTTTTCGTGGGTAATATTAATTTAGGGATAAAAGGTTTTCCCACTTTGGTGGATAAAAAAAGAATGGAGAGAGGAATCAGGTATAAAAATAGAGAATAGGAGGGGAGGGGGAGTGGGAAGGAGGGCGGGGGATTGCATCAGGAAGACGTGCGGGGAAAGGGGGAAGGGGAAGGGGAGAGGGGAGGAGGGATGGGGGAATTAAAAAAGGGGAGGAGAGAAGGGGAAGGAGGAACGGAGGGGTGGGAGGGATCGGGGGGGAGGGGGAGAGGGACAAGGGGGGATGAAGGAAAGGAGGCAGGGAAAAATGGGACGGACAGGACGGAGAGGAAGGGTAAAGAGGGAGGAGGGGAGAGGGGGAGGTCTCGAAAGAAATGCATGCTATTTGTTGCAGCGATTTTATGATGATGATGATGTGAGCAGTATTAACAATGACGATGATAAACGTTATGATAACAGTGATGATACTAATCATGACGATAACGAGGATAATATTGATGATCATAATACCGCTACAGATGATTTAGCTCCTGCACTAGCATGTTTTATATTTTTTGTCTTCTTTATTCATTTGTATGGATAACACATCTCCATATACTAGGAAGGAGGCAATTAGTAGACCCATTTTAATAAAAATATCTTTTAAAGAAATAATCTCGTTGAAATAGTAGTGTAAGCATTAAGAACTACAGCATTTCACACACACACACACACATAGAGAGAGACTTTTGCTTTTCTCAGCGTCTCCGTGACTTTTATTTATCCTTTGTAAAATATCAGAACTGATAAGTCTTCTCTCGTTTTCATAGAACTCCCTCCCTGGTGAACCGAAGCGATATGCACGCCTCCACAGCATAAACAATTGTAAAATATCCTTAACTTTAACGACCGTAGATTAATAGGTAGTTTGCGGTTATATCTGAACACTTTTATCCTAAATTTTCACGTTCTTTCGTAAGTAACTCCTTTTGCAGTTAAAGAGACTAAAGAGGCTAAAGGGAACCAGTGTTTCACTTTCCCTCGCAGGTGCTATAAAACTACATGCTGACCCCTTGTAGCGTCAGCAGTAAGCAGGTAGAAAAGGGAAAGTAGGAGGGAAACTACACAGAGAAATGAGGTAGTAATAAGAGACATTACACAGACGTGACGGTATTTGGGAATATTAAACAAACAAGGGTATACTTTTTGGTAGATGGAGGCCAAAGGAAAAAAAGACAAAATACAGAAATTTCAAGATAGAAATCAAAGAGAGAGAGAGAGAGGGAAACATAAACAAAACACCGAAAATAGGGTAGATGAAAGAGGAAGATTAGATGAGAGCAGTGCAAGTGTATAAAATGATCAACGAAATTTCAGTTAGCAAAAACGTATTGAGATATTTTTTCCCAATTTTTTCTTTACAAAAGAAAGTTTCACAATCACTTAAGTAGCTAAATCGCATAAAGAAAAAACAAATATTTGTATGTAATACACGAGTAGTTCCCTGCATACGAGAAGCGGCAGAGGGACCGAGCAGCGGCAGACGAAGCAGGCAGTCAGATGCCGGCAGGGAGCGGGTGCGTGCGTGCGTAAGTGAGCGCCGGACGGACGGAGGCCTGAAATAGCCGATGAGTGTGAGTGTGGCATAATATATATAGGTGGGCGACATGGTCCTTCCTTTCTCAGGTCTCTCTCTCTCTCTCTCTCTCTCTCTCTCTCTCTCTCTCTCTCTCTCTCTCTCTCTCTCTCTCTCTATATATATATAATATATATATATATAT
>NW_020870451.1:54932-62432 GCF_003789085.1 Penaeus vannamei | reverse complement strand
TAACAATTAATAATGGTGATATTGCTATCAGCATTATCATTATTACTATAATTGCTAAGGAAGGCACGCACTCATATGCCTAGATCTATCACTCTATATACATACGTAGCGACACGTCTAATGCACTACACCTTGCAACTTATGCAATAATATACAGTGTATTCTTCTGGTTAATCACATATTTCCGGGTTTCTTGTTTTATCTTTGATTTCGTCTTCTTCCTCTTTCTTTGCCAATCCTTCCTTATTAACACTGCAGTCCGATAATAACAGTATTAACGCAAACTAAACACTGTTAATGATAATGGTAACTATAGCACTAATGATGGTGATGATAATGATAATAATGGCTAGTATAATCTTGATGGTGTTCAGGGTGATAATGGTAATTATAACGATGACAACAAGAATAAAAATGTCCGTTAACAAAATATAAAATGATAATGATAACGATAACAAAGATTAATAAAACAGTAGCAATGATCTTGATGATGATAATAAGTACAGCAGGAATCATCATTATTATTCTCACCATCACTACCAATCAAATCATCACTATCATTCTCACCATCACTACCAATCAACATCATAATGTAAACAATAATAACCAAAACACAAACAAATCGCGTCCTTTTGCTCCAGCCTTATGGAACGAAGCAACATCTTTCACCAAAACAATCTGAATTATGGCTTATTAATGAATGCTATCTTAGTCTGTCACCATAATGGCATTTACGCATCACCTAGGTCATTAATCTATTGCAATACGACCCTAAGGACCCACTACACTTAAATTAGTAAATGAGACAATGCGAACTAGGCCTGTGCGAAAGGAATATTATGGGCCTGTCATTGAACTGCCGTATGAGGTGATGATGGATAATTTCGTCTTCATATTTATCATTTTTTAATTATCATCATTACTGTCGTCGTTGTTATAACTATTATCATCATCATCAATATTAGCAATAGGATCATTATCTTCATGGGCGAGTGCAATTTTAGGTGTAAGTCGTAGAAATATTCATTTTATCAAAATTTAACCAGAGTTGACAAAGGCATACATTATGGGTTTCATGGAATACGACTGGTATGGTTACAAGAACGGTTGATTGCACAAAGCATGCCACCCATGGGACACCCTTGCTATTCTACAGAAAATCAATAATGTCATCAAAATATAGATAACCCCAATTTCTGAAAACGTCTCTGATAGGTCAGCAGTGAGTAAGTAGTATCTTACAGAAAACATCATTCGCTGTATAACACGATTGGCTTTTCGGAAAGGAATTAGCTACTGGTGATTTTTGTTTTTGTTTTTGTTTTGTTTTGTTGAGTTCAACAGTCTTTCGCAAAGATGTATCGATGGGGTATGCCATCAGATAAGTCTGAATCATTTCTAAAATCAAGTGGAGTGGTCAGGGAGATGTGGGACAGAGCACGAACAAACATTAATCAGCTGGGATTGGCGGTTTACAAGGACAATAAAGATTTCTTTTCCAAGATTGAAATAACCACATCTAAAGAGCCATCTTAATCAAAGACAATTTCACACCCAATCAGTGCATTGAGGGAATTATAATAAAATATTACTGTAGTAATTATAGCAGTTTAACTAGGGATACTAGACTGTTCTGACCGCTACTAGAACAGGCAGCGGACGAAAATATTTTTCGGGAATCTAAAACAAAAATTAAATAAGAACTTTCGTAAAATTCAGTGTGTAAGCTGTGCAGTGAGGCATAAACAACACAAACTCATCAAATACGAGAACTATGATACAGTCCATAATTAGAGAACGGTTGTTATACAGTGGTTTAATTTGGAAGTGCACTTAGCTTCCAATCTTGACTTTGTACTTTCCTTATGATGTATAGTAAGGCGCTCCATGACGTCTAGTTAAGAGACAAGGCAAATGCTGTAATGAGGCCAGTGTGGCTGTTAAATGCTGTCGACTGTAAAATTGCTCCCTGCGTGGCGTAGCTGGATCGATATACAAGAAAATACTTGAGGAGATTAGGTAGTCATTCAATGTGAAGGAAAGAAGATTGACAAAATGTATATTGTTATTATCATTAGCATCGTCATTACTCTGTTCCATATGTATTTTGTCAATGCCATATTCTGTAATCACAATATGGAGTATACCATTATATATATAAAAAGGCAGTATGAGATCCTATTTTTCTTCAACTTTTCATCATTGTTCTGTAATCACAATATGGAGTATACCATTATATATATAAAAAGGCAGTATGAGATCCTATTGTTATCATCATCATTGTTGCTGTTGTTCTTGTTATGTCATCATCATCAGTATGTTTTTCTGTTATTATTATTGTTATTGATATCATTTTTATGTTTATCTTCATTATCATTATTATTATTACCTCTGCCAAGGAAGTTGTTTTTTAGTATTGTTGGTTAGTTGGTTAGCATGATAACTCAGAAGGTTATTAACTGATTTTTATTTTTTATTTTATTTTATTCATTTTATTATTTTATTTTTTTTATTTATTATTATTATTTTTACCAGAGGTGTGTCATAACCCAACTTAGATGTCATTAATTTTAGTGGTGATCCGGATCATAGTCCGGATCCAGTTTTTTTTTTTTCTTTCTTTCATTTTTCTTTTCTAAGGATTCGTTAGCATTGGGAGGAAGGGAAATACGACGTCACCAGTGTACTTGAGGGGCCAATTTAAGGTAATTCTTCGAGTGTGAATATTTTTATTACATCAGTGACCCTATTGCCTTGGTGGAGGTATGCGCTCTCCGAATTCTATCATTATCATTACTACCTTTATAGTTTATCATAACTCTATGTGACCATTGTCATTATCATATTACCGTTATGATTATCACTGCCACTAAGATTATCATAGCTATTATTATTTTCTCATTTTTATTATTATCATTATTTCATTTACCGTTTTTATTGTCGATATTGTCATTACTATTATTTACATGATTATTTTATTATAATCTTTATTTTAATTTATATTATTAGTATTTACTATTATGATCATCATTATTATTACCATCATCTCTATGATCATTATTATCATTACTACTACTAATACCACTATCAATATCACTATTATGATAATCATTATTGTTATAATCATTACTATTGTTTTATAACCACCATTATTATTGTTTTATAATCATCACCATTATCATTGTTTTATAATCATCTCCATCATCATAGTTTTATAGTCATCATAATACCCTTATTATTAATAGTACTCTTATTATCATTATTATCATTGTGAACATCACCACCAGTACTACTATTAGTAATGATAATCCTCTGCGTTCACAGTATCATTACTACTAGCACATCATCATTATCATGTTATTACCAGAGGAACTACCATTGTCATTTCCATTATCATCTTTATAGCCCCATTACTGTTGTCTTATCATGATTCTGTTGATTATAATCGCAAAAAATAAAAGTAACACGAGTAATGAAGATCAGTGTAATGATGGTGATGATCTCGACTAGAATCATCATTACCATATAACGTGAAAACAAGACGCGTGCTGGAAGTGCGACGACCATGAAAAGCGAAAATTCTGGGACGGAAATGCCACCTCCCGCCGGCCTCCTCCTCCTCTCCTCCTGCCTCCGCTTCGTCCTCCTCCTCCTCCTCCGCCTCTTCTTCTTCCTCCTCCTCCTCCTCCTACTCGCCGCCTCTGCCTCTTCCTCCTCCTCCTCCCTTCTTCCTCCTATCCGCCGCCTCTTCCTCGCCGCCTCCGCCTCCTCCTCCTCCACCGCATCTTCCTCGTCCTCGTCCTCCTCGACTCCTCCTTTTCCTCGCCGCCTCTTCCTCCTTGCTGCCTCTCTCCTCCTCCTTCTTCTTCTCCCCCTCCTCCTCCTCCTCCTCGCCTCCTTTTCCTCTCCACCGCCGCCTCCGCCTCAAGTGCTTACGTCCCCGGGTCCCCGCTCCTCCTCGGCGTCACAACGACTCCCTTGTACGCCCTGGCTCCCTCCCTGCTCGCTCGCCTCGCCCTTTGCCCTCCCTCTGTCCCTCCTCCCTCCCTCCCTCCCTCGCGCACTCAATCGTTGATGCGGTTATCTTTTTTTGTCTTTCTTCATTACTCTTTTAATCTCTCTCTCTCTCTCTCTTTTCTCTGCTCTGTCTGTCTCTCTCTCTCTCTCTCTCTCTCTCTCTCTCTCTCCTCTCTCTCTCTCTCTCTCTCTCTCTCTCTCTCTCTCTCTCACTCAGTCTCTTCTCTCTCTCTCTCTCGTCTCTCTCTCTCTCTCTCTCTCTCTCTCTCTCTCTCTCTCTCTCTCTCTCTCTCTCTCTCTCTCTCTCTCTCTCTTCTCTCTACTTATCTCCTTCCTTCCTTGTTTCATCCCCCATTACTTTCTATCTTCGGTTTTTCTTTCCCCTCCTCCATTCTTCTAGCTACGCCTGTCCCCTCTCCTTCATTCTCTCATTCGTCTTTTACCCTCATCATTTATTCTTTCTTACAACCATTCTCAACTCCTTTTCTTTGTCGCTAATTCTCCTCTTTCTCATTTCTCTCCTTTCGCCTAATTCCTCTCCTACGTATGTGCACGTACAGGGACATACCAGACAAATGGAAGACGAAGCGACGGGGCAATGATGGAAAGGAAGAGATACAAAAGACAATAGACAGCGGAAGGATAGAGAACGAGAAGTAAATAGTGAAATGGGAGATTAATGGGATAACTGGCAGTGAATGGGGAGTTAATGGGCGACAGATAATGACTGGGTAGTTGGCGGAGTAACAGACAGTCACGCCATTGATCAGCAGTGAGTGAGTGGAGAGTTAAGGATCGAAATCAGTTAACAGGGCAGTTAATGGAGATGAATTTGGGGACGATTCACGGGCGAGGAATAAGGCTGGATAAAACAGAGGAGAGGAAAGAGAGAACTATGGTAATAGTGAACAAGGCAATGAAACAGAGAGAGAGAAAAGAGGATAAACTGTGGTAATAGCGAACAAGAAGAATAAAACAGAGAGAAAAAAGATAAAGAACTATGATAATAGCCAACAAAACAGAATAAAACAGAGAGATAGAGAGAAAAAAAGAAAACTATGATAATAGCCAACAAGACTGAATAAAAGAGAAAGTAAAAAAGATAAAGAGAACGTATGATAATCGCAAACGCAGGGGCAAATAGGACAGGGAAGAAACCTGACGTAATAGAAATAGGGTAGGAAGGGGCACGCGACCCATTAGCGAGGGTGGAGCTTGGCAAATGCGAGAGGGGTTGGAACAGCTGGATTGCGAAGGTACCAGCGGAGATGCGTCGTCAGCGTGGGGTTGTATGCATGTATGTGCGGTTGTACGTGCGATGTGTGTTGTGTGCGTAGTGTTGTGTTATGTTGTGTGTTGTGTGTGTGTTGTGTGTGTGGTGTGTGTGTGTGTGTGTGTGTGTGTGTGTGTTGTGGTGTTGTGTGTGTGTGTGTGTGTGTGTGTGTGTGTGTGTGTGTGTGGTTTCCATAAGAGTTGTAATTGTATGTGTGTGTGTGTGTTGTTTCCAGTTGTATTGTATGTGTGTGTGTGTGTGTGTTGGATGTGTGTGTGTATGTTTCCATAAGAGTTGTGTGTGTGTGTGTGTCCGTGTAGTGTGGTGGAGTTGTAGTTTGTGTGTGTGTGTGTGTGTGGTGGGATGTGTGTCTCGCGCGACTTCAGTATTAATGTATGCCTGCGCATGTGTGCCTTTATTTATGGGCAAGCTCCCGGGTACACACGCGCGTGCGTATGCATCCGAGAGCGCAGTGCCTCCTCCCGCAGGTGGCCCCGGGTGCAGCACGAGGCATAAAGTTGAGGCATCAGAGGAGCAGCTGCGGGCGTGCGGCGTCGGGCGCTCCGTCGACCCACCGCGCTGTGCTAACAGTAAAGCTGCAGGTGCGCCAGGCCTCCTCCTCCTCCTCATCCTCATCCGCTCCCGCCCTTCCTCGCCCCGCCTTCCTTTTCCTCCTTTCTCGCCTCCTCCTTCTCTTCTTCCTTCTCCTCTTGTTCTCCTAGTCTCTCTCCTTCTCCTCCTCCTCCTCCTTCCCCCTTCCTCCTCATTCTCATCCGCTCCCGCCCTTCCTCGCCCCGCCTTCCTTTTCTTCCCTCTCCTCTTCTTCCTTCTCTTTCTCTCTCGTTCTCCCCTTCCTATCTCGTTTCCTCTTCCTTTCCTCCTCATCCTCCCTCCTCCTCCTCCTCATCATCATCATCATCACACTCCTCTTCGTCTTTCCCCATCTCTCCCTACTCTTCTCCCTTTCTTTCCTTTCTCCTTTCCCATTCCCTTTAGTTCTCTTCCTTCCAGCCTCTTCTCTTTCTTCCTCCTCCTCCTGCTCTTCTTGATCTTCCTCTTCATCATTAGCATCATCACTTCCTTAACCTAATTCTCTCCTTGTTTACCCTTTTCTCTTCATCTTCCACTTCCTGTATCCCTTCCCTTCTTCTTCCTCCATCCGTTCTTCCCATTTCTCCCAAACCCCCTACTCCCCCTCTTTCTATCCCCCTCCTCCTCCTTCCTCCTCCTTTCTTCCTCCTCCTCCTCCTCCTCCTCCTTCTTCTTCTTCTCCTCCTCCTCCTCTCCTTTCCATTCCCCTCTTCTTCCTCTTTCATCTCCTTTCCTTCCTCTCCTCCACCATTCTCCTTTTCCTCCTCTCTACTCCTGTTCCTTCCTATTCCCTCCTCATTCCTTTTTTTTATTCTCTCTCTCTTTTTCTTCTTCTTCCTCCTTCTTCTGCTTCTTCTTCTTCTTCTTTTCATCATCATCTTCTTCTTCTTCTGCTTCTTCTTCTTTCTCCTTCTCTCCACTTCTTCTGTTCCTCTCTTTTTTCCTCTTCTTCTTCTTCCCCTCTCTTCTGCTTCTTCTTCTTTCTCTCCTCCTCTCCACCTTCTCCTCCACTTCTTCTGTTCCTCTCTATTTTCCTCTTCTTCCTCTTACCTGCGAAGACGTCTACGATAAAGCAGAGGCGCTAAGACACGTGTTTTGCTCCCTTACGCCCACGGTCACGCCCACGCTTGCACCCCCCCTATCTTCCCACTTCTCCCCCTCTCCTTCCTCCTCTTCCCTCCCCCCTCTGCCCTATATATAGCTGGAAAAATAGGAAAGAAAGAGATTGATTTTTTTTCCTTTTTTTCTTTTCCAGTTATTATTTGTATGCTATTTGTATTTGTCTTCTTTTGGTGATAAAGATGGTATGGTAGAAAAAAAATGAGAAGAAAGAGAGAAAAAGTGTATATGTATGCATGTATGTATCTATATGTATGTATGTATGTATGTTTGTATGCAGGTACGTATGTATGTATGTATGTATTTATGTATGTATGTATGTATGTATGTATGCATGTATGTATATATGTATGTATTCATGTATATAATGATGAGAAGGAAGTATAAAGATTGTTTTGAAATTACAATCAACAAAACTTAGCTCATTCTCTCAACACATTTATCATATAAGGTTTTCTTTACTATGCTGGATACTCACCGAAATTCAGTTAATTACAAGT
>NW_020870451.1:39932-42432 GCF_003789085.1 Penaeus vannamei | reverse complement strand
AGATGAGGGAGAGAGAGAGAGAGAGAGAGAGAGAGAGAGAGAGAGAGAGGGGGGGAGAGAGAGACAGAGCGTGAGAGAGGAGAAGAGATAGAGAGACAGGAGTCAGAAGAGGGGAAACCCAGATGCTGATAATCAAATACATCTGAAATAAAAATTACAAGGAATATACATCTGAGCACACCTCAAATGACGCACACACAAATCATTATCGCTAGACACCATGCAATCGAAAACACACACTCCCTTTCGATATTTCTCCTTAAGACCTCGGCGCTCTCTCGACCTCCCCTTGACCTCGTCTTGAAGGAACCAGGTCCATTCTTGGTGGATATCAGACCCCTCCCCCCCCTCCCCTGCCCCATCCATCTTTAACACGTGCGCCTATACATTGGCTTAACGAATGGTCATGATGGATGGTGCAATGGTGGGGGGTAGGGAAGAGGGAGAGGGAGTGGGTGGGGGGAGGAAGGTACACGGTAAAGAGGGGGTGGGGGAAAGGAAGGGACGGAGTGTGAGGGGGGAGTGAGTGTAGATGAAAAGAAGGAAAAGGGGATAGTGGGGAAAAGGGAAGAGAGAGAAAGGGTGGATGAGGAAAGGCAAAAGGAAAAGGAATGGGTGGGAGTGGTGTAAGGGGACGAGGGAGAGGAGTTCGGGGGGTGGGGTAGGGAAGAGGGGACTGGGGAAAGGGACGAAGAAATAGGGGGACAGGGATGAAAGGTGCGGAGAGGGATGAATGAAGGTGTGTGGAAGGGGGTGATGGGGGGAATGGGGAGTCGGGGGAGAGAAGAGAGTGGGGGGTGGGGGAAGGGAAGGGACGCGGGGAGGGGGATGGAGGTGGGAGCTAGGGGGGAGAGGGGGGGGTTACGGAGGGACCGACGAGGAAGTGAAGTTCCGGTCGTACCCCCCCACCCCCCCGTCTCCCTCACACTCCTTTCCCTTCACCTTTCCTCTCACTCCTCTCTCTCTCTCTCTCTCTCTTCTCTCTCTCTTCTCTCTCTCTCTCTCTCTCTCTCTCTCTCTCTCTCTCTCTCTCTCTCATCTCTCTCTCTCTTTCTCTCTTTTCTCTCGCTCTCTCTCTTCTCTCTCTCTCTCTCTCTCTCTCTCTCTCTCTTCTCTGCCCTGACCTCCGTCAAAGCGAAAACTATTACAAGAAATATTGGACAAATATTTGATAGATCTTTTGCACTGTAAATAAGATTAAGAACTTTTGACGTGTTACACGTTCACAAACAAACGTATAATATGCAGTTAATGGAAAGTATGATATATGACGAAATAAGAGCATACTATTTAGCAGAATACAATTATGTGTGTACATTAAACTTGAATTTCTAAAAAAGTAATAATAATACTAATGATAAAATTTTTCAATGTCACTGAAAATATGAATTGCATTATCATCATATATATCTTTATACAGACGAACTTGCTAATCAAATTAAATGTTTATGGAAATAAACTTACATTCAATTTATGTATGTTTGATGCTAATATAATCAGATTTAGAGGAATTTATGTGCGATCAAAACCTTTATTTTCTCACGACGGTTCGGTAGCAAGCATGGTGTAGTATTTTACTGACAAAGTAAATTATCACCTTTGTGTCATACAGTTTATCTTATGAAGATGTTTGTCTTGCATCACTATTTTGCCTCCCGATCGCGGTGAATGTCTAAGGATAACGCCTTGGGACTTTCTTCTCGCTTGCCCTCTCCTCCCCTCCTTCCCCCTTACCGTCTCCCTTTCCTTTGTCTCCTTCTCTCGCCCTTTCTCTCTCTCCTTCATCTCTCTGCAAACGTGTTCTAGGATGAAGTCATTCTTATCAAAGTCTAATTTCTTTGTCTCATTCTCTCGCTCCTTCTCTCTCTCTCCTTCTACTCATGTTCATCTCCCTGCGAGTGAGATATTCCAGAATTCTAGCGATGATATAGATATCAAAGTCTATCTTAGTCAAACACGATTACTTATTCGGGAATGATCAAGAAAAGGGTCATGGCCGATTCTAGAGAAAATACGAGCCGATGTTTGCAATCATCATAATTTCAGAAGGAAAAAAATATCGGCTAAACCTGGGTATAAAGAAATAAAACAGATGCCGTTACTTGGACGACGCCGGAGAAATATCATGTGTTAAATGTGCATCATTCCTGCTGAAATAGTCATCGATGACCTACTCGGACACTAACTAAACCAAGCTAATTTCGGTCTCGCATTCTGAGAAGAACCTCTCTCTTCCTTCCCTCGAGTGAAACCCTCTTGTACGATCGCTAAGGAATAAAAGCTACTTTCCACAACGCCATACAAAGCCTTTTCTCTCTCTCCCTCCATCACGTATGATTCTCCTTTCGCACAATTTCCAAAAAGCAACGCTCCCGTTTGGCCCATTTTCATTTTTCTCATGCCCGGAGATAACCCCCCCCCACCCCCTCCCCCAATAATCGACAACCGAGTGCTAAGGATGTTTGGCGCTGGCGGCTGTTTTCGCTGACAAAGGCACTTC
>NW_020870451.1:29932-32432 GCF_003789085.1 Penaeus vannamei | reverse complement strand
TTCCCTCCCCTCCCTCCCTCCCTCCCCCTCCTCCCCTCCCTCTTCCCTCCCCCTCCCTTCCCTCCCCTCCCTCACCTTCTCCCCTCCCTCCCTCCTCCCCCTCCTCCCTCCCTCACCTCCTTCCTTCCCTCTCCTCCTCCCTCCCTCCTCCCTCCCTCCCTCTCCCTTCCTCCCTCCCTCCCTCCCTCCCTCTCCTCCCTCCCTCCCTCCCTCCCTCCCTATCCTTCCCCCCCTCCCCTCCCCTCCCTCCCCAGAATCGCAAACGCCGCTGACGACGCACGCACTCACGCACACAATAGCCTGAGCGTTGATCCTTATGAGTCGAGATTGACATCCGTCCATCCTCCCCCTCCCCCCTCCCCTCCCCTCACCCCTGCTCCCCCATCAGTCACGACCTGGCAGGTAAAGTTATCGCCTGTTAGCATACGTCACTTGCACGACCATCAGTGGCAATATCGTGTCACTCCACGTCTCAGAGACTTCCCCTTCCCCCCTTCCCCCCTCTCTCCCCCTCCTTCCCCCGTCTGTCACCGGCGCTGCATTCGGACGACCTGTTGAGCAGCCACGACCATGCTCTTGTCACGACGGGGGGTGCGGCTTGGGTGGGGGGGAGGGGGGTTGTCGTAGTCTTGAAGGAGAGTCTAAAATGATCTGTGATTCCTCTCTGCGGATGGGCCCTCCCGGAGCGCTTGTGTGTGCTTCTGTGAGCGCGCATGCATATTATGTACGTATATTACACACATATACGTACATCCAATATATATGTGTGTGTGTGTGTGTTGTGTGTGTTTATGCATGCTGTGTGTGTGTGTGTGTGTTTGTGTGTGTGTGTGTGTATGTGTGTTTGCATGCGTGTGGTGTGTGTGTGTTTGCCTGTGTGTGTGTGTGTGTTGTGCATGCGCGTGGTGTGTGTGTGTGTGTGTGTGTGTGTCTGTGTTTTTATGCATGTGTGTGTGTGTGTCTGTGTGTTTATGCATGTGTGTGTGTGTGTGTTTGCCTCTGTGTGTGTGTGTATGTATGTGTTTATGCATGCGTGTGTGTGTGTGTATATATTTCATATATATATATACACACATATGAACATATTTCCTGACAGATCAAAGGCCTTGGTCAAGCGACACACCGTCTGCGGAAGGATATGTGGCGACGAGCTGCTCCTGGAAGCCAGCGGGAACCCGAGGGCGCCGTCGCCAGCGCAGAGGCGTCTCGGCGGCATCTCCTGCCGGTCGCTAGGCCGTGTGGGCGGAGAGGCAGGGCTTCGTGGGTGTTGTTATTACTGATTTTATTATTATCGTTGTTGGTTTGTTATGTTTGTTATTATTATTATCATTATTATTATTTTTATTATCATTATCATCATTATTATTATTATTGTTGTTGTTTTATGTTATTATTATTATCATTATTATTTTTTATTATCATTATCATCATCATCATTATTATTATTGTTGTTGTTATTGTTGTTTTGTATTATTATTATTATTATTATTATTATTATTATTATTATTATTATTATATTTTTTGGTTATTATTAATTTTATTCGTATTATTCTTGTATTATGATAATCACCATTACTATTGATATTACTATTATCAATGTTCTTAAGACAATTATCATTGTTGCTGGGTTGCTGTTGTTGCTATGGGAATGATAGTGATCCTTACCGTTACCATCCTCCTCCTGCTCTTTTCCTTTCTCTTCTTATTCATCCTCATCCTCATTATCATCATCGTCATGATCATCGCCATCGTCATCGGTGTCGGTTCGTCGTCGTCGTCATCATCATCATCATCATCATCATCATCATCATCATCATCATCATCATCATCATCGTCATCATCATCATCACTGTTGTTGTAATTATTATCATTTTTACCATTTCTATTATTATCATTATTATCATCATTAGTATCACCATTATTTTTAGTCGCCATAACGAAATCAACAGCACCATCATCATATAATAACGAAGGAATAAAGAAAAAAGAAAAAAGAAAACAGCTGATATTTACTCTTGAAAGGGACTACGAAGGATGTAAGGCGATGAACGGAGAAATTGGGAGACAGAAGATCCGAGGAAGAAGAAAAAAAAAACGAAAGGAAAACTGGGTCTTATACAGGGTGTGTGTATGTGTTATACTTACATACATTTACATATACGATATTATACACACACATACACACACACAAACACACACACACACACACACACACAAAGAGACACGTACAAACACACACACACACACATATGTACATACATATACATATTCATTTACTAGGAAAGCTGAGGTACTCTCGAAGGAGGAGTTCAAACGGAACCGTAAATCAAGATTTTCCGGATGAATGAAGCTCGTTCAGAAATCGAAGCGTCGATCAGATCAGCAACTGTTCCTGAGGAAGAGGAAGATGTCGAGTCATCCGGGAATTAATGACCTGAGCAACAAGAGCGCGTGGATGTTGACCCAGTCGACCCTAATGGAGTTATTTGCATTGTCTGAT
>NW_020870451.1:19932-22432 GCF_003789085.1 Penaeus vannamei | reverse complement strand
AGACAGACAGACACAGCGACGGGGAATAATGGAGAAGAGGCAGGACAGACAGACAGACAGTGAGAGCACAGACAGGGAGATGGAGAGGCAGACAGACAGTGAGAGACAGACAGGGAGATGGAGAGGCAGACAGACAGACAGGCAAGTGAGAGACGAGGCGGGGGAGGGCAGACAGACAGACAGGGTGGAAGGAAGAGACAGGCGGGGGAGGCAGACAGCCAGACAGACAGAGTGAGAGACAGGCGGGGGGGAGGCAGACAGACCAGATAGACAGAGTGAGGGAACAGTGCGTGGGAGGCACGGACAGGACAGACAAAGCGAGGAGACAGGCGGGGGAGGCAAGACCAGACCAGAACAGAGATAGTGAGAGACAGGCGGAGAGGCAGAACAGGACCAGACGAGAACAGAGTGAGAAAGAGACAGCGAGGAAGGCAGGACAGCACCAGGAACAGCGTGAGAAGACAGCGCGGAGAGGCAGACAGACAACAGACAGACGTGAGAGACAGGAGGGGAGGCAGACAGACAGACAGACAGAGTGAGAGACAGGCGGGGGGGGAGGCAAGACAGACAGACAGACGTGAGAGACAGGCGGCGGCAGGCAGACAGACAGACAGAGTGTGAGACAGCGCGGTGAGGATACCGACCAGGAGAATGGCAGACAGAGACAGACAATGAGAGACCAGGCGGGGCCGGGGGCGGAGAGAGGCAAGGACAGACAAGACAGTCCTGACATCAGTGAGAGGACAGGCGGTGATTGCAGACAGGACAGACAGTGAAGAAGACAGACAGGGAGATGGAGAAGGCAGCGACAGACAGACAGACAGGGGTAATGGAGAGCAGACAAGACAAGACAGACAGTGAAGAGACAGACAGGGACGATAGGAGAGGCAGACAGACAGGCCAGAGTAGGAGACAAGGCGGGTATGCAGCACAGACAGACCAGGCATGTGAGAGGACAGGCGGGTGAGGCAGACAGACAGACAGAGCAGAGTGACGAGAACAGGCCGGGGAGGCAGACAAGGGAACAGATAGACAAGAGTGAGAGACAGCGGGGGAGGCAGACAGACAGACAGAGCGAGAGACAGGCGGGGAGGCAGACAGACAGACAGAGTGAGAGACAGGCGGAGAGGCAGACAGAACAGAGATGAGAAGAGACAGGAGGGCGAGGCAGGAACATGAACAGACAGAGATGAGAGACAGGCGGAAGAGGCAGACAGACAGACAGACAGAGTGAGAGACAGGAGCGGAGGCAGACAGACAGACAGAGTGAGAGACAGGCGGGGAGGCAGACAGACAGACAGAGTGAGAACAGCGCGCCGGGCAGGCAGACAGGACAGACAGAGTGAGAGACAGCGGGGAGCAGACAGACAGACATACCAGAATGAGCATACAGGCGGGGAGCAGACAGACGACAGAGTGGAGAGACAGGGCGCCTTCCACGGGCAGGCAGACAGAACAAACAGGAGTGAGAGGCAGGGCTGGGGGAGCGCAGACAGACAGACAGACAGAGCTGGGTGAGAGACAGGAGGCGGCAGGCAGACCAGACAGACAAGAGTGGAGAGGTGACAGAGCGGGGCAGGCAGACAGGACAGGACAGGAGGTGAAGCACAGGCGGGGAGGGCAGACAGACCAGACAGCAGTGAGAGACAGGCGGGGAGGCAGACAGACAGACAGAGTGAGAGACAGGCGGTGATATGCAGACAAGACAACAGACGTAGTGAGAGGACAGGCCGGCCGAGGAGGACAGACCAGGCAGACGTGGAGAGAACAGGGCGGGGAGGCAAGGACAGACCAGAACAGCGATTTGAGAGACAGCGGCGGGTGAGGCAGACAGACAGGACTAGAGTGAGAGACAGGCGGGGAGGAGACAGCAGCAGACACGAGTGAGCAGACTCAGAGCGGGGGCAGGGACAAGACAGGACAGATGTGAGAGACAGGCGCGGGAGGAGCAGCAGCACAGTACAGACACGAGTGAGAGACAGGGCGGAGGAGGCAGACAGACAGACAGCAGTGAGCAGGACAGGCGAGAGGCAGGGACAGACAGACAGAGTGAGAGGGACATCGGGGACGGCAGACAGACAGACAGAGTGAGAGAAAACAGGCGGGAGCAGACATTGGGGACCCCCAGACAGAGTGAGGACAGGGCGGGGAGTTGCAGACAGACAGACAGAGTGAGTGCAGACAGCGCGGGGTAGCAGACAGCAGCAGACAGGTGAGGACAGGCGGGCAGGCAGACAGACAGGACAGACGAGAGAAACAGCGGCGGGGACGCATGACAGACAGACAGACGTTGAGAGACAGGCGGAAGAGGCAGACAGACACGAGTGAGCAGACAGCGAAGGGAGGCAGACAGACAGACAGAGGTGAGAGACAGGCGGAGAGGAGGACAGACAGACAGCGACAGAGTGAGAAGCACAGAAGGGGAGGCAGACAGCAGAGCGAGGAACTAAGCCCTGCAAGATGACAGGCTGGGAAGGCAGACACAGACAGAGTGGGAGAA
>NW_020870451.1:12500-14678 GCF_003789085.1 Penaeus vannamei | reverse complement strand
AACGGACGCGAGCTAGGGTGAAGGGTGAGTGTGAATTAAGTGTAGATAAGAAGGTGTGGCATAGAATAAAGGGTGCATGAGAGAGTGAGATAAGAGCGTAGATAGGGTGCATTGGAAGAAGTGAGATAAGAGCGTAGATAAGGGTGCATGAGAGAGTGAGATAAGAGCGTAGATAAGGGTGCATGGAAGAGTGAGATAAGAGCGTAGATAAGGGTGCATGGAAGAGTGAGAAAGGGTGAAGGGTGAGTGTGAATTAAGTGTAACATAAAGAGTGATGAAGAGGGTGAGACAAGAGTGTAGATAAGGGTGCATGAGAGAGTGAGATAACAGTGTAGATGAGGGTGAATCAGAGTGTGAAATAAAGAGTGTAGAGAAAGGGTGCATGAGAGTGTGAG
The DNA here is from genome assembly GCF_003789085.1 of Penaeus vannamei. Taxonomy (NCBI): domain Eukaryota; kingdom Metazoa; phylum Arthropoda; class Malacostraca; order Decapoda; family Penaeidae; genus Penaeus; species Penaeus vannamei. The sequence goes on along the minus strand of NW_020870451.1, from coordinate 14,283 downwards.
ACAAGAGTGTAGATAAGGTTGAAAGGTGAGTGTGAGATAAGAGTACTGATAAGGGGGCATGAGAGTTTGAGATAAGGATGTAGATTAGGATAAATTAGAGTGTGAAATAAAGAGTGCAAATAAAGGGTGCATGAGAGAGTGATTTAAGAGTGTAGATAAGTATGAATCAGAGTGTGAAATAAAGAGTGCAGATAAAGGGTACATGAGGGATGCAAGAATATGAAACGAAGAGTGTAGATAAAGGTGAATGAGAGTGAAATAGAGTGTAAACAAAGATGAATTAGAGTGTATCCTGGGAAGGAAGCGTGGCTAGGGCGTGGAATTAAGTGTTGATAAAGATTGCATTAAAGTGCATTCAACGCATCTGGAAGGGATTCTAGAGCGTGAAATAAGAGTGTAAATAAAGAGTGCATTAGAGTGTATTCAACGCATCTGTAAGGGTGTCTAGGGCATGGAATTAAGAGTGTAGATATAGAGTGCATTAAAGTGTATCCAGGGCATCTGTAAGGATGTCTAGGGCGTGGAATTAAGAGGCAGATAAAGAGTGCATCAGAGTGTATTCAACGCATCTGGAGGTTTGGGCGAGGACGTGGAATTAAGAGTGTAAATAAAAACTGCATTAAAGTGTATTCAACGCATCTGAAAAAGTGTCTAGAACATGGAATTAAGAGTGTAGATAAAGAGTGTATTAGAGTGTATCCAAGGCATCTGGAAGGGCGGGCTAATGCGGGAAATAAGTGTAGATAAAGGATGCATTAGAGTGTGCTCAAAGTATCTGTAAGGGTGTCTAGGGCATGGAAATAAGAGTGTAGATAAAGACTGCATTAAAGTGTATTCAACGCATCTGAAAAAAAAAATGTCTAGGGCATGGAATTAAGAGTGTAAATAAAGAGTGCATCAGAGTGTATTCAACGCATCTGGAGGTGTGGGCGAGGACGTGGAATTAAGAGTGTAGATAAAGACTGCATTAAAGTGTATTCAACGCATCTGAAAAAAAATGTCTAGGGCATGGAATTAAGAGTGCATATAAAGAGTGCATTAGAGTATCTCCAAGGCATCTGGAGGTGTGGGCGAGGGCATGAAATAAGAGTGTAGATAAAGACTGCATTAAAGTGTATCCAACGCATCTGGAAGGGTGTCTAGGGCATGGAATTAAGAGTGTAGATAAAGAGTGCATCAGAGTGTCTCCAAGGCATCTGGAAGGGCGGGCGAGGGTGTTCCAAGCAAGGCCGTCAGTTGGGCAAGTGAAGGTGGCGGGCGAGTCGACACCAGAGAGTGAGGGGGAAGCGGCGAGTAAGAGTGAAAGTGGTTCTGGACGCGACGTCAGAGTGGCTAAGCGCGATGGGTTCAGTAAAAAAAAAAAGGAAAAAAATGAAGAAGAAGAAGGAGGAGGAGGAGAAGAAGAAGAAGCAGAAGAAGAAGAAGGAGAAGGAGAAGGAGAAGAAGAAGAAGAAGAAGAAGGAGAAGAAGAGAAGAAGGAGAAAGAGAAAAGAAGAGAGGAGAAGGAGAAGGAGAAGGAGAAGAGAAGGAAGAAGAAGAAGAAGAAGAAGAAGAAGAAGAAGAAGAAGAAGAAAGAAGAAGAAGAAGAAAAAGAAAGAAAGAAAAGAAGAAAGAAAGAAGAAGAAGAAGAAAAAAAACGTGATCATGCATTAAAGTGTATTCAAAATATCTGGAAGTGTAAGAAAACAAGAAAAAAAAACAAGAAATCAAGTAAATTACAACAAAAACATAAAGAAACAAGAAAGCATGGAGAAAAAACGAGAAAACATGTAAATACAAGAAA
>NW_020870451.1:0-2500 GCF_003789085.1 Penaeus vannamei | reverse complement strand
CCCCTTCCTCGCAGAAGTCCGTGGTAAAAAATAATCTGATTTACCTACGCAAACTCTCTACCGATGCGTTTCCCCTTGGACCAAACTTTACCTTTATGCCCCCCCCCCTTCCCCCTCTTCTTGGCTCCGTTTACCCAAGACGTCTCCGAAGACATCCCGCAGGAACCCGTCCTGTGGCTGGTCGAGTATGAGGTCAAGATGCTGCAAACACCACAGGGGACTCTTCAGCGAGTGGCAGTCAGGGGAGAGGGAGGGAGAGACAGAGAAAGTAGAGGAGGGGGGGAAGAGAGAAGAGAAGAACGAGAGAAAAATAGATAATAAATAGATAGAAGAAGAGACAGAGAAGAGAGAGAGACATGAGAGAGAGAGAGAGAGAGAGAGAGAGAGAGAGAAGAGATGAGAGCAAGAGACCGGAGAGAGAGAGAGACGGAGAGAGTAAGAGGAAGGAGATAAGAAAAAGAGTAAAGGAAGGGCGAGAGAAGACCAGATAAGTGAGCGAGAACGACGAGAGAGAACGAGAGCCCGAGAGAGAGAGGAGAGATGAGAGAAGAGAGAGAGAGGAGAGAGACCGAGAAAGAGAGGAGAAGAGAGGAGAAGAAGAGAGAGAGAAGAGAGAAGAGAAGAGAGAGAGAGAGAGAGAGAGCGACGAGAGAAGAGAGGAGGAAGAGAGAATAAAGAGAGAGAGAGAGAGATGATAGAAGAGAGAGAGAGAAGACGAGAGAGAGAGAGAGGAGACGAGGGAGAGGAGAGAGAGAGAGAGAAGAGAGAGCAAGAGAGAGAGACAGAGAGACGAGAAGAGAAGAGATGAGTAAGGAAGGAAAATAGGATGGATAGATAGATAGACAGATATATATATATATATATATATATATAATATATATATATATATAAGTATATTTATAATATATATTAGAGAGAGAGGAAGAGAGAGAGACGGAGATGAGATGGACTGAGAGGAAGGATAGAATAGATAGAGAAAAGAAGAGAAGGAAAGGAATGAACGAGAACGAGAGAACGAGAGAAAAGATATATATATATATATAATATATTAATATATATATTATATATATATATATAGAGAGAGAGAGAATAGAAGAGAAGAGAGAGAGAAGAGACAGAGAGAGAGTAGGAAGGAGGCAAGGAAAGACAGATAGATAGAGAGAGAAGAGCGGATGACAGATATAATAGATAGAGAAAGAGAGACAGACAGAGATAGGAAGGAAGGAAAGAGATAGAAATTAGACAGGATAGATAGATTGAGAAAGAGAAGGGGGTGGAAGATAGTACATAAGAAGAGGAGGAGAGACGAGGAGAAAGACTGAGAGAGAGAGAAATTAGAGAGAGAGAAGAAAGAAAGAGAGGAAACATAGCACCAAAGAAACAGAACAGCCGAGAGAGAAAGCACAAACAAAAACTGAACAGAACAAACAAGTAAGGGAGAACACTTGAACAAGAAGAAAAGAGAGGAAGGAGAAGAGAAGACGAGCAGGCAGGCGAGGGAGGGCGAAGTTCAATGAGTACAAAGGACGAGGTAAGGGGCCGAAAGGAGACGGAGAGGCGATGCAGATACAGGGACGCCGAGCGGGATGGAGGGGGGCATGCTTCGTGGCGGCCACGGACCGGTCGCGGTGATGATGATGGGAGGGAATGCTCGTGTAGGGAGGAGTTTAAGTGGTGGTGAGGGCGAGAATGTGGTGATGGGAGGAGTTAATTGCGTGGGGGAGGGGGAATGTGGTGATGAGGGGAGAATGTGGTGTGGCACCGGAATGTCCTGATGGGAGAGGTATTGGTGTGGGAGGGGAGAATGGTGGTGAGGGCGGAAATTGGTGATGGAGAGGACGTTAAGTGGTGTGGGAGGATTGGAAGTTTGATGGAGGGAGTAAGTGTGATGGGAGGGAGTAAGTGGTGGTGGGAGGGGGGAATGTGGTGATGGGAGGAGGTTAAGTGGTGGTGAAAGAGGTGGAATGTGGGTGATGCGAGGAGTAAGGTGGTGGTGGGACGAGGGCGGAATAGTGGTGATGGGAGAGTTAAGTTGTGCGTGGGAGGGGAATCTGGTGATGGGAGAGTAAGTGGTGGTGGGCAGGGGAATGTGGTGATGGGAGCGGAAGTTAAGTGGTCGTGGAAGGGAATGTGTGATGGAGAGTAAGTGCGTGGGAGGAATGTTGATGGAGGAGAATGGGGAGGGGAAGTGGTGAGGGACGAGTTAAGTGGGCGTGGAGCAGGAGAATGTGTGATGGACGGGTTAAGTGTGTGGGAGGAATTGGTGAGAGGGTAGTAAGTGTGTGAGGAATTGCATGGGAGGGATAAGTGGTTGTAGTGGGAATTTGGTGATGGAGGGAGTAATGGTGGTGGGAGGGAATGTGGCGAGGAGGATAATGTGGATGGAATGTGGGTGATGGAGGGAGAAGTGTGGTGTGGAGGTGGAACTGTGGTGATGGAGGAGTAAGTGGGGTGGAGGCCGGGAAGTGTTGATGGAGGAGTAATGGTGTGGAGGGGGAAT
>NW_020870450.1:206086-213586 GCF_003789085.1 Penaeus vannamei | reverse complement strand
ATCCTCTTTGCGCCCCTGACATTTCTGTCCCTCCGACAATTTGGGTGTTTCAGGCTACGGGATTTCCTCGTAGCAAGTTTTCGCACACAAGCTACAGTTTGCTAGCTTCCCTTCGGCCAACATGAATCCCGAGTCATGGAAGGGCTTCCTAATCAGCTTCATTCGATGAGGGGCTCAAAGCATGAATTTGTGTCAGAGTCTAATTGACTGATAAAGCTTTCTACTAAAATGGTAAAACATTGATGTTTACAGCCAGTAACTTCCACAGTCATAGATTAAGGCCCCGAGGTCACTCGCCAAATCTGAAAATCTACCAGATTCGACTCACAATCAAACTATAAAGTAGTCTCTGTTTATAGGACAGACAAAATCATGAAAAAATTGGCTGTTTCGACTCTCCAATTATTCCGCATATGACAAACAGCACATATTTCTTGGATTCATAAAGACAATCAGTACTTTTCTCATATGACCACTCATGAGATACTGTACACATCAAAGGACAGTACACAAACTTTTTTCCATTTTGACTCAGCCTTGTATTTCAGCATGTATAGCACTGGTTAATATCCCCGGCTCCACTTCAAACTTCGACACCCAACGTGACACTGTAGAATCAGGTCAGGAATCGAAATTCCTTGGGGCTGATCTCTTTGTGCCAGTACATGCACAATCATCATCATGCCAACGGCTTACCTTCATCTCATCAAATACATAACTCATTTGGGTAGGCGAAAGAACATTGTTTAGACGACCTCTGGTACTTACAAGGTCGTGTTTGAGGGCCGTGTCACACGGACTTTTTCCGAATCGCTTTTCCGCTGGCACCAAAAAATCGTGGTCATTTTGGCCCAGAGAGAATTTTGCCAATTTTTAAATATTATTTACAATTTAGACTTTTTCAATCGTTTTATATTACAAATAGATTCTTTTTTGCATTACTATATTGGATATCTGTTATAGAACGTGAAAGATCCACGGAAAAAGTGCTAATGTGACACCCCCTTGAGCTGTTCATTGCCTGTTTGAAGAATATACCTCCTTTCCCTTTCCAGTCAGTTCGCTTTCAAGTTGTTCATTCTTTTCCCATGCCTCGACTAGTTCATTTGCCTTTTTTTTTTTTTTTTTTTTTTTTTTTTTTTTTTTTTTTTTTTAAAGGAGAACGCGTCCTTCTCTGTGTCTACATTGGCCAGGTTTTCTTATAGCTTCTCAATTTCAATTTCGTCGAAATTTTTTATTTCGATCGAGCTCGATTACCTCTGGTTCATCTGTGGATATGAAATTATTGTGTTGTTTCGACTTAAAAGCCACATCTGTTCCACGTTATATCATAATAACTTAATGTAATTCTACTTGCCCTTTTGTGTTCGCAGAGGCACTGGATTTTCTTTCATCGACGTTTAAATTGCACCGCGACAGAACATGGTCGGAATAACATTCAGCATTATTATTCGACAATTCTAGCAGGGCTGAAGCTGAGGCTGCATACTTCATCCACCTTTGGTTGATCTGTAGAAGTAAAATCATTATTGCCAATGTCGCTCTGACTTACAATATACACAGCGCTTCCGAAATACATAACAGTAATTAATATAACTGTACTCACCCTGTTGTGTTGACAGAGGCACTGAGTTTTCTTTCTGCACATTGCTCAAATTGCATTGCGACTGAACATGGTTTGTATGGCACTCATCACCCTTTCGACTAAGATCGACAATGCTGACAGTCTTTGGTTTATCTGCAGAAGCAAAGGAATTACTATCGTGTCAATTTGACACCCCGGGGAAAGGGAAAAGGATTTCCTGATCGGCTGTCATCTCACCTCAGGTGACCTTGCATCACCAAGACTAAAGCTAATGATCTAAAATAGTTGCAAGGAGGGATCTTTGAGGTAAAATGCTAACAATTGCAAGGTTGATAATAATAACAGTAATAGTGGTAATAACAAATTCAATATCAATTATCATCATTATGATCAGAAATATTATAGTATAAATAAAAATGGTAATAATATTTATAAGAATAAAGAAAATACGATATTGATAATGATGATAAATATGATGATAACAGCAGCAATAACAGTAATAATGTTATGTGAAGATAATTTTGATGATAATAAGGATAATGATAACAATTTGATAATGCTTACCGATCTGACCCACGTGACTTTGCATGGATTACCTAAACAGTTGCTGATCTGAACCCTTGGTGACCTAGTTTCGTCTAAAGCTAAAATTACTAAAATTGCTGGAAAGAAAAGGTATAATCATAATCTCATAATGTGTAATGATACTAGACAATATTGAGGAACAGAGGGTAATAATGATGATAATGATAATGCAAATAATAATGATGATAACAATGATGATAACGATGACAATGATGATGATGACGACGATGATGATGATGATGACGAGGATGATGATGACGATGACGATGATGATGTTTGATGATAGTGATGATGATGTTTGATGATGATAGTTATGATAATAATAACAGCAATAATAATAACAATAATAGTAATTATAAAATCTGTAATAATAATAAACACTAATAATATTCATTTGATAATGACAATATTAATAATAACAATAATAATAATATTAATAATGATAATTACAATAATGATAATGATAAGAATGATGACAATGAAAATAATAAAAAATGACAATGATATCATAATTACTACTTTTATTATTGTTGTTGTTATTATCGTGATTATTGTTATTTTTATTATCATTCGTATTATCATAATTACTATTATTATCGTAATGATCAACATTAATGTTATCATTACTATTACTGTTAATATCATTATTACCATTATTATTAATATTATTACTATTAGTAGTTGTAGTAGTAGTAGTAGTAGTAGTAGTAGTAGTAGTATCATTATTACTATTATTAACATTATCGTTATTATTATCATTATCATAATTATTATTATTGATATAATTATTATTACTGTTATTGACATTAGTATTACTATTATTATCATTATCATTATCATCATTATATTATTATTACTACTACTATTACTATTATTATTATTACTATTATTATTATTATTATTATTATTGTTATTATCATTATTATTATGATACCACCACCATTACTACTATTGATACTACCAATACTACTACTACTACTACTATTACTAGCAATGATAAAAAATATTATAATGATAATAACGTTGAAAATAATAGCAGCGATAATAATAATTATGATAATTATAATGATAATAGTAATAACAATAACAATAAAAGTAATGCTAATTACAGTAATAATAATGGTAACCGTAATAATATTCATCATAATAAAAATAACAATGATAATGTTTACAACAACAATGATAATGACAGTGATAATAATAATAATGATAATAACAAAGATAACAATATTGATGTGATAATATTATCATTATAACTATTACTATGGTAGCATCGTCGTCTGGTCGTGTGCGCCAGACGCGGGAATAATATAATAGTCTACGTTAAAACTGGAGGATAGCTCTGGTTACTGGTTCTCAACTCCGTTTTCGATTAATTATCATAAAATATTGATCATTGTTTTTACATTAGATAATCCATTTATTTACCATTTACATTAATTTGATTTCCATTACCCATTTCTCCGCTCAATTATCTGCTTATGCACATTATAAAGGGCTATGTGTTTATGTATGAATTATCTTATCATAAACAGAATTTACAAGCTTTGCAGGTTTATCTTTATATTTCAGAAAGAAGCTGACTGGCTGGTCTACAGTACTGGATTATCATAATTACTAGTTGAAACGTTATAAATTAATCCTATTGCACAGCATGTATCACTCATGCCTCAAGAAAATGTTTAGTAACTGTTTTTCCGTGCATGTACCACCACCACCACAAAATACGGAGAAAAGTACTTACCTCGATTACGGTTATGAAATCGGGGGGGGGGGGGGGTCAACGGGAGCGTACGTCCAGCCAGTCGTGAGCGTGATTCAGATGCAGAGAACACACAACATGCGATGGCCACACTAACAAAAAATTGTTCCAAACTTAACAAAGAAAAAAATAAGAAGCAATGATAGAAAAATAAAGGCAAGGAAGAAAATAAACAAACAGCTGCACAGCATTGAAGTCATCACAAAACGCCCCAGTTCACCAGAGCATTTACCAAAAATAAGCTGAAAAAATGCATAACATCCAGAGATATCAAGATCACTTTGCTCTAAACTTATTTTCAAAATATTATAGACCCCCCATTAAACATTCCGTTCTCTTTAACAGCATACCTGACACACAACCCTCCCAACCACGTCCAAAGAAAGTAGATTTTGGGGGATACTAAAGCCGAGTTAAACCTCAACCACTACCAGACCTCTCAGGCCACCAACAGATCCCCCTCAGTGCGAGAGCCTGACAAGACCAGAAATCGCTAAAGGCAACGTCTAATAAATGAATACAAACCTAGATCATGCAGGCATTTGAATTGCAAAGTCGCGACCAAGATGGGAATAATGAACCCATGCTAGATGCAAAAGCAGAAAAAACAGAACGGATTCCACCCCACAGGAATGTCAAAACACCATGTACGTCAACTAAAACAATCTATAATAAAAGCGCGTCACGATCATTCAATACAACTTTCTAAACAGAATATTCGACTGCCATAATGAGCTTTGCAATGCACATACAAAATGCGACCCATATGCAATATCTCTTAAATACAGAAACAAATTTGAAATAAACACATAATAGAAAAATTGCCAAACAAACCATACAGGGACAGTTTTTGGTATTTCACCCATTCGAACTTCACATAGATAAATAAAACCTTGTGAATGTCCTAAAAACATTTATTTGTAAATAATGCGGTGTACCGTCCAAAAGAACGTTACTACTTAAGAAACGATAACTAATACTGAAAACTTTCACAAAGTAGACAATTTTTTTTTAATATATTGGCAATTTCCCGTGATGTCAGTATTAAGATTCCCAGATGGATACGCCATCAGGCCGTGTAAAGAATAATGTATGGTCAGAACGGCAGCAACGACAGCTCATAGCCATCGCCGAGACGGGCTGCACAGTGAGACACCTCTCAGGCAAGGTCTATATAAGTATATTACTTATATATAGACCTTGCTCTCAGGCTTCTAGAATCCTGTCGCCGATTCTCTCTCACGCATCGAGATCTCCTCCATCCAGCTTGGGGTCGACTACAAGGCTCTAGATCAGAACAAGAGCGAGATCCCGAGACCATGGCCTACATCACGGCCATCACCAATCTTCGCTGGGAGAGAGTCACCATTGGAGATACGCCTGTCCTCTGCGACGTCAGCACCGGCCGCCCCCGCCCCCTCATACCTACACATTTCGGAGAGAAATCTTCGATCTCATTCATGGACTAGCTCATCCATCCATCCGGAGCACCACCAAGCTGGTTTCGGAGAAGTTCGTGTAGCACTCCATGCAAAGAGATCTCCGAGATTGGGTAAGGAGCTGCGAGCAGTGCCAGCGCAGCAAAATCCATCGCCACGCCAAGCTACCATCCACGACCTGCCCCAGCCCACGCGACGTTTTGGCCACATTCACGTGGACGTCGTCTGACTTCTCCCACATCAGAAGGCTGGGTGTTCGATTCACTCCCGGGTCACCAATGTGGAGAGGACTTCACCTTACTACTCAAGCCTTAGCTCTTGACTACCTCGCTGAAGGCCTCTCCACAAAAACTGACTGAGTACACTTTCAAAAAAGGAAAGTTAAGGAAATTATAGAAGATGGTTGGTTATCCTCAATTCGATTATCTCTTTGATGAGTGACGTGTGGGTGAGTTCGCACAGGTATGGCTGGGTGCTGGAGATGTGTGAAGATCGACGGGGAAGCCGGTGCGGCTCCCCGACGGCGTAGGCCTGTGTAGGCCTGGAACTGCTGCTGATCAGTTCAGTTCATTTAGATTTGCGGAGACTATCTTCGCCCGGGCCTTTTCTCTAGAGTGGCCCGGCCTGTGTCAGCTATTTCTAGTTGACTTATGTGTTTTCTTTGAACTGCATGCTTAGTACGGAGGCTGGATTGCAAGCAAGTGATCCAGCTGTCACGGTGTAAGCATGTGACATTCCCTTTTTAACAGCCCGGCGGCTGTGGTTTGGGGTCCCTGTCTCAGGAATTCGCAATTCTGTAAGTAATATAACAGGGTGGCGTTCGGCTCGCCGCAGTGCATACATTGCCTGACAACCGCGTAATCAAGAATTTGAGGTGCATGGATAATCTAGTCTTAATCTGTGCAGTATGACCGGTACCTCTTTTTATAATTGGAGGAAGGGCCTGTGGCATCTGAGCACCACTTGGCTGAGAGAAAGTTTGTGGTATTTTCTCTGCACGTCTGTCGGAGAACTGCAAGCGCTGTAGCTTTGAAATTTTGGCTGTTGTCTTTGGCTTGGGTTGACGATCCTGGGATTTGGGGGCATGTCCCTGCCTTTTCGGCTAGCCTGTCAGCAAGCTCATTCGCTTGGATGAGTATGTGGCTCGGGACCCAGTTAATGATTATTCTTCTACCCTGGTTAAGGATCCTCTGGGCTATGGTGAGGACCGTGGTCAGGTAGATGTTTGTCTTGGGGCATGCTATGCTGTAGGACTGCCAATGGCTGATCTAGAGTTTGTATGTATGACCACGTGTCCATCCCTTAGGGACGCTAGGGTCAGAGCTCCCATGATTACAACTGTTTCAGCTTGGAGCGTCGAGGTATTGTCAGTGACCCTAATAGATGTTGTGGAATCCTTTGCTGCGAAGCTAGCGCCTGCAGTGTGGTTTATGGGATCCACGGATCCGTTCGTATAGTAGGTTCTACTACCCGGGGGAGCAATGACCCTTTGTACTTGTGCCTTTAGGCTAGGCATAGAGTATTGATCTTTTCTCCTTGACAAGTTCAGGACTGAGAATTTAGTCAGGGTGTTTGTCCACGGGTTCTTTATAGTCAGGGTGGGGGGAGTCCATGTCCTTGGCAAGCAGTTGTTTGACCTGGAAGCGTATCAACACTGACTGTGTGTGTCATATTTGAGTCCGGGGTGCCTGTATGACTTTAGAAAGAAACTGGGCTGCCATTGGATCAATCCGGGTGTCCAAGGACGGCAGGTTGACCTCCATGAGGAGGTTGATGACCTTTGTTCATCTGGGGGCACCCAGAATGATCCTGGCTACGTTTCGGACTGTCTCCAGTTTTTCTTTTGTTCATTTGTTGTACTGGAAGCAACGAGGGCGACAGAAGCATAGTCAACAATAGGCCGGACAGCATGCACATAGTGGCCCGCTCCTATGTGTCTCCCGGTCATTACTTTCATGAGTGACAGTCTTTCCATGGTTCGGTCAAGCTGGTACTGATCTCCATTTTGAAACCAAGTATGTGGCCTATCCATACACCGAGGTATAGGTAGTCCTTCACCCGTTACAGATCTATGCCCTGGACAATGTCTTTTATTTTTCACATTGGTTCTCAGAGCCATAGCTTTTGCT
>NW_020870450.1:196086-201086 GCF_003789085.1 Penaeus vannamei | reverse complement strand
GGGATGCTTATATAATATAGGTCCTGTTAGATCATTTTAGTAAACTGCATTTGTACATGGATTCTCTACTATGTTTTTTTTTTTACTTTTCATTACATAGGTGGCTCGACAAGTGCTTAGTTGACTAGGTCAACAATATTAGCTGTGATGCCCTCACTACACAAAACTATGAAAGCAATTCAGGCTTATTGCCTAGTGCTTAGTTAATAAAATTGTGGGGACCTATGATAGGTTTCAGGGGCATTGACTCATAGTATTTGGAAAATATCTTAAAAACTTAATACCAGATCAGTATGTCACTTTCGCAAGTCTGTTTCACACCCTGACCTAATTTTTGGTACTATAGTGCATTACCAAATGTACATACCTACGGCATTTACTCTTAACTCTAATAGTGTAATATCCTTCGGCCAAGAAGGCATTCAAACAAGTGAAGTATAAGGCTGTTGTGACATCTACAGATCCACTACTTTTTCACCCCACACCCCCTTTCCCTCCCTTTTCACTCTTTCTACCCCTTCCCCTCTCTTCCTCTCTTAAATTATGTGTGTGTGTGTGTATGTGCATGCGTGCGTGCTCTTTCTACCCCTTCCCCTCTCTTCCTCTTTTAAATTATGTCTGTGTGTTTGTGTGGGGATGGGCTGCTTGCAGCCTACATCGACCTCAAGAAGGCGTTTGATACAGTGCATCAGGAATCACTCTGGGAGATCTTGAGCCTGAGAGGAATTCCAACAAGGATTATTGGACTAATAGCAATTCTGTATACTGGTACTAAAAGTGCTGTAAAGTGTGGTGGAAACCCGTTAAGCTTTTTTCCTGTTAGTTCAGGAGTGAGGCAAGGCTATGTCCTTGCACCAACACTTTTCAACACTTGCATGGACTGGCTACTGGGCAGAGCTACTGTTCAAAGTCATTGTGGAGCAACTCTGGGCAATATCAGGGTTACCGACCTTGACTTTTCTACTGATGTTGCTATTCTATCTGAGTTTTTGGAATCCTTAGTGGTGGCTCTTGATGCATTTAGAAATGAAGCCAAGCCCTTGGGGTCTAAAGGTCTCCTAGACCAAGACCAAGATCCAGGACTTTGGGGACTGTTCAGTCGGTACGTGCTTGCGGCGAGGACATTGAAGTCACAGAGAGCTTTACGTACCTTGGTAGTGTAGTTCATAACTCTGGGCTGTCAAACCAGGAAGTCAGCAGACAGATTGGCCTGGCAGTAGGGGTCATGAACTCTCTCGACAAGAGTATTTGGAGATGCCGGTACCAGTGCAGAAGGACCAAGCTGTGCGTCTTCAAGGCCCTGATAATGCCAGTTTTGCGATGGTAGTGAAACCTGGACATTATCCTGAGCCTTAGAATCCAGTCTTGATGCCTTTTGTAATAGGTCCTTGCGCCAGATCATGGGGTACTGTTGGCGGGACCATTTGTCCAAGCAACGGTTGCACCATGAGACTGGCACAGGACCTATTACGTGCACAATCTGTGATCGCCAACTCAGGTTATTTGGCCACCTGGCTCGCTTCCCTCAGAATGATCCTGCCCACCAAGTTGTCTCTGTTTGAGACAGTCCTAGGTAGAGGAGACCTGTGGGACGACCTAGGAAGTCGTGGCTTGGGTAGATCTATCAAACCTGTCCTGAGGAGCTTGAGATGGCCCGAATCCCAGCCTGGCGGCTTGCCATGAGGGACCATCTCGGGTACAAGCAAAGGATGGATGCGGCTATGAGCCCCCATCGGCATTAGCTCCATGATGATATGTGTGTGTGTGTGTGTGTGTGTGTGTGTGTGTGTGTGTGTGTGTGTGTACATGAAATTATAATGGAAAGAGATAGTGATGATTTTGGTATCAATGGATTCCTCTCACTCTATGCCATCAAAATATATAGAAATTATTGTGCAGATGCAGATGCAGGGGAGAGGATGAGAGGTACCTGGGAAATTGCTAAACAGAATATAAATAATGGTAGTTCTTTACAGTATGCACACACATGCCAGAGACTAAGTCCCCAACTCCATGTCAAAAAATTTATTCATCAATCTAAGTTGCCATGAATGGGTATACCCTTTGGGTACTGCCTGAGGGGAGGATTGATGGGGGGACTCTGCCCTCCAACACAGGAAAACAAAGAATTCTCCATGTATGCACGGTAGGAGAGAGCGTCGGACAAATTTGCCATCGGTCATACACTCTCTAGCCATGAATATGTGGAGGATTTTTTAAGTTCCGTTGTGGGGGATGGGATGCTCCAGCCCCACCATACAGGGATCACAGGAGGCACAATCCTCTACATGAATGGTGGCCAGGAATAGGATGCTGAGCATGGAAATGGCATCCTACCTGGAGCTGGCACTCTTCCAGTCATGGCTGCCAGACACTACATTCCACACTTGTTCAGCAATGGGAATAATGAAAAAGCCCTTTTCTAAATGCCAAATGAGTGTAATTGCCCTCTAAGTTGTCTGTGTGTCTTTTCCATCATCCCAGCCTTCAGCTCAAATGCTCACAATGGCTACTTTGCATCACCCAGCCTGCTGCCAAATTTTCCCTTGACTTCATGTCCACATTTTCATGACTTGATAGTCACGCATTCTGAATCGAAGGGGTTAATAGGACATATGTATATATGCGTCAAAGAAAATTGTATGACCTTTTGTGAATAATGCCTCTGGTATCACTAGGTTGAAGCCAGATCAAATTAGATTAACCCCAAGCCACTGGGGATGGCCTGTGGATAAATGCCATGCCCACTGTGTGTTTGATTTAGTGATTATTTTTACATATAAATGACTCCAAGTCTTCAATGAGTCAGGAATGGGTACTACCTGTCACACCTGTTTACTCTTTTCCTTGATTTTCAAAAATATTTTCTGATATTTAATTTTGCTGTTAATGACAGTAACACTATAATAATTATGATGTCTTTAAGAAAAATAACAGTATCAATATGGGTAGCATTAGTTGAAAAAAAAAAATCCTGCAACTCAAGGAAAGGAAAATCAGGTGAGGTCACAAGTTCTACCAATTGACTCCTTTGTGCCTAAGCAATTGCAGGGACATTTTATAAAACAATACACTGAACACATTTTCCTGGAGGCATTGGGTTCAGGGGATACTGACTAAAATTAAGAATTAAAGGGCTATCCACGACTTCCAGACCATTTGAAACCACTTTGGAAGGCAATCAGCTATGTGTCCTGAATGATAGTTTGAAGGTGCAGAATGGAAGATGTGTCCCTGACATTAAATAGTGCTTGATGTATACTCAGAGGTTCTCAATGGGAATTAGATCAAGAGAGTTTCCTAATCATGGCTGTAATAAAATTGTATCAGAAAATTCAAATCAGTTCATTACTAATTTTGCAATTTAACACTGTGCCCAATCCTAAATGTACATTCCATTCCCATGATATGAAAAGTAACCCCAAACCTATGAGCGAGTTGGGGTGTCTAACCTTCTGTAATGTCTAGCCAGGGATAGTGGGGTCACTACGTATCACTGCACTGGCAAGCACAAAGCTGGCCCCTTATCCGAAAACTAAACCACTTGCCAAAATGCAGTAATAAGAAATATGGAAAAATTGGCTATTTTTGCTCGACTCTAGAACATAATCATGTTACACCCTATGGTTTATTGGGACTTGCTTGATATAAAGAAGTGTGTCAAGTGAAAACTTCAACCAGCTAATGGTTTGGAAATTAGAGCACCAACTTGTTTTGCAATCATTCAGACCAATGCCGAGGGGGTATAAAGGGAGAGATCGATTTTGACCAAACTTACAACTTCGAAATAGAAAAAAACACAGAACTACACAAATTTTTGTCATGTTTGCCTTGAAGACAATCTATCGGTGGGTGTAATAGGCCATCAAACTACTTTCTAAGTATTAATGATTGTTGTAAAGTTATGACATTTTTGTCACAGACCAAATTTTTTCAACACAAATTTTGACTCCAAAGACGGATTCTGAGTGAAAAATAAGCTAATATTCAGGAAAGCAAATCGTCTGAACTTTATTTTGCTATATAGTGAATTTGCTGTATCTCAAATTGAACGGTCGGAAAACGCATATACATTTCAGAGACTGAAAATTGAGATACGTCAATTTTCAAAATTCCGGTCTGATGGATGCTAAGTTTTATTTTTAGACTTCAAGCTGTACTTTTTGATTGCTCTCATCAATTCACATCAAATAACGTCAAAAAGTTGACTTCATGATGTCATGGATTGATGTTAAAGGTGGCCCTTTTATGTATTTGAAGTGACACCACCTTTGCATGCATGAGCAATGCCAGATATCTACAGTACTCATGGTTATTTTTCATTTTCCTTTTGATAGCTAATTTTATACATTGGAAATTTAAGTGTTTATAGAGCATACTGTTCAAGTCGATGTTCAGCAGACCCATGGTAACTTAGTAGCTGCTGAGACTGACTGACTAGCTTACTAACTGGCTGCTGATATAATGACTGATTGACTAGACTGACTAAAATATCTGACTGACTGGCTAACTGACCAACTGACTCATTCACTCACTCACTCACCAGACTGACTACAGATTGACTAGTCTAGCAGGCTGGCTGGCTGGCTAGCTGGCTGACTTACTGACTGAATGACTGAGTGACTGAATGACAGAACAGATTTAACTGATTTACTGACTGACTAATTATCTTATTGTTTGGCTGATTGATTAGAATGGATAAATGACTGGCTATCTTACACATTTATTCATTGTTTTAGACATATGACTGATTTATATACTGACTGACTGACTGACTCAATGACTGAGGGACTTATAGGTTCTGAGTTAGTAGCTTACTATTCTCTATCCAATCGACTGACTGTCCAACAGACTGATTGACTGACTGTCTCGATGTGTGGCTAAATTTTTTATCGATTCAATGCATCTCTCTCTCATTCATTATAGGCTCACTGAGTGAATGTTGTTGGGTTGTCGATAAAATACCCTTTCTTTGTTTTTCCAAAATTACCCTTTCTTTG
>NW_020870450.1:194652-195986 GCF_003789085.1 Penaeus vannamei | reverse complement strand
TTTGCCGGTTGCACAGGAATTCGAGGTTTATTCTGGTAATCAAATCCTTGAGGAGAGGTGAGCACCCCCACACTCTCCTGATATAAATGAGTATTCATATCACACTGTAATACTAGTGCAGAAACTAAGAACTTCACTATACACAATTTTAAATGACAGTGACTCGTCTTAAAGAAGGTACAAATCGACAAACAAGTGCTCGAGATCAATTATTTGAAAGTTTAAGACAATTGAGAGGTAAACAACATTTTTTCTTATTTTTTCAGCTATTCGATTCCATCTAACACATTGTTACATCGAGAAATACTTTGGTTCTGATAGGGATACTTAGCTCTGAGGCAAGATAGAATGTGTAGATATCCCATATAGGTGGCTTCCGAAGTACTTCCAAAATACATAACTGTTACCTAAGTTAAACTATACATTTTGTATGATATTCTATTCAGTTACCTATAATTCCCCAACTACTAATAACTAATAGTACTTCTGTTATTGGTTATTGACTACTAAGGAACTACAACAAGATGAACTACTATTAGTATAATTACAGCACATAACTCTCTGTAGGCCTTCCCCCACAGCAGCATGGGGGGAGTCTCACAGGCGAGGAGTGGCGCATCCTCCTCCTAGGGGGATAGCTGGGCGTGGGGAAGACATCACTTATCCTCTCGCTGGTGTCAGAGGAATTCCCAGAGCAAGTACCCCCACGACGTGCTGGAGTAGAAAGCCACCCACCTGATGTCACGCCAGAGAAGGTTCCTACGCATATTGTGGATTATTCAGGTGATTTTTTGTTTTATCCTTATTAACCCCCCCTCTCCCCCCTCTCTAGCATTGTCTCCTTTTTTTTTAATGAATTATATCTTGTGGAAATGTTTCCACAATTTTCTCATAAATATCATAACTAGTTAATTAATTAATATGGTACAGTTACTTAATCTAATAGTACTAAAATATCATTATTCTGGTGATTCTTTCTTCCTGTTTGTTCTTTAGTCTTAGTTCTCATTCAAGAATGTATCAAATACACCAGGAATAAATTCACATGGTGGATTGAATAACAAATCACACTTATTTTCCACCACTTTAATGATAAAATGATTCTATAGTTCACTGATTACACTGGCACAGATCTATGAAGCTATTACTGAGTGAGCGAGAGCTTCATTTTGTATACGCGTTTTATGCTGAGTGAGGTACTTTTACTAGCCTCACACAGTTCCTTAAAATTCACACTTAATCATGCCTGAACATACAGATAATATTTATTCATGTCAATAACAATATTGAATATCAACTATACATGCCCATGTTATGATTTCAAAAGTGATAAG
>NW_020870450.1:148677-166177 GCF_003789085.1 Penaeus vannamei | reverse complement strand
GAAATATGTGCGTTAGAGAGATGATTCGGAAAATAGGTGAAAACGTAATTAAGCGCCGCAAAGAAGGGGGCGGAGAAGGAATGAGAAACGAAAGAGGGGAGATAGGATAATGGCTGAAAGATTTTTCGGTGAAACTAGAGACTTTATGAAGCAGAATAGTATCAGAATATAATAAAAAGAAGTATGGAGAATATGAACAGTCAAAAAAAAAGGCGTAAAGGAGAGTAAGGAATGCGAAAGAGAATAGAAGCAGAATAAAAAGAAATAAGAATATACAACAAGCAAAACAACAAACAACTGTTATGAAGCATTATCAAGCTTATTATATTAATCTTTTTCAACTCGAACAACCAACAACACCATTCAAAGACTTTCGCCTTAGTAACAGACTCCTGCCCGAACATAAGCCCTCATTGAGAAACTCTACGCATTTTCTCTCCGCGTTTCACTACCTCTTCCCCTTCCAACCACCGCTTCCTCCCCCACTTCCTACACAAGCACACACAAAACCTATACTCTTTTCAACTACGCTTTTCCATTACTATTCAGCGTCTCTTGTGCCCAGCTTCTATTGCCTGTCTGATTTTATTTTCCCTTTTTTCTCCATTTCTCTTTGGATTTGACTTCCTTTTGGGTACGCGAGCTCGGGCCGGTAAAGTTCTTTTATTTGCTTCTCTTTGGTTTGTGCCTTTTGTTTATATTTTTTTTGGAGGGAGGAGGGTTTGCTAAGATATTTCTATTGTCGTGTATGCTTTTTTTGGTTTCGTTGTCATAATAGGCATGGATATCCAATTTATCTAATTTCCATTTGTCTAACTTCATTTCTCGTTAACTTCATTTCCTTTTTTTCCTCTTTTCGTTTATCGTTAATTTTCTCTCTTCCCTTTTCTTTTCCTTTGTCTTTTTCCCCTCTCTCCTATCCACCCTTCTGCTCTCCTTATCCAACACCATCTTCTCTCTGTTTTGCTTTTCCCATCTCCTCATTTTTCTTATGTTTCCTCTCCTTCTCTCTATCTCTCGCATTCCATCTTGTAGCACTCTCTCTCGCTCTCCTCTCCTCTTTCCTGCTCCCTACTTCTTTCCTGTTATTTTCTTTCCTGTTCCCTCTTTTTTTTGTCCTTCTCCTTCCTCCTCTTTCTTTCCTCTCCTTCACCCCCCTCCTTTTTCTTGCCTCCTCTTACCTTGCACCGTCCTATTATCCCCTGAAATTTAGCACCTCTCATTAGCACTTTTCCGCTCACTTTCGCCACCGTCTTTCAGCGTCCTTACTTCTCTCACACACACAAATGCATGTTCAGTATGTGTGTATGTGTGTGTGTACGTATATATATATATATATATATATATATATATATATATATATATATATATATATATATATATATATATATATATATATAATATATATATATATATATATATATATATATATATATATATATATATATATATAATATATATATATATATATATATACATATGTACATATATAATTGTCTCTCTCTCTTCTCCCTTTACCTCCTTCCTTCCCTCCCTCCCCCTTTCCCCTCTCTTTCCCTCTCCTTTTCCCCCTCCTCACCTCCTTCCTCTCCTTCCCTTCCTCCCTCCCCACCTCCTTCCCTCCCTCCCCTCCCCCCTCTCCCTCTCCCCCTTCCCCCCTCTCCCCCTCCCCCCCCTCTCTCTCTCCTCGCACGTGCTCCATTTATCTCCCTCCTCCATCGCTCCACCCTCTGACGCCCAGACACTTCCTCCTTAACGTACGACGGGTTTGCTTCAAGCCCTAATGGAGATGTGTGGTTGCGAGCGAAGGCGTATTGTGTTGGCGAATTACTTGAGGTCTGGCTAATTTCTTTCAAGGTTGGCTTTGTTGTTATTCTTCATCGTGATTATTGTTATCATTGGGGCTTTTGTTATCTCTATCGTTGTTATTCGTGTGGTTATTATTATTGTCCGTGTGATTTTTGTTATCATTGTTATTAATGATGGTACATTTTTTTCGCTATTTTTGCCATTAATGTTTTTTTTTATTATTATTATTGCTATTTTCATTTTCATTGTCTTTATTATCATTATCGTTACTCTGAGCTATTATCATTGTCATTATCACTACTATCACTATTTTTGTTTTTACTCTTCTTGTTACAGATATTATTATTGCTGTTGTGCTGTTATTGTTTTTCATAATTGTTATAATCATCATCATTGTTATTATCATTATAATTTCACTACCATTATTATTATTGCTATTATTATTATCATCATTATTATTTAACTTTTGTCATTATTATCACCATTCTTATTGTCATTATCCTCCTCATTATTATTACTTATTTATTATAATCACTGTTATTATTATTATTATCTTTATCATCATCATTATTATTACTATTATCAATATCATTATTATCATTGTTATTGTTATTACTATTATCTTTATCATTATCATTATTATTATCATCATCTATTATTACTATTACTATTATTATTATTACTGTTATCATTATTATCATTATTATCATCATTATTGTCATTATCGTATTATTATTGTTATCATTATCATTATTATTGTTATTATCAGTGTTATCATTAATATTATTTTCCTTATTATTATTACTATAATTTTTATCATTATCAATATTATTATTATCATGATTATCTTCGTTATCATTTTTATTATTATACCATTTTCTGATCATCATTACCATCATTTCAACATCACTATCATAAACACCATCATAACCAGCATCTTCATAATAAGCATATTGTAATAGATTTAATGTCATAATACCTATCACTATTGTTTGGTATTTTCAATTAATTTCCACTACTAGCACCTTCATCATCTTTATCATAATCCTCATTACCTCTTTTGCAATCATTCTCATCATTTTGACCCTTAACGCCATCATCAATATCATCATAATTTACAATAAAACAGCACATCAATCATAACATAGGCAACAAGAATTACTCTTTTGTTAACAGTGATTATTACTGCTCTTGTGATTTGTGTTGTCATTGTTATTAATGTTGGTATATTTTTTCGCTATTTTTACCATTGATGTTATTACTATTATTGTTATTATTATTATTATTATTATTATTATTATTATTATTATTATTATTATCATTATTATCATTGATTATTATTCATTATTTTCATTTTCATTGTCTTTATTATCATTACTGTTAGTCTGAGCTATTATTATCGTCATTATTACTTTCATTACCCCACCTTTTCTTCATTTACCTTAATGACAGTTCACTCGAGCCCTTTTTATCAGTCTTTCATCAACGTTGCTTGGTCTGTTGCACTTTAATTGCACTAGCGAGTATCATTTTATCATTAGACTATAGTTATTTACGTTAATGATTATTACATTGTTATGTTGCTGTTTCTTTCGATCATTCTTTGGGTTTCCCTTTTCGTAAATTCGGTATTCTCTTTTTATTTATTTTTATGTATTTATCTTATTCTATCTGTGTCTTCTTATCTGTTTTCATACCTGTTTATTAATCTGTATTCATCTGAGTGTCTGTCGGCGTGTCTGTCTGTTTGTCTCTATCTGTTTGTCTGTCTCTCTCTCACTCTATTACTCTCTTTCTTTCTTTCTGTTTCTCTCTCTCTCTCTTTCACTTTTTTTCTTTCTTTCTTTTTCTCTCCTTTCTGTTTGTCTATCTCTGTCTGTCACTCTTGCTTCTTTTACTTTTTTTTTATTTCTTTACTTTCTGCCTTCTCTTTTTTATCCTTTTTATTACTATCATTATTTTTTTTATTCTTTTCGTTCTTTTCGCGACAATTAATCATTGTACTTTCCTGTCCCTCCTTTTATTGTCTTTATTCCCCTTTTCATCAAATAATTAATTTTCTCAAATTGGCTTTTCTTTCATTTGTCATTATCTCCCCTCTTCGCTTTCCCCTCTTCTCCTTTTGTTCTTTTGTTCTTTTGTTCGTCATTGTTTTCGGTTTGTCCCTCCTCCCTTCTTTATTCTCTCCTTCTCTTCATTTCCCTCTTCGTCCCCTCCCCTTCTTCTTTTCCGCCTTTTTATTAAAAAAAATTATTCTTATTCTTTTAGTTCTGCTTATTCTACTGTTCTATTTTTCTCTTGTTTTCCTTCCCTTCCTCCTTTCACTCCGTCTCTCCTTCCCCTTCTCCGCTTTCCCACTCCGCCAACTCCCCTTCCTACTCCCTCTCTCTCTCATTTCTGTCCCACCTTCCGCTCCTCATTTCCTCTCCATCCCTCCCTTCCGTGTCCCGTTATTATCGCTCCCTCTTCCACTCTCCTCCCTTTCCAATTCCCTCTACCACTCCCACTCCGGTTCTCACTCCTTCTCTTTTTCCCTCCCCTTCTGGTCGTCTCCTTTCTACTCCCGAATCCCTCCTCATTTACTCCTACTTCGGCTATTTTACAGTACTTCTCTCTTCCTAATTCTTCTTCCACTCCTCATTTTTCTCCCCTTCTCTTCCCTTCTCTCTCCATCTCTTTCCTCTCTCTCTTCCTTCTCTCACGTTCTCCCATTTTTCTTCACAATTCCCTTTCCCGTCCCCGCTTCCCCTGTACCCTTCGTCTTTTTCCTCTCCTCCCCTTGTTCCTCCCCCTCCTTTCCTCTATTCCTCCTCCTCCCTTTCTTTTTAATTCCTCTCTTCTTACCTATTTCTACTCTCCCTCCTCCTACATCTTTCTTATTACTCTCCCCCTTCCTACTTCCTCTCCGGATATCCTCTTCCTTCCCTTTCCTTACTTTCTTCCTTCTCCTCCGTCTCCCTTCTTCCCCTCCTCTCCCATTCTATTTCCTTCTTTCCCCTTTTCCTTCCTCTACTTTCATACCTTCCCGGCTTCACTTCCTCTCTCCCCCCTCCTCCCTTCCTCTCTTCCTCCCTTCCCTTCCTCTCTTCCTTCTCCACTTCCTTACCCCCTTCCCCACGTCTCCTCCCTTTCCCTTCCTTCCCCCTCCCTCCCCTCCCCCTACCTCCCCTCTCCCCTCCCCTCCCTCCCCCTCTCCCCCTTACCTGTCTCCGAAGAGCACACAATCTCCTGAGTGGACGTCGTAGTGCAGTAGTCTTCCCGCCGCCTCGTCTGTGAAGTAGCTCCCAGGCGCTGGAATGGCCCACGTCACAGAGGCCGCCCACAGGACAGCCACGCCAGCCCACTGCATCTGTCGGGACATTGGTACGTCATTCAGCGTCAGCAGGTGTCTTTCGTGGGGTCTTCCGTGGCGAGAGGAACGACAGCTGTAAAATTGTATGTTGTGGAGCTAAGGTTAGCGGCCTGTTTGGGAGGGATGTTGTGCGTGTGGTATTTCTGCTCTGTCTTGTATTTATTTATTTATTTATTTATCTATTATTATTTTTGTGTGGGGTGTTATTTGTTTGTATTATGTCGTTTGTGTTTATGTGTGTTTGTTTTGTGGCGTGTGTTTGTGTTGTTTGTGTGGGAGGGGAGGTTATAGGTATAAATGTTTGTTTTACTAATTTTTGCTTGTGGCGATGTTTGTCCGTTTGTATGTTCGTTCGCTTGTTTTAATGTTTGTTTGTTAGTATGTTTGTTTCTTTGTTTGCATGTTTGTGTGTGTGTGTGTGTGTGTGTGTGTGTGTTTTGTGTGTTGTGTGTAAGTGTAGGCATATGTGTAAGTCTAGCGTATGTACACGGGTGTGTGTCTATATATGTATGCTTGTTCTGGTATGTGCAAGTGTGTACATACACGCTCACTTAGCATCCACCCAGAGACAGCATATGCTTTGAATCTCGGCAACAACGTATTTACACACTAAACTCCCCACCCTGCTGCTCCGCTGCCGCTACATGCACGCGCGCAGTGAACTCTGTGTATACAAGGCCCCGCAGTGTGACATTGTGTGCTCTCGGCCCACACCGCTATCTATGTATTATCACAGGCCGACACAAATGGGCCCCATGATCGTAAACCCTCACCGCCCGTCCGCCACGCTGTCAAGACCCCTCCTAAACTTCCATTCTGCACGCCCATTTTTGTGTTTTACATTTCCAGGCTCAGCTCAGTCATTGCATTTCTTTTCTCTGTTCCCTCTCTCTCTTTTTCTCTGTCTCGTTCTCTTTCTCTCACTCTCTCTCTCTCTCTGTCTGTCTGTCTGTCTGTCTCTCTTCTCTCATCTCCTCTCTCTCTCTCTCCTCTCTCTCTCTCTCTCTCTCTCTCTCTCTCTCTCTCTCTCTCTCTCTCTCTCTCTCTCTCTCTCTCTCTCTCTCTCTCTCTCTTGGGCCGCGCTTCTGATTTATAATTCATGATAGGAATGAGCGGCTCGGCAGAATGAGAAACTTGGTTAGGTGAGACATAACTCTTAGGGAAATTTACGCCATATTTCACTATGCTTGCTGATACGCGTTTAGTGAAAACGGATCCTCTATTATGAAATCATTAAGGCTGAGCTAA
This sequence comes from Penaeus vannamei, assembly GCF_003789085.1. Lineage (NCBI taxonomy): Eukaryota > Metazoa > Arthropoda > Malacostraca > Decapoda > Penaeidae > Penaeus > Penaeus vannamei. The sequence goes on along the minus strand of NW_020870450.1, from coordinate 159,768 downwards.
ATCATACGTATATAGAGAAAGATCTGGATAAAAGGAAAGAAAAGAAGAAAAAGAAAACGGTTTTAGAAGGTTTTGAATTTATTTTCATAACGAGCGAGTCAGATCTGAAGGTTCAATACACCTTGGTAATATTTCGAGTTTAAGTTTAACGTTTATTGCGACCGGAGCGTAAAATTGTATCGGACACAGAAAGAAAAGTGCGTTTTTCGATTCACTTTCAAAGCCAGAATCTTGTTTCTCCTAATGGACGACAATTTTCTATTGCGACGTCGACAACACGAAGAAAATGTTGCGTAAAAATACATATCTCATCTCCATCTCTCTCCAATCTTATTTCTCACTTCCTTCGTCTCCCCCCCTCCTGGCCATTCCAAGCATCCTCCATCTCATGCAGCTTTCTCATTACGTGCGAGGTTTTCCCAAGCTGCATCGTCTTCCTCCTCTCCTTCTTATCTCTTTCTCCTTCTTCTTCTCCTTTTGCTCTCTCTCCACGTCTACCTTCCTCCTTCTTTTCTATCTTCTCTTGCTCTCCCTCTTCCTCCTTCCCCTTCTTCTACCCTGTTATTGTCCTCTTCCGACTTTACCTCTCCCTCCTCAATCTTCCTTCTTCCTATCCATCGTCTTTTGCTCTCCCTCCTCTCTTCCTCCTTCCCCTTCATCTCCCCCACCATCGCCCACCTCCTTCTTATCCTCTACCCCCCCCCCTTCTAGCTTTGCAGATTAATATTGCACTCTCGCTAACAGAGCCATGATCAGACCCTCCTGTGCCGTCTCCCCTCTCTCCCTCCCGCCTTCACTCCCTTCCCCTCCCCCTCCCTTCTCCCCTCTCTCACTCACTCATTCCCTTCCTCTCTCCTTGTCTACCCCTCCTAGTACCCGTCCCTCCACCCGCTCCCCTAGTACCCGTCCCTCCCGCCCTCCCCTAGTACCCGTACCATCCCTGAGGGCCTGAGATCCAATAGGTTACAGACAATCCCTGGGGGGCAAGCCGTGAATAGGCCGGGGAGAGGACTCGCCTGCAGGGACGGCAGGAGAGCGAGAGACAGACAAGCATATTTACACGTAGATACACACGCAGACTGAGAGAGAGAGGGAGAGAATGTGGGGGGAGGGAGGAGGGAGGGAGGGAGGAGGGAGGAGGGAGGGAGGGAGGGAGGGAAGGAAGGGAAGGAGAGAAGAGAGAGAGAGAGAGAGAGAGAGAGAGAGAGAGGAGAGAGAGAGAGAGAGAGAGAGAGAGAGAGAGAGAGAGAGAGAGAGAGAGAGAGAGAGAGACGATTGTCAAATACACAAGTATACAGACAGATGACTGACAGACCACGTCACTAAGCAAGTGTTAATAAAATAAGAACAAACAGCAAGAGAGGAAAGTTGTGAGCTTCCAAAATCTCAAAAAGAAATGGTAATGATGAAAAACTCTAAGAGGGTTTTGAACGAATTATTAAAAAGAGAAAGAGAAAACTGATAATGATGACAAAGAAATAAAAAAGATAAAGAAGGAGGGACGAAGAACAAGACTCATCCTTCCAAAAAATCTCCAGGGTCCTTGTCAGCGATTTTTTTCTTTCTCACTCTCTGTCTCTCTCCCTTCCTCTCTATCTCTCTCTCTCTCTCTCTCTCTCTCTCTATCTTCTCTCTCTCTCTATCTCTCTCTCTCTCTCTCTCTCTCTCCGCTCTCTCTCTTCTCCTTTTAAAAAACAACTCTGTGCCTCTCTCTCAGCAGTCGAGGCTTAGTGGCACTACTTCGGGATGGTACTAGAAGATGAATTTCTTTCTTTCTGGGTGAGGGGGAGGGCTGCGTCTGTTATGTTCTGTCAGTCTGTCTGTCTGTTTTTCTCTCTCTCACTCTCTCTCTCTCCTCTCTCTCCTCTCTCTCTCTCTCTCTCAAAGAAAAGAATATCAGACCATCTGAGAAGAATCCATTTTCCTCAGAAGTATCCTCCGCGATTTTCATTTTCTCACCAAATGATCCTTAAAAAAAGACCAATAGAAAAAAAGCGTCAGCACATTTATGATAACATTGGTTTTGCGGATCAGCCAATTCGATCCGTCGCCCCCGCTGTCGTGTGAGCCAATGAGAAACGGGGAAAGAGAACAAGGCCGAACATCCAACCATTCTGATTGGTCGAGGTCCCCTTGGCTGGCGTTTACACCCCGTTGTTGAGATCTAATTTCCCAAGACGGCAGCGGTCCTCAGCCGCTCCTTCGGCGCAGTGGCGCGGCGGAGGCTGCTGCTGCTGCTGCTGCTTGTTGCTGGTGGGGCTGACGCTGCTGTTGTTGGTGTGGTTCCAGCTGCTGGTGTGGCTGTTGGTGGTGGCGCTGTTGGTGTTGGTGCTGCTTGTTTCTGGTGGGGGTGACGCTGCTGTTGTTGGTGGTGATGGTGGTTCCAGCTGGTGGTGCTATTGGTGGTGGCACTGTTGGTGTTGGTGCTGCTTGTTTCTGGTGGGGTGACGCTGCTGTTGTGGTGGTGATGGTGGTTCCAGCTGGTGGTGCTATTGGTGGTGGCACTGTTGGTGTTGGTGCTGCTTGTTTCTGGTGGGGGTGACGCTGCTGTTGGTGGTGGTGATGGTGGTTCCAGCTGGTGGTGCTATTGGTGGTGGCACTGTTGTTGGTGCTGCTTGTTTCTGGTGGGGTGACGCTGCTGTTGTTGGTGTGATGATGGTTCCAGCTGTGGTGCTATTGGTGGTGGCACTGTTGGTGTTGTGCTGCTTGTTTTCTGGTGGGGGTGACGCTGCTGTTGTTGGTGGTGATGGTGTTCAGCTGGTGGTGCTATTGTGGTGGCACTGCTGCTTGTTAGTGTGTTGGTGGCGTTCCAGCTTGGTGCTATTGGTGGTGCACTGTTGGTGTTGGTGCTGCTTGTTTCTGGTGGGGGTGACGCTGTTGTTGTGGATGGTGGTTCCAGCTGGGTGCTATTGGTGGACTGACGCTGCTGATGGTGGTTCCAGCTGCTATTGGTGGTGGCACTGTTGTGTTGGTGCTGCTTGTTTCTGGTGGGGACGCTGCTGTTTTGGTGGTGACGCTGGTGGCGCTGATAATGTTCTGTGGTGGTGGTGACTGCTGGGGCTATTGTCGGTAGTGGAGATCATTGGTGGTGAAGGTGGTAGTGGGGGGGGCGGTGTTGACGTTGTTGTTGCTGATGATGCTGACTTGGTTTTGTTGGTGGTGGAGGAGTCTGTTTGTGGTGGTGTTGGTGGTTGTACTACCTTACAGTTGTCTTCGTAGTGGTGTTTGTTGGTGGTGTTGTTGGTGGGAGTGTAGGCTGTGTCCTTGCTTGTGGAGTTTGTGTTGGTGTCGGGGTTCGTGGTTTTGTTAGTGGTGGAGTAGCGATGGTGGTTGGTGGTGCCGACATCCGTGGCTGTGGTGGTGTAGCGTTGGTGTTGGTCCCGTGGTTGGCATTAGTGCTGGTAGTGGCGGTGATGCTGAAGATGATGGTGTTGCTTTTGATAGTGATTTTGCTCGATATTGATGTATATGATATTATTGTCGTCGATATTAATGTTGCTGTTGTTGAACTTGCTTTTGGTAGAGATACAAGTTTGCTCACCTTGATACTGATGTTCATTTTGACGTTGAACTAAACGTTGATGTTGACGATATTCATTTTGATGTTGATGATGAAGTTAACGTTGATGTTGATATTGCTGCTCTTATTGCTTTGTTGTTGCCTTTGTATACTTTAAAGTTGATACCTCACGAGGGCGGGCGAGAATCAACTGGTGTTTCGCGTAATGTGAACCTTCAGTTTTCTTTATGATTTTTCGGTTTATGCTTTCACCCTCTTTCGTATTTCTTCTCTCTTTCGTTTTTTGTGTCTGTCTGTCTCTGTCTCTGTCTCTCTCTTTCTCTCTCTCTCTCGTCTTGTTTCGTCTGCTTCTCCCCCCCCCCTCTCTCTCTCTTGTCTGTCTGCTTCTTCCCCCTTCTCTCTCTCTCTCTCTCCTCTCTCTCTCCTCTCTCTCTCTCTCTCTCTCCCTCTCTCTCTCTCTCTCTCTCTCTCTCTCTCTCTCTCTCTCTCTCTCTCTCTCTCTCTCTCTCTCTCTCTCTCTCTCTCTCTCTCTCTCTCTCTCTCTCTCCTCTCTCTTCTCTCTCTCTTCTCTCTTCTCTCCGCTTCTCCCTTCCACCTGCTCGCAGCTTGATGGAATTTCGGCCTTTTCTCCCCGAGCAAGTATTTTAACTTTATTTATTTGCTGTTGTTTCACGATGCTGGTGAGCGGTGAAAGATGGTGATGGTGACGGAGATGATGATGATGAGGATGATGATAATGATACTGGTGATGGTGAGAATAGGAATGGCGCTAGTATTGTAAAAAAAAAAAAAATGATGATAAATAAAATAAGATGAAATAGATAAAAAAGATGATGATAGTGATAGTGGTGATAGTGGAATAGGAATGGCTAGTATTGTAAAAAAAAATAGATAAAATAATATAAAATAAATAAAAAGAAGATAAAAGGAAAGGGGGGAAAATATGATGGCAATAATGACAACACCTGTGATAATAATTTCACTGCTGATAATGATAACTTTGATCACAATCTAGAAATATTTTTTTTTCTGTGACGATATCGATTCTCGCTGAGGTGGTATGGGTAAACCCCTCCCCCTTCCCCTCCCCCGGCACTCGAAACCCATTTCAACCTTTGTTCGCTCTCTCTCTCTGTTTGTCTGTCTGTCTGTCTGTCTGTCTGACTCTCTCTCTCTCTCTCTCTCTCTCTTTCTCTGTCTGTCTCGTCTCTCTCTCTGCCCGTCTGTCTGTCTCTCTCTCTCTCTCTCTGTGTCTCTCTGTCTCTCTCTCTCCCTCCCTCTCTCTCTCTCTCTCTCTCTCCCTCCCTCTCCCTCTCCCTCTCCCTCTCCCTCCTCCCTCTCCCTCCCCCTCTCTCTCACTTTTCCTCCTCTCTCTCTCTCTCTACCTCTTTCCCTCCCCTGAATATCGACTGCCCTCTCGCCTCGTTCCATTTCCTCCGTCTATTCTCCACTCAGTTATTATCGCCCGCTATTTTCTTCCCTCTCCCGATTCTCCTGTGCTGCGTCCTCGTATCTCACGGGAAGGAATATTCCCACGTCTTTTCCGATGGACAGGTAGACATGGAGAGAATGAGGGCGGGGATGAGAAGGAGGAAGGGAAGGGAGGCAGAAGAGGGGAGAAAGAGGGAGGGAGGGGGAGGGATGGAGGGGAGGGAGGAGGGAAGGAGGGAAAAGGGGGAGGGAGGGAAGGAGGGAAAAAGGGGAGGGAGGGAGGGGTGAAGGGAGGGAGGAGGGAGGGAGGGGAGGAGGTGAGGAGGGAGGGAGGTGAAGGGAGGGAGGGAGGGAGGGAGGGAGGGAGGGAGGAGGGAGGGAGGGAGGGAGGGAGGGAGGGAGGGAGGAGGGAGGGAGGGAGGGGAGGGAGGGAGGGAGAGGAGAGAGAGAGAGGAGAGAGAGAAGAGAGAGAGAGAGAGAGAGAGAGAGAGAGAGAGAGAGAGAGAGAGAGAGAGAGAGAGAGAGAGAGAGAAGAGAGAGCGAGAGAGAGAGAGAGAGAGAGAGAGAGAGAGAGAGAGAGAGAGAGAGAGAGAGAGAGAGAGAGAGAGAGAGAGGGAGAGCGAGAGAGTGAGTGAAAGAAAGAGAGTGAGTGAAAGAGTGAGAGAGAGAGAGAGATAGAGAGGGGGGGGAGAGAGAAAGAGAGAGAGAGTTATAAGACATCTTTGTTATAGATCTATGATGAATTCCTTTCCTTTCTTTCTATGTATCTTTTACCTCTCTCCATTTACTTAAACTTCCCATCTACTTTTATTCTTCCACTCCTCTTCTCCCTTCTCCTCTCTTCCTCCTTTTATCTAACACTATTCTGTCCTTCTTTGTTCCTATTTTTGCCTCTCGACTAATACATCACGTTTCCCCTCCTCCCTTTTCTGTATTTTTTATTTCATATATTTCGTTACTTCATTTTATCCTCGCAATACGTTTATCTCTCTTCCCTGTATCATGTATTTTTTGTTCACATTTGCATATTCATTTCAACTGCAAAGAATATCTATATGACTTCACTTGATATTGCATTTTGATCTTCATGCTGTTATCTTTGCTTCTTTGCATTTCGTGTTATTATTATTATTTTATTATTATTTTTGTATTTTATTTTGGCATTCTGTCTTTACTTTTGTTATTGATTTTTCCTTTCCTCTTCTTCTCTCTTCGTCTCTTTTTATTCCTCTCCGTATACTCGTCCCCCTTCTCCTCCCTTTCCCTCCTTTCTTCCCTTCTCCTCTTCCCTCCCTTTCCATCTCTCTTGTACCTTTCCCTATCCTTCTCCCTCACACTCCCCCTATCCCTCTGCTCTCCCTCCCTCCTTTTTTCTATTTCTTCCATTCATCTTCTTGTCTTTCTCACTCCGTCTTTCTTTCCCCCCTCCCGACAGGTTGCACCGTCACAGTATCATTAAACTTCTCCAGAAGTTTCCAACTTTCTGTTCTCTCATCTTGGTAAGAGAAGCGCACTTACACCCAGGCCATCTCCGGCGCTTCGAACTAACGGCGGGAAATTCAAACTTAACAACAGATATTTCTACTTAAAGTCTCGTTCGTGAAACAGCCCGGATTCCTCCTCCTTTGAATGCGGATCGAGTTCGAAGTTGCGTTTCTTTCATCTTTTTTTTTTGCCCTTGTTTCTTTCCGTTCCTGTTTCATGTTGTTTTTAGTATTTTTCGTCCACTGTTACGTGTTGTATTATCGGATGATGTGTTATTTTCGTAGTGATATGCACTGAATAGTAAATGATTTAAAAGGGAATTTCAAAAGACAAGGCATATGTTACAGAGAGACAAATAAATATAAATAAACACGTAAATAGAGAGAATGAGACACAGGAACACACTAAAACACAGATGAGGACCTGCCTTTGAGGCGCGGAGAGAGACCGCCGGGGCATAACATTTCAGCCGTCCTCATAAACCCGCTCAGTTTTGGACCGAATTCAATCAAGACCATTTTTCGGGCACAAAGCGAGCTCTCCACCGCCAGCATCCTATTCATGTCTCTCTCCTCTTCTCTTTTGACTTTCTTTCTTCTCATTTTTTCCATCTGTCTGGGATTTATCTGAGGTTTCTGTTTTTTTTAAATTTTCCTCCTTTTTGTTCGTTGTTTTATGTTTTTTTCTTTTATTCTATTTTTCCATTTTTATCTCTTTTCCTTGCTCTCTCATTCTTCATCTTTTATTCATATCCCATTTCTTCTCTTCACTTTCTTTCTTCCATTTCTCCACATCTCCTTTTTTTCCCTTTCTCACCTCCCCCAATCTCTCTTTCTCCCTCACCATTTTCCTTCCATCTTCCCACCTATCCCTTTTCTTATCCATCTTTCTTCCTCCTTCCTATGTCTACCCTTCCGCTTCTCTTTCTTTCTTCCCCTTTCCCTCCCTCCTTTCGCTCACTTCTCCCTCCTCCTTCTCCCCTCTTTGCACCCTCCCGTCTTTCTTCGTTCCTCCTTCTCTACAATTTCCTGCCTCCCCCCCTCTCTTCCCCTCTTTCCTTTGTCTGCTCTCCCCGCCCTTCTCCCTTCTCCTCTGCCCCCTTTTCTGACTGTGCGCCTGCTGGCGTCTGACGCACCAGCCTCAAGAGCACCAGAAACAGCTGATGCCGCTGCTTCACCGACCATGAATACGTAATATGCTCGACCCATTCACTGGGGACTGTGAGAGGTCCTTCGTTCTTCTCCTCTTCTGTTTTTCTTCTGTCTGTCTGCTGTATTATGTCTCTCTCTCTCTCTATCTCTCTCTGTGTCTTCCTCTCTCTGCCTGTTTCTCTCCCTTTCTGCCTCTCTCTCTCTCTCTCTCTCTTTCTTTCTCTTTCTTCTCTCTCTCCTCTCTCTCTTTCTCCTCTTTCTCGCTCTCGGTCTCTCTCTCTTCTCTCTCTTCCTCTCTCTCTCTCTCTCTCTCTCTCTCTCTCTCTCTCTCCCTCTCTCTCTCTCTCTTCCTCTCCTCTCGGCCCTCTCTCGGCCATTGTATTCTGAGCACTGTAAGCTGCATGGTGGGAAATGTACGCGTCTGTGTGTCCGTAGGTGCGTGGTAGGTCGTGTTTGTTTGCTTGTTTAATTGCTTGTGTGCTCAATATTAGGGGTTGCTATCATGCGTCGAGGGGGGGGTGTATGTGGACTTTTTTCCATAGTTGGGTGTGGTGGGTGCGGGTATGTGTGCAGGGAGTGCGATATGGGTTAATCTTTGTGTGAATATGTGTAGTTGGATATGTACGTGTGTGTGTTTGTGTATATGCTTATGCATGATTGGATGTGTGATTTTATTTATACATGATTGTCTCCACGTTTTCCTGGGGATTGCTTGTGTGTGTTTGTGTTTGCTTGCGTCTGTGCGAAGGCGTGTTTTGATCTGGCTGCTCTCTCGAATTCCTCAAGCAAGCGAAAGAACTCGATCGGCATTTCAAACGGAGCAGCACAATAGAACATACGAAAAAATCCGATTGGAAATCAATGTCATCCGAAGAAAAAGGCAAAAAATCACTGCAGTGCAAACAAATATTCGCAAAGATAAAAACAAAGAGGGGGGGGGGCAATAATAAAAGTAAAGGGGGATGCGGTACGTATCTACACAAAAAAAAACTTTGTTTCATGGACATGTTCACCGGTTATTGAATATAAACCCTGTCCCTTCCGCCGGTATCGGATATCGCCAAACTTAAGACAAATGCCGCATATGCAGGCATCGTATAACCAATATGATAACGGCCCGATCCTACACTGTTCGTGGAAGGCTGGGTGGGCTTGAGGTTGCTTCCGTGAATAAAGACATTTATGTACGTCTATTTATTTTTTCTACGTTATTCTTCCGCGAACAACCTGCAAGTGTAACCGATAACGGGTTTGTAGGATAATATGTACACACATGTATGAATGTGCGAACGCAGACATACAGCCACAAGCGCACACAAGTGGAATGGCCCGCAGTAGCCATATTCCTGAATATTATGCAAATCAAATGAATGCGTTTGCTACGTCACACTAACGCAACATCATATTCATTTCATCATGCAATACAAAGTGCAGAGACGCAGTACTTTTATGCACTATACACCACTTCACACTTGATGGGACTCATGTATCACTTCCCACAACACCCGCTCTGCATCTAATGTGACGAGGAAAAAAGCCGCTATGCACCACATCATATTAAGTGCGTGTCCTAAGCACATATTCTTCCCAAAACAAATTGAACTCGGTGGCAAAGGTGATGCATCATGCAGAATAAATACATTTCACACGTGGGTTTTATCATCTATAAACTTATGGTGTATATTGCCCATACAATGCACACGCACACCAGAGAAACACATCAAATTCTGTATCATATTACCGGTTTGTAGTGTAAAACAACTAGTGAATCAAATATAATGTTTACAAACTCGCTCGACAAAGTATTGAACACACAGTCAAGAAGAGAAACAAATAGGCAGACAAAATAATGAGAGAGAGAAGGGGGGAGGGATAGGGAGAAACAGAGAGAGGGAGAATAATAAAACGAAAAGCATAATGAAAGGATTGAAAAAAAAAACGATGCAAAACATGAAGACAATTACCAATTGCAACGGAAGGTCGTGTCATCCTGTCAATAAATTTAGTCTAGTTAGGATAAATACGACCTGGAATTAGGCTTGCAATATAGGCTCCAAATTAAACGACCACTTAAGAGAATCATAAAGCCATCGCCGAGGCTAATGGATGAAGCGAAATGCCAACGGCACTCTGACTGATGGCCGACGGAGGAAAACAATGACTGAAATGTCACTCGGTTCTGGATCGACAGAGACTGTTTGAAATGCGTGTTTCATTTAAGGATTAAATGCGTATGAATGACAGGGAGAGAGAGAGAGAAAGAGAGGAAGAGAGAGAGAGAGAGAGAGAGAGAGAGAAGAGAGAGAGAGAGAGAGAGAGAGTGAGAGGAGAGAAGAAGAGAAGAGAGAGAGAGAGAGAGAGAGAGAGAGAGAGAGAGAGGAGAGAGAGAGAGAGAGAGAGAGAGAGGAGGAGAGAGAGGAGGAGAGATGGATGGATAGACAGACAAGATAGATAAATATTGCTTAAGAGATTATAGATCGTCGATTTCGATAAGTAATAGATATAATAGATGATAAATAGGTAGGGATAGACTATTGTAACCAGGGCACCACACACACCACACCAGCACAGCACAATGCAAGAGGGAGAAGTGGAAGAAGATGAGAGAGAGAGAAATGAGAATGAGAGGGAGAGAGTAAACAGACACTAATATGAGAGAAAATAAAGACAAGCAAAGAGAGAAACACACACCAAACAGGACTACACCTCCAAAAGACAACCAAAACGAACAGACAGAACAGACAGAATCACAAAGCGAACACCAGGGAACGACTATGAACAACAGACACAAACAGTTCCCCAAACCCATCTACGCCCCTGCAACGGCTCCCGCCCATCACTGGCCGCCGCAAAAGGCACATACCTCATGGCTTCGGCTCTTCAGGCAGTGCGCGCCGCTACACCATCCTCTTTAGGGGTCACAGAGCCTGGCTCGTTGGTCGCCCGCCGCTCGCCCCAGCCGCGGCTGCGAACGTTCCCGTCAACGTTTTCGACGTTTGTGATATGGGGAGGCTCATTCAGACAGACTCTCACAGAAACGTATGCCTATCTGCCTGCCTGCCTGTCTTTCTAACCATTCGTATATTTATCTATTTATCTGTGTATCTATCTGCTCGTCTACCTGCCTGTCTGTCTATTTATCTACCTAATTCCCATTTATCCTATATGTATGTATATTATCTATCGTAGCTTCCTTGCCTTGCTGTCAATCTATCTATCCTTTCCTATCAATTAATCTAATATATATTACAATAGTCTCGTATCTATATTTTGTTTAGGTTTTTCTAGCTCTTAACCCTATATGGTTAACTCTTAAGTGACCCGTCACTCCGAAAAGGCCCTGGACACGCAGGCGCTTTGACAGCTCCTGTACGACCGCGGCGCTCCGAGGCTCCCTGGTCTCGGGCCCGTGGCGGTTCAGGTTGGTTGACACAACCGCGGCCGTCTCTCCTCATCCATCTCCTCGCACCTCTGCTCTCTCTCCTCGCCAACCGTGTAGTCCTC
>NW_020870450.1:123677-141177 GCF_003789085.1 Penaeus vannamei | reverse complement strand
CTCTCTCTCCTCTCTCTCTCTCTCTCTCTCTCTCTCTCTCTCTCTCTCTCTCTTCTCTCTCTCTCTCTCTCTCTCTCCTCTCTCTCTCTCGTCTCTCTCTCTCTCCTCTCTCTCTCTCTCTCTCTCTCTCCTCTCTCTCTCTCTGTCTCTCTCTCCTCTCTCTCTCTCTCTCTCTCTCTCTCTCTCTCTCTCTCTCTCTCTCTCTCTCTCTCTCTCTCTCTCTCTCGCTCTCTCTCTTCTCTCTCTCTCTCTCTCTCTCTCTCTCTCTCTCTCCCTTCGCTCCTCTCCCTCTCCCCTTCCCTCTCTCTCCTTGTTTTCCGATAATGACAAGCTTCTCATTATATGTAAATCTCCTTCTTTTGCTCCTCACTTTCCCTTCCCTCCCCTCCCTCCCCTCCTTTCCCTCCTCCCTCCCTCCCTCAAGAAAAAAAAGATGGAAATAGGGTTCTCTCGGAAGATTCCACTAAAATTACGTTTCTCTATGAATTCAGAGTTCACATCAAAATGCTCGCCGGAAGTCTGTCCTGCAAGACGTGCGGAGATTCTTACATTTCCTTCTCCCTCGTGACGTCGCCGCGTGTCCGGTAATGTAATAAGGGATTTTGCTTTTGTAGAGACTTTATCATTATCATTATCACTATCACTTGTTGTTGTTGGTATAATCGTCATTAGTATTACCAATATTGTTATTATTATCATTATTATTATTACTATTATCATTATTGTTATTATCATTGTTCTTATTGCTATCAGTGTTGCTGTTGATGCTATCTTTGTTATTATTATTACCATTACTATTATTACCATTGTTATTATCATTATGGTCATCATTATCATTATCATCAATGGTATCAATATCATCGTTATTGTTATCATGATTATCTTTATCATCATAGTTTTTTTTATCATAATTAACATCATTATCATTATCAACATTATAGTTATTACCATTATGATAATAATTATTATCATAATCAATATTACTATTATCATCAGTATTTTTATCGTTATTATCATTATTGCTATGATAATTATCATTGTTATTGACATGATAATTATTATCATTATCGTTATTATTATCATTATTATTGTTATGTGTATTATCATTATGATGATCATCATGATATCATTATTATCATTATCATTATCATAAGCTTTATCATTATTACTTCTATCATAATCATCATTATTATCATCATTATAATTATTGTTATTATCATCATCATCATGATCACATACATCTATCAATATCACGCTTTTCGATATCATTATCAACATTAATATCATTATGATGATGATGATGAACATAATGATTATGGTAACGATGATGATGGTCATGTTATTGCTGTTGCTTTGTCTTTACTGCAGCTGTTGCAGTCAGTCAGTCAATATTACCATTATCATTATTATCGTTACTATCATCAGTTCTGTCATCATTATTGTCTTTATATTTTTTCATTACTATAACCAATATGAATTTCCTCATCGTCCTGGATATTTTTACGAATTCGCTTATTTACCTTCCGCCAGAGAGCGTTCTCGTAATTCCCGTTCGCCTAAGTCAGCCGAACTTCCCGAGCGTGAATCCGGTCCGCCGTCTGCTTTTCGCTCGCCTGATGGGATGGACCTGATAATTAGCGATGTTCATCTGCTAATTGAGTTCCTCACTAATTATACTCCCAGTCAGCAATATCAATTTGTTCTCAACGGGGAGGAAATATATTGTTATGTTTGATTAATTATACTTTTGGGGCTGGCAGGCGGTGAGGATTCATCGGTGGTGGTGTCAAAAATAGATTTAGTTGATTGGGTTACTTTGGTTGATTTTCGAAGGGATGTGTCAGGCGTTTGTGGCGGTGGGAAAGAGGTGTGGATATATTTCCGGGAAAAGTAGAAAAAAAATGAGAGAGAGGAGAGGGGAGGGAGGGAGAGAGAGAGAGAGGGGGGGGAGAGGGAGAGAGAGAGAGAGAGAGAGAGAGAGAGAGAGAGAGAGAGAGAGAGAGAGAGAGAGAGAGAGAGAGAGAGAGAGAGAGAGAGAGAGAGAGAGAGGAGAGAGAGACAGAGAGAGAGAGAGAGAGAGAGAGAGAGAGAGAGAGAGAGAGAGAGAGAGAGAGAGGGGGAGAGGAGAGGAGAGAGAGAGAGAGAGAGAGAAGAGAGAAAGAGAGACAGACAGACAGATAGAGAGAGAGAGAGAAGAAGAAGAGAGACAGAACAGACAGACAGAGAGAGAAAGAGAGAGAGAGAGAGAAAGAGAAGAAACGAAGCTTAGAAGGGAAAGATGAAGAGAAAGAACAATTTAAAAATTAATAGTTCAAACCATTACCCTTTTAGAGCATCCGCACCTGTATCAGTAATCATCCCTTAATAACAGGATAAGCAAGTTGCAGGTGTTCTTTCCCAGGGTCAAGGGTCAAAGGTCAATTGTCAGTACGCAGGTATACTGTGGAGGCTACGAGGCTATTTTTATTTTATATTTCTATTTCATTTACTTTATTTTTCTAGTAATATGTCTTATCCTCATTTGTTTTTATTCTTGCGGTGATTCTTATTCAATATAGGATCCCTATTCTTGTTCTGATTCGTATTCTTATTCCTAATTCTTATTCTTATTTGTATCCATATTCTCTTGCGCATCATTCCACTGCTGCGTTCCTCTTTTGTCTTCTTCTCCTTCTTCTTCTTCTTCTTCTTCTTTTCCATCTTCTTCTTCTTTTTCTTCTTCTTCTTCTTTTTTTTTCTCTTCTTCTTCTTCTTCTTCAGTTTCTCGTTGTTGTTGTTCTTTTCTCCTATATTCTTTGATCTATCAAAAAAATAACAATTCTGTTTGTGGAGCAAACTTATTATAGCTTTTCAATATGCAAGAGCCATTGCGATTCAAGGAAGAACATAAATAACGGCACTGCCAAGTATTATGGAAATAAAAATAAAAATGATAACGATAAAAGAGTCAAAATAAAAAGATAAAAAGCTAATAAAAATTAAGGAAATAGGAGATAGATAGAGATGGAAAAAACTGTAAAAACGAGGGAAAGTAATAAAATAAAGCAGGGGGAAACGGCGCAAAAAGATAATGCAATATTGGCATATTCGCTCAGCGACGGTAAGGGATGTGAACGAAGCAAGCGACGGTAAGGGATGTGAACGAAGCAACGAAAGCGAAGCAAGCGACGGTAAGCGAAGCAAGCGACGGTAAGGGATGTGAACGAAGCAAGCGACGGTAAGGGATGTGAACGAAGCAAGCGACGGTAAGGAATGTGAACGAAGCAAGCGACGGTAAGGGATGTGACGAAGCAAGCGACGGTAAGGGAAACGAAACAAGCGACGGTAAGGGATGTGGACGAAGCAAGCGACGGCGAAGCAAGCGACGGTAATGTAACGAAGCAAGCGACGGTAAGGAATGTGAACGAAACAAGCGACGGTAAGCGAAGCAAGTAAGGGATGTGAACGAAGCAAGCGACGGTACGAAGCAAGCGACGGTAAGGATGTGAACGAAGCAAGCGACGGTAAGGGATGTAACGAAGAAGTGACGACGAAGCAAGCGACGGTAAGGAATGTGAACGAAGCAAGCGACGGTAAGGGATGTGAACAAAGCAAGCGACGGTAAGGGATGTGAACGAAGAAGCCGACGGTAAGGGATGTGACGAAGCAAGCGACGGTAGGAATGTGAACGATAAGGGATGTGAACGAAGCAAGCGACGGTAAGGGATGTGAATAAGGGATGATAAGGGAAAGCAAGCGACGGTAAGCAAGTAAGCGAAGCAAGCGACGGTAAGGGATGTGAACGAAGCATTAAGATGTGAACGAAGCAAGCACGTAAGGATGTGAACGAAGCAAGGTAAGTGTGAACAAGCGGTAAGGATGAAAGGAATGTGAACGAAGCAAGCGACGGTGAAACGAAGCAAGCGATAAGGGATGTTAAGAAACGAAGCAAGCGACGGTCGATAAGGAAACGAAGCAAGCGAAAGGGATGTCAACGAAGCAAGCGAAACGAAGCAAGCGACGGTAAGGGATGTGAAAGAAGCAAGCGACGGTAAGGGATGTTGTAAGGGAACGAAGCAAGCGACGGTATGGAATGTGAACGATAAGGGACAACGAAGCAAGCGACGGTAAGGGATGTGAACGAAGCAAGCGACGGTAAGGGATGTGAACGAAGCAAGCGACGGTAAGGGATGTGAATCGGTAACGAAGCAAGCGTAAGGGATGTGAACAAAGCAAGCGACGGTAAGGGATGTGAACAATTAAGCATAATCGAATGTGTGAACGAAGCAAGCGACGGTAAGGGATGTGATAAGGGATGTGATAAGGGATGTGAACGATAAGCGAAGCAAGCGACGGTAAGGGATGTGACGAAAGCGACGGTAAGCGAAGCAAGCGACGGTAAGGGATGTGTAAACGAAGCATAAGGCAAGCGACCGAAGCAAGCGAAGGGATGTGGTGACGGTAAGGATGTGAACGAAGCAAGCGACGTAAGGATGTGAAGAAGCAAGCGACGGTCAACGAAGCAAGCGACGGTAAGCAACGAAGCAAGCGACGCAACGAAGCAAGCGACGGTAAGGTGAACGAAGCAAGCGACGGTAAGGGATGTGAACGAAGCAAGCGACGGTAAGGGATGTGAACGAAGCAAGCGATAAGGGATGTGAACGAAGCGAGCGACGGTTGTGAACAAAGCAAGCGACCGTTAAGTGGAAAGCAAGCGACGTATGTGAACGAAGCGCGACTAAGGGATGTGAACGAAGCGAGCGACGGTAAGGGATGTGAACAAAGCAATATGGAATGTGAACGAAGCAAGCGACGGTAAGGGATGTCAACAAGAAGCGAAAGGGATGTGAACGAAGCAAGCGACGGTAAGGGATGTGACGAAGCGAACGGTAAGGGATGTGAACAAAGCAAGCGACGAAGTAAGGATAAGGATGGACGAAGCAAGCGACGGTAAGGGATGTGAAACAAAGACTATATGCGAAAGATAGGAAAGCACGGATCACACCGTTCAAAAAAATGTGCGGCCTAACACTCCTTACAGCGCCATCTAGTGTTCAGATATGTAACTAAGAAAAGAGAACATTTATAGGGGAGACTATAAATTTGTATAGATTTTTTGAATTTTTGTTTTAGTTTTAAAGGTTTAGTTTCAGTTGGAATTTTACAATGTCTTTTTTTTTTAATGAGACTTGAAATATATCAAAGAACTACTTATATATATAAATTTACATGGAATTATATAATTATTCTGTTCATTAATAACTTTTTTTTTCTTATTAGAGATTTCTTTTCATACATTAAAATAAGGTGTTACACTTTTCAGAAAATGACAATAAAACATTAAGAATTATCTCATGTGTATGCATATTTACATGACATTAATAAAAGTTTTCCATTGTTTAAATACTATACAATTTTATTGCAGAAAATATCTTTGGTATTAATACAGTGAATATAAACTCTTCACTCTACAATTTATTAAAAAAAACACATTCATGTAAAACAGTTCTTTATTTGATTCCAAGTCATCATCAATGAAAGTATTAAGGAAAGCAGGCCTACAGCTAAAACAGGAAGCATAAAACATGCAAAACAAACAAAAACAAACAGTTCCTTTCCGACCGTTTTGAGTAAGTGACGTTTCATGATAGTAAACAAACAGACGATACATCGTGTACACAACGCCATCTATTGTTCAGATATTACACTATTCACCAATCGCTGGGGCTCACAGGCTTTTGCCATGCTTTCCTATCTTTCGTATATAGTCTTTGATGTGAACGAAACAAGCGACGGTAAGG
The DNA here is from genome assembly GCF_003789085.1 of Penaeus vannamei. Taxonomy (NCBI): domain Eukaryota; kingdom Metazoa; phylum Arthropoda; class Malacostraca; order Decapoda; family Penaeidae; genus Penaeus; species Penaeus vannamei. Next base: position 135,397 of record NW_020870450.1, on the reverse strand, counting down.
GATGTGAACGAAGCAAGCGATGGTAAGGAATGTGAACGAAGCAAGCGACGGTAAGGATGTGAACAAAGCAAACGATGGAAAGGGATGTGAACGAAGCAAGCGACGCTAGGGGATGTGAACGAAGCAAGCGCGTGACGTCATAATGGCAACGGTGTAGCCTATTCTGACACAAAAAGTGGATTTAACATGATGGAGATGCTTTATCCAATTTACTGAAACAAGAAAAATATAAATCGGATTTAATGCTTACAATAACGAAGTCAGCGCCTTGTTTTCCATGTAAAAAAGGGGGAGGAGGGGGGTAGAGGGAGGGTGGAGGAGAGTGATAACAGCGAGAGGATTAAAGCCAGAGAAGGAGGGGGGAAGGAGTAGGGGAAACAGAAGGAGAAGAGAGAGAGAGAGAGAGAGAGAGAGAGAGAGAGAGAGAGAGAGAGAGAGAGAGCGAGCGAGCGAGAGAGAGAGAGAGAGAGAGAGAGAGAGAGAGAGAGAGAGAGAGAGAGAGAGAGAGAGAGAGAGAAGAGAGAGAGAGAGAGAGAGAGAAGAAAGAAAGAAAAAGAAGAAAAGAAAGAAAGAGAGAGAGAGAGATTTACCTCTAAAAGGCAGCATGTCAAATAAACAAAAACTTCAAACAAACATTGATTAAGAGTGATTCAATTTGTCTTAATTTGAATGAAAATCAAAGTTAATGCAGTTGATTAATTCATTCTGGCAGTCTCCAACGTCTGATTGCAAATTTCTCCGCATATGCTCTAGCTATTCAATCAACTCTTTTCTCTCTGTTCCTTCCTCCCCAATTCTCTCTTTCGTTCTTCCCTCCTCTGTCTCTGCCTGTCTGGCTGTCCGTCTGTCAATCTCTCTCTCTCTCTCTCTCTCTCTCTCTCTCTCTCTCTCTCTCTCTCTCTCTCTCTCTCTCTATAATCTATATATATATATATATATATATATATATATATATATATATATATATATATATATATATATACACATACACAGACACACAGACACACACACACACACACACACACACACACACACACACACACACACACACACACACACACACACACACACACACACAGGCACATACACACACATGCAGAGACAACATAGGCACATACACACACAGGTACACACACACACAGGACACACACAGGCACATACACACACAGGCAGAGACACACATAGGCACATACACACACAGGTACACACACACACACAGGCACACACACACACACATTTACAGCACAAATGCATCTACTGTAAGCTAGTTGTATCGCAAAAAATATAAATGACGAGTGAATGGAACACGTAGGTTCTATTTTTTCTCAAAGACGTACAGCAGATTCACTAGAACACTCAGGTAGTAGGACATACGTCACTGGTGGTCAAACAAGAACTGGCGGTCTTATGCGATGATGATATGGAGCACCAAAAGGGGCGGGGGAGGGGCGGGGGTGGGGGAGGGAGAGGCCGCTGGACAAAACTTTTTCGCGCTCTCTAAGACTTGGATCTTGACCCTTGACTCTTGAGTGACCTGGCTTCGGTCGGGTGAAGAATATTTCGTACTTGACCACTTTAGAAGGTTTTGCTGAGTGGTGATGCGTGAATGTCACGTAATATACCGAAGGATACAGAAGCGAGCAGAAGTCAAAGTCAAAATACTTTATTCCGTTAGATATAATGGTTCCATCTTTTTACATGGATGGTGACAGCATACGGCAATACAGAAATAGTAGAAACAATATTAAGTACATTCGGAGAGTTGTGTCATAGTCATGTTATAAAATAGGACCATGCTATAAGATATAACCGGCGGTCGCGTGCTGGCAACAGCGGAATTAGCATCGCTTTAAGACTGCTGAGCCACACGAAGGGCAGGACAAAGTTCCGTTTCAGCAGCAGCAAAGACAAAGCAAATTCACAAACAAAAGCGCACACACGATGCGTGAATTTATACTAACAGACACTTCTTTTTTTATAAACTTTTTTCGTGTTTTTTTCTTTTTTTTCAAGACCTGTATGAATTCAATACCTGCCTATCAAAGTCGTAATATTGCACAGCTGACGAGAGACACAAAGAGAGAGCGAGGGTAAAAAAAAAATCTGCCGTTTTTCATTTCGCCTTTTCATGTCATGGAAGACTTTAGAAAACTTATTCCCAAGTTTAAAACTCTCTTTTTATATCAACAATAAGGCTATCTTAGATCCGCATTTATTAATATTTTCTTATTTACTGATTTGTTATCTATTTCCCTGTCGTTTATTTATTTATTTTTTTTGTATTCACTTATTCACTCAATATATAATTATTATTATCGTTATATCTTTCTTTTTTACCATATTGCCAGTCATTTGTCCATTAATTCGTTTTTTTATTTGTTTCATATATTAATTTAACTATTCAAACATATTCTGATTCAGTATTTTTTAAATTGAATCTTGAGTCAAGAAATTTACCGATAAGGTCATTGTGCTTCCATTTTGTTTATGATTATTACTTTCTTTTCATATTCAACTTTTTATCTATCATTTTATGCAGTGCTATTGTCATTTTTTCGTATATTTGTTATCATAATTCTTATTATCATTGTTATCATTGTTGTTATTGTTGAAGACATCATTATAATTACCGTTATTATGATGCCATTACTATCGTCAATGCATTATCAACATCATTATTGTAAATCAATTTGCTGTCTTTGTCCAGCTTGAATTTCATGCAAGAAAGAGGGTACATGGCAAGTATGTTGTCTGAGGGGGGGGGGGGGCGAAGGGCGCTTGGTCACAGTTGGTCCGAGGAGGAGGTGTGAGGGACGAGGTCGAGCGTCGAGTGATTGCGGACCAAGAAGGGTTTTTTAATTCAAATTTCTGCTTCATATCATGGGGTTTGGGGTGAAGTGATTCTTTGTTTTCCTCTCTCTCTCTCTCTTTCTGTCTGTCTGCCTCTGTCTCTGACTGCGTGTCTGTCTGTTTGTCTCTCTGTCTCTCTCTTTCTGTCTTTACCTCTCTCTCTCTCTCTCTCTCTCTCTCTCTCTCTCTCTCTCTCTCTCTCTCTCTCTCTCTCTCTGTGTGTGTGTGTGTGTGTGTGTGTGTGTGTGTGTGTGTATGTGTGTGTGTGTGTGTGTGTGTGTTGTGTGTGTGTGTGTGTGTCTGTGTGTCTGTCTGTCTGTCTGTCTCTGTCTCTGTCTCTGTCTCTGTCTCTCTCTCTCTCTCTCTCTCTCTCTCTCTCTCTCTCTCTCTCTCTCTCTCTCTCTCTCTCTCTCTCTCTCTCTCTCTCTCTCTCTGTGTGTGTGTGTGTCTCTGTCTGTCTGTCAGTCTCTCTCTCTCTCTCTCTCTCTCTCTCTCTCTCTCTCTCTGTCTGTCTCTCTCTGTCTCTGTCTCTCTGTCTATGTCTCTGTCTCTGTCTCTGTCTCTGTCTCTGTCTCTGTCTCTCTCTCTCTCTCTCTCTCTCTAGTTGATGATTTTCCCTTGGAGATTTCGCTAACAATTCCTAATAACAAGAGCTCTCAAAGCAGTTAAGTCGGCGCGTAAGACATAATCCATACTGCTTTAATAAAGTTTATCAGATTTCATACGCTTGCACGGACCAGGAGGTTGCCTGGTTCGTCTGTATATAATGATTATTTTAATAATATTAAAGGTTATGAGGATGTTGATGGAAAAAGTAATAGTAGTAGGAGAAGGAGGAAAAGGAGGAGGAGTTGGAGGAGGAGGAGAAGGAGAGGAGGAGTAGGAAGGGGAGGAGGAGGAGGAGGTGGAGGAGAACTTTGCATTTTTTTAGATTTGCATAGTTCATTTGCTCTACGAACATTACTGCGCATTTATGTACAATCAAAATTATTGAAGACCAGGCTCTTGGACAATCTACAAAAGTTATAAAGGGCCTTACAAATACTCTCTTGTCACGAGAAATCTTTCAGTTCATATCAAATCTGTGATAGAATATATACAACTGAAAAATCAATACATAAGATGAAGTGTTGAGAAATACAGATGTTGGATTAGATAAAACATATTTTCTTAAAGCAGAGTTGAAATTGTTTTTTCTCGACTTTCAGTAGAAAGATTATTAATCACAGACGTACCTCTCTACTTGAAATGAGTTCGAGATTGTGATGTCACAAGTTGTGGTTGAAGATGTGAGTGATAACAGGATGAGTAAGAATTTTGAAGATTGGATGTAAAATATTTTATGTAATCCAAGTGGTCATTGATTGATTTGTAAACACTGCAATTTTAACACCCTCAGGTCAGTGCAAGATGAGTCCTTATAATAACAAAAATCCTGACTGCCCGTTTTTGCATGGCCTCCATAGGCTTTGGCGCTTCCGAGCTTGCTCCTTCCCGCACAGGCAAGCACTCTGCAAGGGCTGTGTGGATGAGACAATGATAAATGGTCTGACAGCTGATCGATGGTGGTTCGGATCAGGTGCATAATATCACACTAGTTAGCAGTTGGTTAGTAACTGTTGCTGTAATCTCACGCCTAAAAAGATAGTCATCGCACTCAGATGGTACAGTTTGTTCAGCAGTAGAGTGTGATCCCCGCGGCAACTGCTTTTGGCAATTCCAGAAAGACGGTGACCGGAAACGAGTCGCTGTTCAAAAGCTTTCAGTAGAGGATGAAAGGGCCTTTTTGTAGAGAGTTCGTATCTAAAAGTGTACTGAGCATTACTGGATATATTTTCGGCTCCCGAGAACTCAATTGGTCGGAAGTAAGCATCTCCGGATTTAATAACCAGAATGACTTTCGCTCTGAGTAAGAACAGGACACAGGATTGCGACTGTTTGTCTCTGTCTCTCTCTCTCTCTCTAGTTCATGATATCACATAATAATCATTATCAATCAATGACATAGTTCGAATATTTCAATTTCAATGATCGAAACCTAGGGAATTGTTACGTGAGCTAGTCATCATGGTCCTCAATCCATGGTCAGTAACTGTTCTCGAATGGAGTGAGGCTCGGGTTGCGCGGCGAGTGGAAGCACGTGACCGGGACCTGTGGCGGCAGCGGCTCGTTCGCAGGAGCTCGTCTGCGTTTGCGAGGTGAGCGAGGAAGCGTTCGGGGTGAGGGTGATTCTTCGGGCTGCTGGTTCAAGTCTCTCTGTCCATGAGAGGATTCAGAGCAGACCGTGACCTTTTGGTGTCGCCGAGCACTTCACTGAGGTTGGTCTTTAAATAATGTGGTCATTTGTTGAATTCTTTTCCGTAGAAATTTGCGTGGCTGTTCATACGTGTTTGGAGGGAGGAAGAGGAGGAAGAGGAGAAGAAGAAAAAAGAGGAGGAGGCTGATATTTAGGAGGAGGAGGAAGAGAAGAAGAAGGAGGAGGAGGATTGCGATAGTAATGATAGTAATGCTGCTACTACAACTACTACGACCACAACGACTACGACGACGTCTTCTATTACTATTATTATTACTACTGCTACTTCTACTATTCCGACTACTACTACTACGACTACGACTATTAATGCTATTATTACGACCACTACTACTTCTGATACTGCTGCTGCGACTATTGCTGCTATTACTACGACTACTACTACTTCGACTAATGATAATGATAAGATAATATTGATGATGCTGATAATTCAACTAATTGCAATGCTGCTGATGATTAAATCAATAAAAATATAACTCTATCAATACAAAAAATATCCAAATTTAGAACTGGCACAAAATTTACCCGAAAAAAAGACTTATCAGCAACCACCCAGCCGATAACGCCTATCTTGCCCTCGGGTTTATCGTCCTTGCTCGCGCGACGGAAACACTTTTATGTTTTTCTGTTTATTTCTGGGCGTTTCTTTGCTGTTGAGGATGTCTGGTTTATGATATCACGGTTGGATTATCTCTTATCTGTTGGTTTGTGTGTTTATTATAATCTCTGGTCTGTTTAATCCTATCTTCTTTCGAAATGATGGCGGTTGGTTAAGGGTTAATGGGTGGAACAAATAACTGCGCTGGACATCAAAGGTCATATTGTAATGATGGTAATTGAACGAAATAGGGTAATGATGGTGACAGTCATAATGATAAAAACTGTCATTATTACCATTGTTATTTTCGCTGTCCTTATCATTACTACCGTTACTCTTGCTACTGTTAATAGAAGTATTACCAGTAACAATAATCATTGTTGCTATCGTCATTATCATCCTCATTAACAATGCAATTCCTATTGTGGTTATCACCATCATCATGTCTTTTTTAATAGACAAACAAGAAATGGCTGTTATTATATTTGTCATCATTATCACTATCATTCTGTTTTCATTATTCTTGTTGTTTTCACAATGACAACAATAAGAAATGCGTGTTGGTCCCGAATTTCAAGAATTGATCAATAACCTCGAACGTTAACAACCAACCAAACAAACAAGCAATTAAATAATCTGATTAACTAAACACAGACACAGACAACACACACACACACAAAACACACACCACAAAAACATACACACACACAACAGACACAGACACACACACAACACACAACGCACACAACCACACACACACACATACACACAACACACAACACACACACACACACACACACATACACACACACACACACACACAACACACACATAATATATATATATATAAATATACATATGTATATATATAATATATATAATAATATAATAAATATATATATATATATATATATATATACATATATATATATATATATATATATATATATATATATATATATATATAAGTAAAAGAACCGAATGGCGGAAATAATTCTTTGGCGGCGAGGGAGGGATGGAGGGGAGGGGGGGGTCCCGCGGCGCCCCAGTCTCGCCCGCGCGCGAATTCACGCAGCGCGGGGGGGGGGGGGGTGAGGGCGCGAGCGAGGCCGGAGGGCAGGGCTGGACCCGGTCTCTCGCGGGCGTGTTCAGCGCGGTCAGCTGGGAGAACGAACAAGGAAAATTTCACGATAGGAACAAAATAAACGAAGACGAATAAAATGGGAATTGGAAACAGGTATAGTGTTTATGCGTGCGTTTGCGAGTGTGTGTTTGTGTGTGTGTGTGTGAGTATACACGATATTTTATGCGTGTGTGTGTTTGTTTGTGAGTATGCTGTGTTTTGTGTGGCGAGTATGCAAGCGCGCGTGTGTATGTGAGTAAAAGGCAAATTTTACACACTACATCATGACGACAGCACATTGCACTTTACACCGTTCGCAATATTTTCTGAAGAAGGACGATATAGATACTGCAAATATAAATTTATATGGGCGTTCTATTTTCTAGACAAACCAGATACGTATCTAGAAATACACACACACACACAACACACACACACACATATATATATATGTATGTATACATAAAAATATATAGATAGATAGAAATAGATATATATGTGTATATATACATAAATACAATACATATATATATATATATATTATATATATATATATATTATATATATATTATTATAATATAATATTATATATATATTATATATATAATATATATTATATATATTATATATAATATATATTAATATGCTAGCCGCTACCCTTTAGAGACAGAGAGAGAGACAAGAGAGAGAGAGAGAGAGAGAAGAGAGAGAGAGAGAGAAGAGAGAGAGAGAGAGAGAGAGAGAGAGAAGAGAGAGAGAGAGAGAGAGAGGAGAGAGAGAAAGAGAGGAGGGAGGGAGGGAGGGAGGGGAGGGAGGGAGGGAGGGAGGGAGGAAGGAAGGAAGGAAGGAAGGAAGGAAGGAAGGAAGGAAGGAAGGAAGGAGGAAGGGAGAGAGAGAGAGAGAGAGAGAGAGAGAGAGAGAGAGAGAGGAGAGAGAGAGAGAGAGAGAGAGAGAGAGAGAGAGAGAGAGGAGAGAGAAGAGAGAGAGAGAGGAGGAGGGAGGGAGGGAGGGAGGGAGGGAGGGAAGGAAGGAAGGAAGGAAGGAAGGAAGGAAGGAAGGAAGGGAAGGAAGGAAGGAAGGAGGAAGCGAGGAAGCGAGGAAGAGAGAGAGAGAGAGAGAGAGAGAGAGAGAGAGAGAGAGAGAGAGAGAGAGAGAGAGAGAGAGAGAGAGAAGAGAAGAGAGAGAGGAGAGAGAGAGAGAGAGAGAGAGAGAGAGAGAGAGAGAGAGAGAGAGACGAGAGAGACGAGAGAGAGAGAAGAGAGAGAAAGAAGAGAAGAGAGAGAGAGAGAAAGGTTGCAGTGCTGTAGGAAATACCTGGATGAGAGGAAATCTTGAGAAGGGATTAAGCGGGGTCACAGACCAAGAGCTTAGAACACCCTGCTGCTGAATCACAAAAGGATAACGGGTAAAACGTATATCAAACTCACAAACGGTTGACCACTCTTGCTAGTGCGAATGCGTGAAGGAAGCAACGCCTAAAAAACTGCAGAGAAAGTAATTACCTACGCCATCCACTCCATATTGAACAGCTGCATTATAATCCAACACAAGCAAATGAAGCCACGTGGTTTTCCAGTTTTCCAGCCAGTGCCGGGTTTACCGTCCTTAGTCGCAGCCTCAGAAGAGAGTCAATCGGCCTATACAATATGTTTAGTTTGATCTAAGACAGTTGAGCCGTAAGGCAAAGGACCAGCGGTTCAGTGTCGGCTTCGTGGGAGTGAAAAAGCTTTTGCACACGAACCTAAATCGTAAAGGACAAAGGCAGACCTGTATCATATCTATTATAGGTATTATTATTATTTTCATTTCAAACAATACGCTAGTGTAAGTTTAGAAATTCTGTAATTATATATCAAGATTTGCTAACAACCGCAAAAACACTCCCTCATAAGACTGGTTTACCTTGAAAAATAGTAATTAAGGGAAAGACAAGCACTTGTGAGACGTGACGCCTACTATCCTAAGCTTGGATGGTAGTTCACATGAAATCCGCCAGGCGACTCTCTAGTGTTGTTTCCCGTCAATTTCTACAAAAAGTTATTGCATGTTTGAATTCACAATGCATATATTCTTACAACGTTATATAGTCCTTTTAAATCCAATGTTATTGGTCTATAAAACTAGCTAACTAGCTAGATTTATTAGCATGTATTGCACACACAACTTAGACATTTTAGACATAGCAATTTACTCAATGGTAACAATATAGAGAAAAAACTGTTTAGAGAAAGTATGTATTTTTGATGTGGTAGTGCATATCAGCATGACTAGTATGATTCAATCCAACATTACATATAAAATCAATTTTCCTGCATGAGAGTGTGGTGGGGTAGTGTGGTTCTGTAACCAATATAAATCTGTGCCTAATGGGTTCGTATTGAAATCGGTTTCTAAGGAGTGGTAGCGTTGATATATAAAACTGACTCTCCGTTTACATACCTCGGCATCATCACATAAACATAAAATTAAACCAATAATCCAAACATGTTGAAACAATGAAAAGAAAGGAGTAAGATTCGTGAATATCCACGAGCTTGATAACAAATGTAAAATAGCTAAAACTGGTTTATATCTACTTTTACAAACAAAGAATCATGGCCAGTTCCTCTGCACAAAGACAAAAGTCAGGGAAACAGGACTTAAATCATATATTCCGTATAGTTAGAAGCCTAGATATGTGCCGCGTATTCCGCCGTCCGGTACGCCAGGGAGAGCGCCCGGGAGAGCGAAAGGCCGCTGTTTCGAGGAGAGCGAATCTGTTTCCCACTCAACGCGGCTCTTGTTTTTAAACTTGGTGACGCCAAACATCGCTCGTAAGAACAAAAGTTTGTACATAAATCATCAAGAAATACACAAAGAGAAAATGCAATGTGGAGTCGGCAGAAAGACGTACAGTTGGTAAGATATAACGTTAAAACAAACATTTCTTAAAATCAGAACGAAGCTTTCGTAGGTAGGAAATATGGACCAAAGGTTTAAATAAAAATAAGTGATGATTTTGAATCATAAAACTGACTCTCAAACTCTCGATTTATTTAGATATAACTACATCGCAGATAAGAGTACGGGGTCAAAGGGCAACCTCAAACGGAAGTGACCTATTTGAACCAACGCAAACTTGAATAATAAAACGAAAATAAGCCAGCATATGTAGACAGAAAAAGGAAAACAGCGATTGCAGCGAGCGTTGAGCGGGCGGCGAGATGTCAGGGCGCGCGAGACTGCGGTGGCGAGATGAGAAGAGATGAGGGGAGATGGCGGGATGTAGGATGCCACCTTCCAGATTCCTCCCCGCCCTGCGTCGAAACACAGTGGAGACCTGGAAAATACAAGAAGCCTGAGTCCTGACCGTGCATGAGGAGTGGGCATGGCGTGAAAATACGATCCTTGAAGGATAAAAATAAATATAAAATTAGGAACGTTGAGTAGATATAATGTGATTAAGAACTGAGGAGCCGCTCCAGGAGTCAGCAGTTTATTCCTCCTCAGCTGGAAGTGGATGGAAGCGAGAGTAGAACATCCTTCTTTGCGGATGCCGCATAACATAATCCTCCAACAAACCACAGGTAACAGCTATCCCAAAACCAAAGTGGCACTAGGCTGAAACTCTCTGGCATTGAGGCCCCTATTAACGTATAACATTATTCCTTGTCCCTGTGAGGCACTAAGCCAAAGGCTAAATGGCATAAGATCCCTAAATGACTGCAGCTAACATCATGCCTCTGATCAGTGTGTCATTAGCCACACTGATCAGAGTGTGACTAATGCCACACTCTGATCGTCATTTTCAGCAAATAAAGCTTCATTTGTTAAATCCACAGGGAAGTATGCATGTCTCCCTGTGGACAGATATAATAGCTGTTCTCCGGTGTATGGCTGAATTGAGAGCTAGACGCAGGTCTGGTATAAACTTACGCCAGGCAGTCTCCAACAACTGACCTTAGAGCAGCTTTCACAACCTGGTTTGTATGATCTACAAGCCTATTTGCGGGAGGACGGTACCAAATTATGAAGTGATGTGAGGACTGAAGCAGCTCAACAAGTTTACTAAATATCTGTGCAATAAATTGCCACCCATTATCAGTTTGGATGATACGAAGCGGACCAAAATAAGTTATCCGGTGATCCAAGAATGCTTAGAGTACTTTGGAGGCAGTGATATCCTTCATTGGGACAATGTGAATGAAGCGGGTATGTTGGGCAACAATGGATAAAGCCTAGTTCATTGGCGTTTGACTTCCATCCAGAATATCCATCGAAACTAGTTCTAATGAGTACAAAGCAAGAGGCGCTTCCGCCATTGGCACCCGTTGAGCAACGCCCCTGGATTGTTGGCAGGTAAGACATCTTTCCACATAATTCCTGACATCCTGTAACATATTAGACCAGAAGAACATGCCACAGGGTTTTTCATGTCCTGTGTATCCCTGGGTGCATATCTAGTGGAGCTGTATGTGTTGCATTCAAGGCTGAATCCTGTAGCTTCTGGTGGACACAAAGTTGATGAATAATTTTACCTGGCAGGTGCCTCAAACGGTATAGGACTCCATCCTTTACCTCGAAGTCAGACGGAGATGTCGGCAGTATTAGATGTACCTTAGAATCACTAGTCTATTATGAAGTTAGATTGCTTTTATTAAATCAATATCTTTCAGTCACTTATATCAAAATGTTTCAGTTATTCCAGTATGGTTTATTTATTTTCATTATATCTATATAGCACTGTAAGTATTGTTTATTATCCATATATTACGTGTAATATGCAATTATAATGAATTATAGAGTATATTCAATATAGTGTATTTTCTCCATTAAGATTATATTCTCATTTAATG
>NW_020870450.1:111177-113677 GCF_003789085.1 Penaeus vannamei | reverse complement strand
ATACGAAAATGGTAATCCAGTCAACTGTTTTGGTTTAGCAGGAGATCCAGTTAAAAGTTTTTTTCTGATCTCTCTCTCTCTCTCTCTCTCTCTCTCTCTCTCTCTATATATATATATATATATATATATATATATATAATATATATATATATATATATATATATATATATATATATATATATGCATACAAGTGCGTACACGCGTGTATGTGTGTGTATTGTAAGTATACATATATAACCCTCTCTTCTGTTTACTACCATATCAGAAAAACAATAATCTTTGTTGAGCCATTACTCACAGGCCTTTGGTAATCATGCACTATGCCGGATAATGAACACATTTATTAGTCTAATCCACGAATTTTTCAGACTGTTCACCCTCTCCTTACATCTCAAATTCCCTATTAAATTATCACAACCCCTCAACACTAAGGTAAATAGGCGTTTGAGAGAAATATAATGGCATTTCCGTTTATCTCAAAGTCGGTGCTCATTTTGCTAACAAAGACGCTATTTATTGATTCACAGGTTCGTTTATGGTATCTATATGAATTTTATGGTAGTTTTATAACATATCCCCCCCCCTATCACTGCTGAAGATGCCTTTTATACGTCAGATTTTTTTTTCAAGAACCCAAGACGGACGGAGCGGTCCATTGCCGAGGACATTTTGAAAGGGCTGCGAGCTTTTGAGTACACAAATATCTATCTGATAATCCAATCCATTAGGGTTCCCGTTAACGTATGCTTCCGGGATACTTTAGTAAAAAAAAAAATATATATATATATATATATATATATATATATATATATATATATATATACATCTTACTGGTATGAATATAACCTTTCCCAGTGTTCTCAGAGTAATTCGCCTAAGTTAGTCACGCGCCTAGAACCCCTCCATCGCAACTAGGGTCGCAGCGAGGGCTCTCAGAAGGGCGTGGTGTCCGGGTGGCCGCTCCCATCCGCCTCCGCCTCGGCCTCCGCCACCGCCTCAGCCACCGTCCAGGGCTTCGGCGCGACCCTAGCCTGGCGTCACTTGCACAGCCCGTCCTCTATCCTCCTGCGGGCGAAGAGGGTGGCGACTTTCCCGCAGGAGGCCCCGATGCCCATGGACAGGATGAGGTAGATGTTCATGGTCATGGCGATGAGCATGAGCAAGGTCGAGGACAGGTAGATGAGGAGGTTGAGGACACCTGAGACAGCGAGCCACAAGCCGATTCGTCTGAGGAGAAGTTATTCTTTTAAGGCGGAAAAACACATTTGCAAATTGATGATAATATGTCTAAGATACCGTTATTTAGTTTCGAGTCTATTATATATTTTGAAGTTCTGAAATGTGGTTTCTCATTATTATGTAATGATACACATTCCATCAAAATGAAGACACGAAAACCAAGAAATGGAAAGAAAAGAGAGAAAAACAAATATAACGAAACATCCATAATGAACCCCCTATATAGCTGTCAAAAACTCTTAACCAACACTTGTATAAACACTCATTAAGTCACCGACGAAAGTCATTAAGTCACTTCATTGCGTCACTGATGAAAGTCATTACGTCACCGAGGCAAGTCATTAAGTCACCGAAACAAGTCACTAAGCAACCGAGACAAGCCATTATGTCGCCGAGGCAAGTAATTAAATCACCAAGGTAAGTCAATAAGTCACCGAAGCAAGCCATTAAGTCACCGAAAATATCAATAAGTCACGGAGGAAGCCATCAAATCACCAGAACAAGTCACCAAGCCACCCAAACAAGTCCTTCAGTCACCGAAACAAAGAAACAAGTCACTAGGTCATCGAGACAAGCCATTAAGTCACCGAAAATATCAATAAGTCACGGAGGAAGCCATCAATCACCAGAGTCACAAAGCCACCCAAACAAGTCAAGTCAGAAACAAACCATTAACCCACCGACACAAGTCACTAGGTCATCGAGACAAGCCATTAAGTCACCGAAAATATCAATAAGTCACGGAGGAAGTCATCAGAGAAGCCAGCAAGTGACCTGACCGCGGAAAAAGACCTACCTGGCCGACAGCGACGGGTTCGAGGACGACTGCACGCTCAGGGACTCGCCGCTGTTGGCATCGTGGATCGCGTTGTACTGCTTGCCCTCCGTCACTCCCCGGAGGCTGCGGCCGGAATTTAGTCATTAGTTGCCCTCAAAACTGCGGCGGATGTTTGGAGATATGTATGTGTTTATGTGTAAAAGTATATGTAAGTGAGAGAGAGAGAGAGAGAGAGAGAGAGAGAGAGAGAGAGAGAGAGAGAGAGAGAGAGAGAGAGAGAGAGAGAAGAGAGAGAGAGAGAGAGAGAGAGAGATGGAGCCTAGTTGTGTGGTGCAACTTGATGGAATTGCGATTTTAAACTCGGAATTTTTATGCAAATTATCAATCATTACAGAATTCCAAACCTGAAACTACTGCTATTAACACTTTTAACATCAAAATATTACCACCTTTATAAATAATTACCATTAGCAATAACAATGA
>NW_020870450.1:75000-83986 GCF_003789085.1 Penaeus vannamei | reverse complement strand
GTGAATGAGAGAGAGAGAGAGAGCGAGAGAGAGAGAGATGAAGGAGTAATGTAATGGTTAAACATAACAAAGACAAACACGCAATGTCGAGAGACACAAACAACCCACAGAATAATGAAGGACATCAACAACAATATCCATGAAAAAACAACAACAGTATCCATGAAAACAACAACAGCATCCATGAAAACAACAACAGCATCCATGAAAACAACAATAAAAACGGCAAAAAACAGGGAAAACCTTAATCCACTTAAACTAGGAAAACGCGAACGAGCCGAGGACACGCCCAGCTGGTCGCCAACGAAGGCCTTCGTCACAAACTCTCGTGGTCGGACCTGGCTTGCGCTGCTTGCGTTGTCTGCGCTGCCCTCCACCTCCCTTTCCTTCCTTTTTTTCTTTATTTATTTTCTCCGTTTTCTTAACTTTCTTTCTTTCATTTCTTTCTTTCTTTCTTTTTCATTTCCTTTCTTTCTTTCTTTTCCTCCGTGTCCTTACTTATTTGCTTTCTTTTCCCCCATTTTCTTTCTCTATTTCTTTTTCTCCAGTTTTCTTTTCTTTTATTTTCTTTCTTTCAGTCTTTCTTTTCTTCTGCGTCCTCCTCCATTTCCAACGACGCTTCCACCTGCTTCCTCCTCTGCTTCTTCTTTGTTTCTTTCTTATCCTTCTCCTTTTTTTCTTTTTTGCTTTGTCGTTGCTGTCAATGACGCTGTTATTGTCGTCGTCATTGTTGTTGTTGATGCTGATGTTATTGTTGTCGTTTTTCTTTTCCCTTTTCTTTTGTTTTTTTCCTTCCCATTCTCCTCCGAAGCCAAGATCTCTACCAAAGAGGCCAGCCCCCCCCCCTCCCCCGCAAAGAAAGAACTCCAACATGAGTCAAACTCATAATAAAACAAAAGAAAATCATGGCAAACAGCAGCCGTTTATCGCGGATGTAACCTGTTTACACGTCTATTGCATGCAACAAGCCTAACCACTCGACCGCCGAGGTTCTGACTTTGGCCTGACCTTAAGTTGCTTTCAAACGCGTGCGTGCTTGCAACGGGCAATGCACGGCCACGCGAATGTGTATAAAGTGGGAAGGAAATGGTGTACGGAGAGATTTATGACTGGAATTTTGTATAAAAGCGTACAGTATATCCATATGTATATGTGTAAGTATCTATTGATGTGCATATATCGCTTTAAACGCGCTGGCAAATAAATGCAAAACAACCCTTCGCCACACACACACACAAACCAATGCACACATAAACACACACGCACTCATAAGCACGCTTATTGAACACATATACTGCTTCATCCACACCCATATTACAACACAGACGAAGGCACACCCACATTCCCTGAACACAGTGAATGACCTCTGACCTGGCTGGGGCTGCATTTCATCCGGCTCCACGGAGTGCATGCTATGGTGCACGTGGTCCATCTTAGGTCACGTACCCGGATATCCTTCACTGAAAAGTAAAGGAGGAAACTAATTAAACATGTGAACAAAACACAAAAGGTGACGTTACTTGTATGTTTAGGTCTTTTCTTCTTTCAGGAAATACGGAAAACAGAACAATTCAAAATGAACACTCCTGTGCATTCATTAACCCGAAATGCAACAATAATGACGCATAACAGCAAAGAATTCAGAATGTTTCTCTCCTTCGTTTAAACTCAACCCTTTCACTGAAATGGACGAATAAAAAGTGTATGAGTCAACACCCAGGACAAAGTTTCAGCGTAGACCCGGTAATTCCGTGACGCTGGCAACACTGATCAAAATTCAAGGTAGTAAATGAACACACACACACACACACACACACACAAAACAAAAACAAAAAAAAAAAAAAAAAAAAAAAAACGTACGAGGTCTAGGGTAAAAAACGTTTCGGAGAAGATGAAACAGAGCAGAACTTCAACTCCATCCGCTGTAGTGAAGACGAACAACAAATCCATTCGTTCTAACCCCAAACAGCTGACTCGTATCTGTACACTAACCGACCACGAGATACAAGCGCTGCAGTTCAGACGTATTAGCTATAATTACGGGAGCGTCTCTATAGCGAAACCTCCTTTAAGTAGCTGAGTCACCGAAGAAAATTAAGGTGCGAACAGGCTGCTGGAGGGCATTGTCTCGGCTGCTGGCAGTGGTGGCAGCGGTGGCAGCGGTGGCTCCACAAGGGAAGGCCGAGTAACAGGCGCAACTTCCTGATTTGCGGTCGCCGCCATTGTTGGCTGGAAGTGGGGTTTGCTCCCTTGCGGCCTTTCTTGTTTCTCTCTTTCATCTTATTCTTTTGTTGGGTCGTTAACAATATTCACCCTCTTGCAGAGCTCTCTCACGCACTCACTCACCCACTCACTCCTCTCTCTCTCATTCACGCACTCTCTCTCTCTCACTCACTCACTCACGCACTCTCTCTCTCTCTCTCTCTCACACACACACATACACACACACATACACCCACTCTCTCTCACTCGCACACACTCACTCACTCACTCCCTCATTCATTCACTCACTCACTCACTCACACACTCATTCTGTGTGTGTGTGTGTGTGTGTGTGTGTGTGTGTGTGTGTGTGTGTGTTGTGTGGTGTGTGTGTGTGTGGTGTGTGTGTGTGTGCGGGGGGTGTCCATGTGCATGCAAGTATGTAAATATATACACATATGTTCGATTATAACTGTTTATGTACATGAACACACACACACACACACACACACACACACACACACACACACACTATATATATATATATATATATATATATATATATATATATATATATATATATATATATACATACATATATACATACATACATATACATATATATATATATGTATATATGTATATATGTATATATGTATATATGTGTATATGTATATATGTTATATATATATATATATATATATATATATATATATATATATATATATATATATATATATATATATTCATACACACATGTATATGCATGCACACTCATATACATATACACACACACATATGCTGGCAATTCAAAGAGTTGGCGGACTACGCTAACAGCACAAAGCGCATTCGTACACCGCCTCTGACAAGACACTTCCGAAAGCGACGCGTCCATTGTCCGTTTAAAAGAGAACGGGCCTAGAGAATTTAGACCCCGTTCTTACGCCGTCCTCACTATCACTAATTGCTGCAAAATACGTGCCCTTGATAAGTTGCTTCCTTTTAAGGGGAAAAACAACAAATGTAAGAAGCGAGTCAGAAATGTACTGCACGGTGGCTGATTCACAATCTCTAATCATCCAACCACTCACCAATCTCCAATCACTCAGATAAGACACACGGCCAGTTTGTTAGAATTGTGCGAGGCCCGACCCAAGGAATATTCGTATACTTGACATGCATAAATAAAGAAATGAATGCATATTTATCAGTTTATACATGCATATCTACTCGGCAAATAGATGGTTATAGGTATATCTATCAGATATATAGACAGATATGCCTTTATTTCTGTGTCTATATTTATGAAAATTCATTAGGTCGGGCCTGGCACAATTATAACAAACCGGCTGAAACTCTCTAATACACCATCGGCCGATTAAGGGGAAAATACTTGCCGAGATCACCGAGATGCCACGCCCTCGCGCCTCCTAAGTGTCCGGTATTAGTCCTACTCTCCCCTTACCCCCCCACCCCACCCCACGCCGCAATTCGACGGTCTTCCTCGACCAACTTCTTAAACTTCCTCAACATCAAAGAATGGGATTCGGGCCGTTCCTCCGCGACAAACTTCCCGGACACAAGCGAGCGACCCCTTTGTGAGCAGCGGCGCCTCCTCTCGCACCGCCCCGTCCGCTTCCGCCGGGGCGTCACTGATGCCCCTTTTCTCCCAGTCAAGTTCCACGAGAAATTCCGCGTTGGGCCGCACTCCAGGCAGCCCCGGAGTCATGCTATTTCACGGGGGGGGGGGGTCCTTAAACGAACATGGCCTCGTCGAAAGTAAATGGAAACGGATAAAGTTTTAACGATGAAATTTTATGAACGTATACATTGCAGTTGATGTTGCGATAACTGAAGGAATGTATGTATATATGTGTGTGTGTATGATACATGTATGTGTATGTGTATGCATATGCAAATATATGTATGTGTATTGTATGCATATGCAAATATATGTATGATTATGTAATTATATATATATATATATATATATATATATATATATATATGTATAATGTGTGTTGTGTATGTGTGTGTATGTAAACACACATACATAAATGCATACACACAACCATGTGTATATATAGCCACAGGACACAAACGAACAATCCCCGGCCGCTGCGCCACCCCAGGGAGGGCACCAAACCGGCCAAATGCACCATCGCGCGCGTGAAGGGAAGGAGTCATGCCACGCAATAGGCAAAATGACACGTTTCATGTCCTTCTCGCTTCTGCCTTCGCTTTTTCTGGGCATCTGCTTGGTTTTGGGTTGATGGTTCGTTGGCCCACTGCCCCGTTTGTCTATTTTTTTCTATTGGCGTTTTGTCCTCTCTCTCACTCTCTCCCCTTCTCTCACTCCTCTCTCTTCTATCTCTCGTTTCCCTCTATCTTTCTTCCTCTCTCTCTCTCTATCTCTCTTTTCCTTCTCTCTATCTCTCTTCTTCCTCACTCTTTTTTTCTCTACCTCTCTTTTCTCTCTCTATCTTTCTTTTTTCCCTCTCATCCGCTTTCCTTTCTACTACAATACCTCATCTCCCCCCCCCCCACAGCCGTCTGGGTATTCCCCGGTCATGCTCTTCACTCGGGTTCTGAAGGAGTTTGTTCCTGATTCGGGGAGCGAGTTTTTGTCCGTGTATCCTGTGTACCTGCGAGTCGACCGCGTGCCTGCGTATCCTGAAATTACCTCACCTGCAAGTCAAACACGCAGGTACACATATCATCTATAAGACCTTATTGTGTCCGTATTTATGTCTGTCTGCCTTGCTCTCCTCTCTCTCGCCTTTCTCTTCATCATTCCCTGCTCCTAATTCTTTATCCTTTCCCTTCCTTTCCATTTCATTCTACCTCTCTTCCATGTTCTCTACCTCGACCATCTTTCTCTGCTAGGACATGGGAATTCCGGATGTAATGCTTCTTAGAGGCAGGGAAATAGGGAGGGATAGAGGAGGGGAGGGGAGAGGGAGAGGGAGGGGAGGAGAGGGGAGGGAGGGGAGGGGAGGAGGAGAGAGAAAGAAAGAGGGAGAGCCTAATACCGCACAAGCAAGTGAGGAAGCAAAATTCTTTGTCCAGAAGGGTAAACAACAAAAAAGCAATTGCTGCTATTTTCATAGCTTGCAAGGACTTGCTGGGAGTGAGGAGAGGGGGTGAGGGAGAGAGATGAGGGGGATGGGAGAAGGAAGACGGGGTGGGGAGGGGTGTGGTGGGAGCGGGGTGCCTCCTACCTGTCGAAGTCCTTGAAATCTTGTTCATGACTCGCTTGAACCCCGCTATGACCAACATTTAAAGCACTTCGAGAACCACAACGCAAGGACAAATCATAGGAGTCGTGATGATGGATGACGATCATTACAACAATAACGACATCAATAAAACACCAGTAATAAAATCAGTAACAGCAAAATTAAACGGATTACATATGCACCGACAATAACCACACTACCACCAACAATGCCAATACCATAAGCTGCACAACTAATAATAGCAACAGCACTAATAAATCGATAATAACACTCAAGAAACAATCACACGCACCACACCCAACCCTACCCTGCCCGCCGCTACCACGTATTAGCCTTTCGTGATTTATGACGGAGAACACCTGCGCTAACACCTGTTGAATTCCCTGTATCGACGACGGACCCTGATGACAAGGGTACTTTTTGTAATTTTGTACGTCTTCAAACCTCGATATCCTAAAAGTTTTGAACCCATAATGGACATAAAACAACACAGTGTCTTCAATATGCCTGTGAACATTTTTGGGAAGTTAGATCCTGTGTGCCCTTCATAACTTAATATTTTTTTCATTTTAAACTGATTACAGCGGGTCATACAACCAGGCGTCCTGAGTTACGTAAGATACTGGATTCTCTCATCACAAGGCAGTAGTTCAGACACAAACACGCGTGGTTCGTATTCGTTTGTTTTACAGATGTTGACTGAATCATTTAAATTCATAAATCGCTCTAAATACGAGACACATACGTTGGATTTCCCCACTTACAATAGCGGATGAAAAACAAATCGTACACATGGAGACGTGCAGGAACTTCTAACCCAAGAAAGTGTTGGTTTCACTGTCTCTCTCCCGTCTGTGTCATTCCAAACTATCACCTCGCCCACACGAGAACCGTCAATCGCGCAAAGGCAGTAGTTGCTTTGCAGGCCTTGTTTGGACATATATTTCAAAACGCAAAACACACACACACACACACACATTATATATATATATATATATATATATATATATATATATATATATATATGTGTGTGTGTGTGTGTGTGTGTGTGTGTGTGTGTGTGTGTGTGTGTGTGTGTGTGTGTGTGTGTGTGTGTGTGTGTGTGTGTGTGTGTGTGTAAAATATATACATATATAAACATATAAATTATATATATATATATAATATATATATATATATATATATAATATCTTATACTTATATGTACATATATCTATATATTTTATATATAATATACATATCTGTCTATCGATCTATCTATCTATTTATCTATCTATCTCTATATATGACCCGGCGTTAGTTTATGGAGGCATATTCACATACGCACACCTATTCTAGAGGTCTATCAACTTTTCATGTAACACTCACTCCATGCAACAGAGCGTGCGTGCTCATTTGTAACAACACCTAGAGGCAAAGGGGACACGGTGCTATGGGCACAAGGCAACCACCACCTCCTCCTACCCCGTGTTATACACTCAGACCGGATGTATTTCCTAAAAAGTCAGTTTACTCGTGTCCGATTTGCCTACATCAAGTCATTGCTTTCTCTTGAATTCTCTGTCTTTCTTCTTCGCATTCTCCCCATTGTATGATTTAAGGAATATTGCCATGCGATGTTTTAGTATGTACGCACCTACATACTTGTTTATATGTATTGCTCCTTGTTGATAAATACCACTGCGTCGCAACGTCTTATCGCATCCGGTTCCATCATCTGATTCTTCTTCGGACTGTGTGTGTGTCTGTCTCTATTTATTGTCTGTTCGCAATAACCTCCACATCTTTCCTAAACGATCGATGTTTTTGCCTTTAATTCCAGAAGGACGGCGGGCAATTATGAATTTCCGGCCACCCACATCCCACAACTCATTGGCCGTATGTGATTCTGCCGTGGGAAACATTCGCCATGTTACTGACATACGTACAAACACCACACCATGTCAGCAATAACAATAATGATCATTACCTGGATAGAGATACACAGCAAAACAAGAGAAGCTCAATAAATGATTGGATTATTTCATTCATCGATGACAGAAGTTTGGAAGGGTGCAATCACAGTTCTTTTCCGACACAAACACAGGCACATATCCAAAATGAAGCTAATAAAAACAAAAGTAAAAAAGGTCAATAAATTGTTTGTAACGTCACCTTCAGTGGGCGTGGTTTCATCTTGGTTGACCTTGTTACTAACAACCGCCTGCGTGTTGCCAACCAACTTTTCTACTTCCTCATCACAAGAGGCAGTGATCCAACTAATTGCAATTGTAGTGGTAAAAATAGTTGTAAGTAATCAGAAGTATGATACTACTATTAATATTGACAATAACAATAACAACAAGAACAACAATAATGAACAACAATAACAATAACAAAACAACAACAATAATAATGATAATAATAACAATAGTTACAGTAATACTAATAGTGATGGTCATAAATTTTTCAACTTCAACACTAATAGAAACCGTAATAAAAAGAATTAATAGAAGATACAATAGAAGATACTGCTATTAGATATCTATTATCAGAGAGAGAGAGAGAGAGAGAGAGAGAAGAGAGAAGAGAGAGAGAGAGAGAGAAGAGAGAGAGAGAGAGAGAGAGAGAGAGAGAGAGAGAGAGAGAGAGAGAGAGAGAGAGAGAGAGAGAGAGAGAGAGAGAGAGAGAGAGAGAGAGAGAGAGAGAGAGAGAGAGAGAGAGAGAGAGAGAGAGAGAGAAACCTGTAGTTATTTCAGACGCAAAGCCGACCAACGGCGAAGGAGAGAAGCGTAGGCCTATGCTCCAGGCACACGGGAAGAAGAAGAAAAAAAGAAAACAATAGCAAAAGAAAACCGACAAAAGACAAACAAACTAAACAATAGAAGTGACACGACGGGAGGAGAAACAAAGCGACATACGGAGCTTCGAAACACGGAAATCGAGAGTGAAATGCTGTGAGAACAGGGAAAGTGAAAGTTGTAAACATAGGCCTACGTGGAATCTCAAGCAATTTGAAAACAGTTCGGATTTTGAAAGTGTTTTGGTTTGTATCGCTCTGTCGATTTATATAGGTTTTATCTCCCAACTCAGACCCCACCTCATACTGCATATTGTCCCAATTTCTTTTATAAAGGAGAATTAAAATGAAGATGAGAATAAAGATGGTTTTGAAAATGCAAATCACACTGGGTTACTTAAAGTAGAATTCACTGTAACAAATATATTGATGAAAAACAAACACCAATAATAAATATTTTTAATGATAATAATAATAATAATAATAATAATAATAATAATAATAATTAATTATATTATTATTATTATTATTATTATTATAATTATAATAATAATAATAATAACAATAACAGAACAACATTAACAATAAATAATAACAATAACTATAACTAATAAGTAATAACAACAGCAACAAAACAATAACAAAAAACAATATTATCAGTATTAATAACAACAACAACAATAACAATAACAAAGAAAAACAGCAGCAATAATAATGTTGATGATAACAATAATTTCAATATGAATAAAGCAACATTTATATTGGT
>NW_020870450.1:60000-62500 GCF_003789085.1 Penaeus vannamei | reverse complement strand
TTTATAAAAAAAAGTGAAAACAAAAAGCAAAAAAACAAAGTGCGAGAAAAAAATCACCATATAAGCAAGAACAGTTATTCATCTATTTTTTTTTTCCTTCCGTTTTTCTTATCTCTTTTACTCTCCAGGTGATTACTCCCCTACCCCATCCTCCCCCTCCCCCCTAAACTCGCTCGCCATTACGCTTCTATAATTGCATATCTAAAGAAATCGGCCGTTTACGCTAATCACGTGATTGCTACAATTATCCGGCCATTATCATTGTCCTCCATAGTTATTCATCACGGGAGGAAATTAAATATAAGCTCTAATTAATCATAAGGGGGTGAACTACACCTGGCCGAAAGGTGATGCATCGGGGTGGGTGGGGGTGGGGAGAAGGGAGGGAAGAGGGGAGAAGGGAGGGAAGGGTGGAGGAAAGGGGAAGGTGGAGAAAGGGGGGGGGAGGGAGAGAGGGGGGGGGAGAATGGAAGGGAGTTGAAGGGGGAGGAGGGAAGAAATAGTTGGAGGGGAAGGGAGAGGAGGGAGGTGGAGAAAAGGGAAGAAGGAGGAAAGAGTGGGAGAAGGGAGGGGGGGAAGGATGGAAGGGAGGAAAGGGTGGGAGGCAGGAAAGAGTGGGAGGAAAATGAAGGAAGGGGGAAGGGAAGGGTGGAGGAAAAGGGAGGAGGGAGGGAAGGGAAGGGGAGAAAGGGAGGGAAGAATGGGAGAAAAGAGTGGAAGGAAGGGTGGGAAGAAAGGGGGGGAGGGGAGGGGGAGGAGGAGAGGGGGGGGGAGAGGAAAAAAGGGGATGAGAGCGCACACGCACACACACAGAAATTGGAGGAGGGTGAGAGAGGGATGGAAGGGGTGAAGAGATGAGAGGGTGGAAGGGTCACTTGGAATGGGGCTTAAGGAGAAAAGAGGAGAAATAATTCCTTTTTATAAGTGACCTTGGCACTAATCTTTAAATATACTTTAGTAATTTTATATATATATTTTATAAGAATGAGAAATGATATTCCTTTATAAATACACTATACTACTTCCATGTAATATGACACTGCACCCATCTCAACACTATATATTATATAGTTATTACCCCCAACCCCTACTAAATAATAATTAATATTCATCAATCGATAGACTGACAACTGCTTGTCTTAACGGATTAGTTTACATCCGAAAAACAACGCACTGTATCATTGGGACCCACACACACACACACATATTATACATATATTTATAATATTATAGAATATATATTATATTATACTTATATAATATTAATATACATAACTATTAGTATATATTATAACTATTATATAATTAATATTATATTAAAATAATAAATTACACACACACTAACACCCCACATCCCACACACCAATGAGGTTAACGACGGTGCTTTACGAGTTGAAATGCGTGTGATCGTATGTCATTGTCCCTGGTTTTTATAAGTTGGCGTGGATTGTGTATAACATGCTCGATCACCATACGCCAGTATGTGAGAGGCGTGGTTTGTGTGTGTGTGAGTTGGTGTGTGTGTATGATTGTTGTTGTGTGTGTTTGTGTGTATGCAATTGATGTCACGTGTTTGTGTGTGTATGACGATATGTGTGAGTGTCCTGCTGTTTGGTTGCGTGCGTGTTTTGTGAGTGTATTTGGTGTATCTATTCTATCGATTGTATTACCCTTCTAACTATATGGTTATGATTATTTTCCCCACATTAGTAAAGTCAGCAAGTACATACACAGCAGTAGATGAGGTAGAAAAGTAGAACAGCAATAAAAAATGAGATAACAACATGATAATGAGAAAACAATTAAATGACTGTTATATGATTAAAGTTGTTATTATCCTTATCATTATTTTGGTTATTTAAACTAAGCAATATCATCTAAACTTCAAGTAGCTCAACAGTATTAACATAGTTACATTATCATTTGTTGTCATTAGTTATCATATATCATTATTATTCATCAACGCTGCTATTATTTTTATATTTAACATCTATTATCTAGCTCCTTATTTTGTCATTATCATTAATCATTATTCACAGTTGATGATCATTATTATTATCATATAGATTATTAATGTAATTCGGTATTAGGTTTTTGATAAAACAAAAAAAAATATGATATATAGTAATTATATACACATCAATAGTTTTATATAATATACTATATTTGTAGTATATATATTTATTCTACATCAACATTTCACACATATATATATATATATATACTTCTAACTAATAAATAGTGATGATGGGGTAAATGTAAGATGCCTGATAATAAATAAACAAACAATTACTGATGATGATGATAAAAAGTAATTATAGAAATACTGGATTGTTAGTAAACCACATTTGAAAGAAACCTTTTCTTTGCTATTGCCATCTTTTTATGAGCGCCTTTTATTTTTCTACATTGACTCACAAGGTCAGCAAACATTATATTAAAGATAATATTTTGTTACTATATATATCATAAATAAAACCATTTACATACAAAAAATATT
>NW_020870450.1:12500-27500 GCF_003789085.1 Penaeus vannamei | reverse complement strand
AATATAATAATGTAATACTTGAATTAAAAAATATTTGTAAATAATAGTTACTCTTATTTATCATCAACCATCATTTTCATTGTTATCATTTATTTTTTCATTCTTTATTCATTATTGAAGTAATGATTAAATAATTTCATAGTTGATAAAATAATGGATAATGATAATGATAATATAGTATTAACAATAATATATATAATAATAATAAATAATAATAATAATATAATAAATATAATAATAATAATAATAAATGAAGAAAGAAAGAGAAAATAAGAATAAGATAATTGAAAATGATAACAATGACGATAATAAGAATAGTGCATATGAGAGTTATAGTAAATTATTTCGATTAATAATGATAATAATTGCAGGAATAATTAGCCCCAATGTAATAATTAACATAATAACAACAATAACAATAATTATTAGTGATAATTGATAATAATGAGCTACTGAATCATGATGGTAAGATGATAACAAAAAACAATATTCATAATAATAAGAATTGAATATGATTAATTTGTCATGATATGATAATGATTAATGAGAAACAATATGATGATTAATGACGATTAGCGAAAGTATTGCTGATAATTGATAATAATCACAATATAATGTGATTAATCTCTCTTCCATCCCTCCCTCCTCCCCCCCCCTCATCTTTTCTCTCTCTCTTCTCTCTCTCTCTCTCTTCTCTCTCTTCTCTCGCTCTCTCTCTCTCTCTCTCTCTTCTCTCTCTCCTTTCTCTCTCTCTCTCTCTCTCTCTCTTCTCTCTCTCTCTCTCTCTCTCTCTCTGCTCGCTCTCTCTCTCCCTCCTCTCCTCCCTTCCCTCCCCCCTCCCTCCCTCCCTCCCTCCCTCCCACTCCTCCCTCCCTCCCTCCCCTCCCCCCCCCTCCCTCTCTCCTCTCTCTCTTCTACTTTTCCTATTCTCTCTTCCACCTTTTATTAACTTATTAGTCGACTCGCAACCTCCATTAATTAATAACGGGAATATCATCTATTAAAATTCTAATTAAAATCCATCTGCCTTTTTTGTTTTATTTATTTCTGCCGATGATGTTCAGCTGATCCGGATGAAGGCGTGATTGAACGGCTTGATGGTCGTCTGGTTCTGCGGCGGTTGTTGTTGTTGTTGTTGTTTTGGTATTTGTTGTTTGGTTGTGTGTATTTGGTTGGTTTTGTTTCTGTGTTGTTGTTTTTGTTGTTTTGTTGTTTTATTGGCTTTTGTTGTTTTTTGTCTGTATTTGTTTTGTTGGTTGCTTATTTTGTTTTGTTTTCGTTGTTTTTTGTTTTCCATGTTTTTGTGTGTTCATGTTTGTTGTTGTTAGTTGTTGTATTTGTTGTTGTTTTCATGTTTCTTTAAGATATTTTTGTTGTATTTGTTGTTTCAGTTCTTTATTATATTTTTGTTGTAATTTGTTGATTTGTTTTCAGTTCTTTTTGATATTTTTGTTAGTATTTGGGTTGTTTTTGGATTTTTGGGTTAGTGGGTGGTTGTTTGTTGTATTTTGTTGCTAGTGTTATTATTTATGGTTGTGTTGTTGTTTGTTTTTTGTCGTCTGTTTTGTAATTTTTGTTGTTGTCAGTGATAGTCTTTTGTTGTTTTAATTTTCTTAGTTGTTATGTTTTTGTTAGTTGTTATTCTCGTATTCGTTGTTTTTGTTGTTGTTTTTTGTTTGTTGTTGTTGTAATATTTACAGTTGTTTTTCTTATTTATTCATTTATTCGCTTTTTCATATGCATGTATATCTGTCTATTTACCTATCTGTCTGTCTGTCTATCAATTTCTTCTCCTCACTCTCTCTCTCTCTCTCTCTCTCTCTCTCTCTCTCTCTCTCTCTCTCTCTCTCTCTTCTCTCTCTCTCCTCCTCTTTCCTCCCTCCCTCTCCCTTTCCCTCCCTCCCTCCTCCCCTCTTCCTCTCTCTTCCCTCTCTCTTCTTTCCTTTCTCACCTCCCTCCCTTTCCCTCCCTCCTCCCTCCCTCCCCCTCCTCTCTCTCTCTCTCCACTCCCTCCCCTCTCTCTCTTCTTCCTTCCCTCCCTCTCTCCTCTCTCTCTCTCTCTCTCCCTCTCTTCTTTCTCCCTCTTCCCTCTCTTACACACAAACACGTGCGTAATTTATACTGATCGCTTCTTTGTCAGACTTTGATTGTATATTACTGTCAAACTTAATCTGATTAAGACAATAAAAGTTTATGAAGCGTGGATACACTGTTATTTAACTCTCGAGTGTATGTATATCACTTGCGGATGAGGTGCGGGGTGGGGGGCAGTGGGGGGAGTGTAGGGAGGGAGGGAGATAGGGAGGGAGGCAGGGTGGTGTGGGTTAGGGAGGGATGGATAAAGGGGGTGGGGTGGGGGGGTTGAGGAAAACAGGGGTGGTGGGAGAGAGGGTGGAGGATGAAGGGGAGGGGTGGGGATGGGGTTGATGGAACCAGGGGGGACAGTGCGAGGATGAAGGGGGTGGGCGTGGAGCGAGGGAGGGAGGGATATGAAAGGCGGGTTGTGGAGGGGGTGGGAAGAGGAGGGGGGGTACAGGAGTCTTGGGAGGGTGGGGGGGGAGATATTGAGGGGGAGCGAGGGAGGAAGCGGAGGCATGGGTGAGTGGTTAGGGAATGGAGGGGGTGGGAGGGGAGCGGAGAATGGGGGGAAGCGATGGAGGGAGGGGAGGACAGGTAGAGAGGTTTGGGCTAAGGAGAAGGGAAAGCGACAGGGAAGGGTGAAAAGGAGGTGAGGGAAATTGGCTTCAGGAAAGGGGGAGGGAGCGACGGGAGAGAGGGAGGAGGGAGGGAAGGCTTTAGCGGAGAGGTAGAACCAGCCACGACCGGTGCCTGGTTCTTCCTGGCTCTTGAAACCGGCAGACAGAACCATTCTCCCTGTGTCTTAGAATTATTTGAATATTAACACCTTCGTCCCCTTTTTTAGATACTTTTTTTCTATTATTTTTATTTTTTTTATTTTTTTATTTTTTATTTTTTATATTTTATTTTTTTATCTAGAAGGGTTAAGGGTAGAGGTGCCCAAAGACTTTTCTTCATTGGGCATTGAGTGGGGGGAAGTGGCGGGGCGGGAGGAGGTTGGAAGAAGGGACGAGGAAAAGGGAAAGGTGAGGGGAAGGTAGGAAGCGAAGGGGAGAGGAGAAAGAGGAAAGGAAAGGTACAGAAGGAGGAAGGAGAAACGAGGAGAAAGAGGGAGGGAGAGGGAGATGGGGGAGGGAAGGAGAGGGAAAGAGTCTAATGGAATGAAAGCGAGGATGTGAGGAGGAGAAGAGGGGCGTCGGGGAAGCAAGGAGGAGAGAAAGAGTTAAAAAGGAGGGGCCTAGCGCAAGAGATGGGAGTAAGAGAAGAGGGACAAAGATAAGAAGAATGGAGAGGGATTAAAGACTCGTGAGGGTGCGAGGGAAATAGAGGTATGGAGAGAAAGAAGAATGTGAAGATTAGAGAAGAGAGGAAGATAGGAGAGGGTAAAGCGAGGAAGCGAAGATACAGAGATAGGACCGCAGCAAACGACGAGGACAAGAAGAAAGGGAAAAGAAATAGAGGAGGAGCGAGAGAGAAATAGACGAGGAGGGACAAGTCCGATTACGATCACTCAAACCCGCCACCCTTGATTTAAGCATATGACGGGGATGCATGAGTTAGAGTTAAGGAGGAATGGAAGCGAGAGGAGGGAGCAGCAGTAAGCGAGAGGAGTCGCGCTCAGCAGATAGTGAGAGGGTCGCGCATGGATCCGGGCCGGCTCGGTGGGTGAGTCCGGTGTGAAGGGCGTATAAGGCAGAGGCGAATGGGGAGGAGAGCAGATGATAGGAGGGATATACGATTATCGGGCGAAGTAGTTATAGTCAGGGGACAGTTGAGGCACCGGGGATTTATCCATGAGAGGATCAAGTAGGAGGAGGAGAGGAGAGACAGGAGTAGTGAGATAGGAGGGAGAGAGAGGGGAGTAGGGAGGAGGAGGGAGGAGAGAGGGTAGTTAGCAGGAAGGAGGAAGGAGGGGGGGAGAGCAAGGGATGATTCAGAAGAGGGAGAAAGGTGAGTAGGAGGAGGAGCGGAAGAGACTGGGGCCGTAGGAGATGGAGGACATTCGAGCAAGAATGGATAAAATCAGGAGAAGAGTAGAGTGAGAAGAGGAGTAGCATGAATGGACGGGGAGAGAAGGAAGTAGGGTAGGAGAAGGACCGAGCGAGTGGAGGACGGCGGAAGTGGTGGAGAGGAGAAAAGAGGTAGGAGAGAAGGAGGAGAGAAAGGATAGGAGAAGGAGAAGAGAGAAACGCAAGTTAGGAGTACGAGTAGGAAGAGGAGGAGGGAAGGGAGTGGAGTGGATAGGGAGGGAGTGGGGGGGGGCGGGATTAGAATTAACGAGGAGAGACCGACTACATATAAAAATGCTGAGATGGCCAATCGCTCCCGAGAATCTGAACCGGCGACTCTCACTTGTCCGGCTTCAGTTTTACGACGGAGATTGCTGTCTGCGGCCACAATGCTACTGGAACTCGCGCCGTTTTCGCGCCCTCTCGCTCTCTCTCTCGCCTCTCGTCTCTCTCTCGCTCTCGCTCCTCTCCTCTCTTTCGTTCTCTTTCTGTCTGTCCTGTCTCCGTTTTTTTCTCTCGCTCTCCCTCTCGCTCCTCTCGCTCTCTCTTTCTTCTCTCTGTGTCTGTCTACCTCGATTTTCATCCTGTCCTCTTTGTCTTCTCTACTCTTCTTTTTCTTCCCTCTCTCTTTCTTTCTTGTCTCTGTTTTTCTCTCTGTCTTTGTCTTTGTCCCTCGCTCTCGCTCTCTTTCTGTCTGTCTGTCTTCTCCGCTCTCTCTCGCTCTCCCTCTCCGCTCTTTCGTTCTCTAATCTCCTCTCCTCTCTTTCTTTTCTGTCTCGTATTTCTCTGTCTTTCTCTCTCTCTCGCTCTCCCTCTCGCTCGCTCTCTCGCTCTTTCGTTCTCTATCTCTCGCTCTCGCTCTTTCGTTCTCTATCTCTTTCTTCTCGCTCTCCCTCTCGCTCTCTCTCTCGCTCTTCTCGTTCTCTATCTCCTCTCTCTTTCTTGTCTGTCTTCTCCCTCTTCGCTCGCTCTCTCGCTTTTTCGTTCTCTATCTTCTCCCTCTCGCTCTCTCGCTCTCTCTTCTCTGTCTTTGTCTTTGTCTCTCTCTCTCTCTGGCTTTCCCTCTCGCTCGCTCTCTCGTTTCTCTCTCTCTCTTTGTCTCTCTCCCTCTCTCACTCTCACTCACTCTCTCTCTCTCTCTCTCTCTCTCTCTCTCTCTCTCTCTTCTCTCTCTCTTCTCTCTCTCTCTCTCTCTCTCTCTCTCTCTCTCTCTCTCTCTCTTATATATATATATATATATATATATATATATATATATATATATATATATATATATATATATATATATATTATATATATATCTTTCCCACTCTCCCTCTCCCCCTGTTCTCCTTCCCTCCGTCCCTTCCCTCTTCCCTCTTCTCTCTCTCTCTCAAAAGAAAACGAAACGAAACCAAAAAAACAAAAACAAAACAAACAGACCTCTATCTCTGCGCCGACCGACACCGCCGCCGACCCGACCGACCCGACCGACCCGACAGCGGAGACCGACCCGACAGCGGAGACCGACAGCGGGAGACCGACAGCGGAGGACAGACCCGACAGCGGAGACCCGACAGCGGAGACCCGAACAGCGGAGACCCGACACCCGCCGCCGGACAGCGGAGACCGACAGCGGAGACCCGACACCGCCGACCCGCGGCGGAGACCCGACAGCGGAGACCGACAGCCGACCGACAGCGGAGACCCGACAGCGGAGACCCGACAGCGGAGACCCGACAGCGGAGACCCGACACCCGCCGACCGACAGCGGACCCGACAGCGGAGACCCGACACCGGAGACCGACAGCGGAGACCGGACAGCGGAGACCCGACACCGCCAACCCGACAGCGGAGGCCCGACACCCGCCGACCCGACAGCGGAGACCCGACAGCGAGACCCGAAAATGGCGACCCGACAGCGGAGACCCGAAATTGGCGACCCGACAGCGGAGACCGACACCCGCCGACCCGACAGCGGAGACCGACACCGCGACCGACAGCCGACCCGCCGACCGACAGCGGAGACCGACAGCGGAGACCCGACACCCGCACCCGACAGCGGTCAGGGCCCGACACCCGCCGACCCCGACAGCGGAGACCCGACAGCGGAGACCCGCAAAATGGCGACCCGACAGCGGAGACCCGAAAATGGCGACCCGACAGCGGACGACACCGCCAACCCGACAGCGGAGGACGCCACCCGCCGAGCCGGAGACCCGACAGCGGAGACCCAAATGCGACCCGACAGCGGGACCCGAGACCCGACACCCGACCTGCCGACCGACAGCGGAGACCCGACACCCGCCGACCGACAGCGGAGACCCGACACCCGCCGACCGACAGCGGAGACCCGAAAATGGCGACCCCGAGACGACCCGACAACACGAAGGACCCGAAAATGACGAGCGAAAAAAAGGAGCGACGTGTTCGGCGTCATTGCGGGAGAGAGAAATGGCGGTCGTTGCGTAATGTTTCGGTCGGTTTGGGGGGGGGGGAGGAAAGAGAGGGGAGGTGGAGGGGCGAATAGGGGAGGGGAGGGAAAACGGGAGGGAGGGCGTTGGGGAGGGGAGGAAAGAGGGGAGGGGTGGAGGGGGGGGTGGAGGGGGAGGATGTAAGGGGGAAAGGGAGGAGGCGATGAGGGGAGGGGGAGGTGGGGGAGGAAGAGGGGAGGGGCGGTGGGGGAGAGGGGAGGGGTGGGGGAGGGAAGGGGAGAGGGCGAATAGGGGAGGAAGGGGAGGGGTGGAGGGGGAGGATGAATGGGGGTGGTGGTGGTGGGGGGGGGGAGAGAGGGAAGGGGGAAGGTGTATGGTGACGATAGAGAGGATGGTTATCGGTTATTTCTTTTTTTTATCTATTTTTTTTCTCTCTCTTTCCTTCTTTCTTTCTTTGAGTTGTGTTTCTCTCTCTATTTTTTTGTTTTGTTTTGTTTTTGTCTTCTTTCATTTTTCTTTTCTTTCCATCGTTCGGTTTCTTAGTTTCTTTCTTCCTTTCTTTCTTTCTTTCCATCTCTGATTCCTTCGTCCGTTGTTTTGTGTCTATTATATTTTTCATCTTTATTCATTCATTTGTTGTTTTGTCTCTTTTCATTCTTCCTTTCTTTCCTTCCTTCGTACTCTTGCATCTCTTTCATCCTTCCCTTCATTTATTCACGTTTTTCATCTTCTTCCATTTCTTAATTCCCTCTTTCTTCCCCTTTCCCTCACCGACCTGAAGGAAAAACAAAACAAAAGGCAGATAAAGAAAAGGAAAACAAAGAAAAAATAAATAAAAAAGATAAAAAAAACACGAATAATTTTTCGGAAACAACTTGACGTTTTTCCCGAAGGTGCGGCGGCCGAAGTGGGGGGGAGGGGGGAGGGAGGGAGGGAGGAGAAGAATGGAGAGGGGAGAGAGGAAGGAAGGGAGGGAGGGAGAGAAGGAAGAAGAGAGGGTGGGAGAGGAGGGAGGGGAAAGAGAGAAAGAGGGTGAGAGAAGGAAAGAGGAGAGGGATTCGGAAGGAGAGGAGGTAGGAAGGAAGGGAGGAGGTGAGGAGAAGGAAGGAGGGGATGAAGTTAAGGTGGGAGAGAGGGAGGAAGAGAGTAAGAGGGAGAACGAAGGAGAGAGGGAGGGAAGGAGGAAGAGAGAAAAAAGGGGCGGAGAGGGAAGTAGGGAGGGAGTTTGGGAGAGAGGGAGGGGAAGAGGAAGGAGAATGAAGGAGAGAGGGAGAGGGGGGGGGGCGTCAGATGGGAGCAGGTCACGCCATCCGCCCACTGAAGGCATTGGGAATTCCTACTGGTCTTAGTCAGAGATTCTTCTTCTTCGTCTTCTTCTGCTTCTTCTTCTTCTTCTTCTTCGTCTTCTTTTCTTCTTCGTCTTCTTCTTTTCTTCTTTCTTCTTCTTCTTCTTCTTCTTCTGTTTCTTCTTCTCTTCTTCTTCTTCTTCTTCTTCTTCTTCTTCTCTTCTTCTTCTTCTCTTCTCATTATTTTATTTATTATCTTATTTACTATATTTTATTATTATTCTTCATTTCTTGTGTTTTTCTTCTTCGTATCGGGTCCTTCTTCTCCGTCGTCCTGGAGGTCGTATCGCGTCCTCTTTCTTCCTTTTCCTCCTCCTTCTGCCTCGCCAAAAAGGTGTTGTCGTTTTCTATTCATCTTCTTACATTTCCTCCTCCTTCTACTTCGCTAAAGAGGTTTTGTCGGGTGTTCTCTTCTTCTTCCTTTTCCTCCTCTTCCTCTTTCGCCCAAGAGTTCTTACCGCGTCCTCCTTCTTCTTCCTTTCTCTCCTCCTTCTGCTTCGCCAAAGAAGTGTTGTCGATCGCTTCCTCTTCCTCTTCCTCCTCCTCCTCCTCCTCCTTCTTCTGCTTGGTCGAATAGGTTTCCTTTTTCCTCCCTCTTCCTTCTTCCTTTCCTCCGACGCGTCCTAGAAGGTCGTTCGTTCTTCGCTGTTGTTTTTTCTTTTCTTTTTACTCTTTCTTCCTTCTCTTCCTCCATCTCCCGTGGCCGAGCATCCTTCCCTCAAGGAGACACAGCCTTCTTCCTCTTTCTCCATCTTCAAGGAGTCTTTTTAGGCCTTTCTACGCCCTCTCTCTCCTATCTTCTCTTTCTTCCTTTCTTCTCTTTCCATCCGCCACTCTCCTCCCTTCCTTTCTTCCTTCTTTCTCTCCCTCACTCACTCGCTCTTCCTTCGCCTGTCATCCGCAACTTCCCTCCCTCCTCCTTCCTCCTCCTCCCTCCTTCCTTCGCAACTCTCTTTCCCTCCTCTCCCTCCTCTCTTTCTCCCTCCCCTCTTCCTTCTCTCCTTCCCACCTCCTACTCTCCCTCCTTCTCTCCTTCCTTCCTCCCTCCCTCCTCCTCTCCTTCCTAACCACCTTCCTACTCTCCCTCCTTCCCTCCTTTCCCTCCCTCCCTCCTCTCCTTTTCCCCCTCCTTCCTCCCCTTCCCTCCTTCCTCCCTCCACCTTCCCCCCACCTTCCCTCCCTCTCCTTCCTTCCTCCCTCCTTCTCTTTCCCCCACCCTCCACCATCCCTCCCTCCCTTCCATCCCTCCCCTCCTTCCTTCCTCCCCTCCTCCCTCCCCAAGAAGTCCTCAGGAGATCCTTCTCGTCTTCTCCTGATCCTTCTTCCGAGACGCCTCGATCCGACACCTGTTCGTCGGGATCTCCGGCCAGACTCGTTTGGGGGGGAGGGGGGGGGAGTGGAAGGAGTAGAGGAGGGGGGGTAAGGGGAGGGGAGGGGTGGAAGGAGTTAGGTGAGAGAAGAGGGGAGGAGGGGATAAGGGGAGGGGAGGAGAGGGAGGAGGGGAAGGTGAGGGGATAAGGGGAGGAGGGGAGGAGGGGAAGGAGGGAAGAGGGAGAGGGAGAGATGGGAGAATGGAGGAATGGGAAGAAGGAGAAGAGGGAGAAGAGGGAGGGAGGAAGGTGAGGATGAAGAGAAGAGGAGAGAGAAGATAAGAGAAGAAGCAGAGGGATGAGAGAAGAGAGAGAAGAGGAAGAGGGACAAAAAGAGAATGAAGAGAAGAAAAAGAGAGAGAAGAAGAAGAAAAGAAACCTAGAGAGAAACAGAAAGAAGGGGGTGGAGGGGGGAGGTCCACCCCAATCCGCCTCCTCCCCGATTGGCCAATTGCTTCGGCGATTCCTCATGACAGATCGAGCTCGTCTGTCGCCGTCTTGGGTCCGTCGACTCCTCCTCGGGTTCGGAACGGCAGGCGCGGCCGGGTCTTGGCGCCAAGTTCGAACGGGTGAAAGGGAGATGTAGGGATGAATTGGATAAAGGATATAAATGATATTCTTCTTCTTTTCTTCTTTTTTCCTCTTCTTCTTCTTCTTTTTTTCTTCTTTTCCCTCCTCTCTCTTCTTTCTTCTTCTTCTTCTTTTTCTTCCTCCTCCTCTTCTTCATCTTTTTCTCTCTTCTTCCTCTTCCTCCTCTTCTTCTTCTTCTTCCTCTTCCTCTTCCTCTTCCTCCTCCTCTTCTTCTTCCTCTTCCTCCTCCTCCTCTTCTTCTTCTTTTTCTTCTTCTTCATCTTCTTCCTCCTCATTTCTTCTTTTTCTTCTTCTTCCTCTTCTTTCCTCCTCATCCTCTTCTCCCATCTCATTTTTCTTCCTTTTCTTTTTTCTTCTCTCTCCTTCCTCCTTCTTCTCCTCCTCCTCCTCCTTCTTCTTTCATCCCCGCACGCCTTCATTCTCAACGGAAGTAAGAACCAGCAAGAATCAACATTCTTAAGAACAGCTGATCTCACGTGTTCTTTCCACCGAGACAAAGAGAGACGCTCCGAGAGAACAGATATTTATTTATTTATTTATTATTAATATAAATATGACATTTTATTTTTATTTTTTATTTTTTTCATTATTATTATTAATATAAATATGACATTTAATTTATTTATTTATTTATTTATTATTAATATAAATATGACATTTTTTTATTTATTTATTTATTTATTTATTTATTTATTATTAATATAAATATGACATTTAATTTATTTATTTATTTATTTATTTATTATTAATATAAATATGACATTTTATTTATTTATTTATTTATTTATTTATTTATGCATAATATAAACACGATTCATTTGATAACTCAATTTGCAAGGATTAAATTTCTTAATAAATAGTGGACGTGATGTTCAGAATGATAAAGAAAAGAAGAAGGAAAAAAAGGAATTTGATATAAAATAAATATGATAGACGATGATGTTCAGAATGATAAAGAAAGAAGAAAGAAAAAAAAGGAATTTGATATAATAAAAATTAGACGATGTTCAGAATGATAAAGAAAGAAGAAGGAAAAAAAAGGAATTTGATATAATAAAAATTAGACGATGTTCAGAATGATAAAGAAAGAAGAAGGAAAAAGGAATTTGATACATAAATTGATTAAAAGAAGGAAGAAGAGATAACTGGAGCTTAAGAGTCGTAACTGTCTTTGGGAGACAAATGGCCGAGGAGGAGGAGGAGAAGGAGGAGGAGGAGGAAGGGAGGGGAGGAGGAGGAGAGAAGGAGGAGGTAGGAGGAGGAGGGGAAGAGAGGAGGAGGAGGAGGAGGAGGGAGGAGAGAGAAGAGAGGAGGGGAAGAGAGAAGGGGATAATAGATAGAGAGGGGGAAGAGGAGGAGAAGAGAGAGGGAGTAAAATGGATGGGAGGGAGGAGGAGGAGGAGGAGAGGGAAGAGAGGAGGGAGAAATAGATTGGAGAGAGGGGGGAGGAGGAGGAGAAGAGAGAAGAGAAATGGAATAGAGATGGAGGAAGAGGAGGAGAAGGAAAGGGAAGAGAGAGGAGAAAAAAGGGATCGGAGATGGGGGGAAGAGGAGGAGGAGAAGGAGAGAAGAGAGAGGATGAAAATAGATTGGGGAGGGGAGGAAGAGGAGGAGGAGAAGGAGAGAAGAGGAAAATGGACTGAAGAGAACGAAAACGAAGTTGATAAATGTGGAGTCAGAAGAGAGGAGGAAGAAAAAGAAGGAAGAAGAGAGAACCAGGGGAAAAGATGATAAATAAAATAGGAAACGATGATAGATAAGAAAGAAAAGAAATAATGAGAAAGACAAAAAGAGAGAAGCGAAATATAAGGAGAAAATGAACATAATTAGGAAAAAAATGAAGGAAAAGGAGAGGAAATAAAAGATGGAAATGAAAAGAAAATAAATGAAAATGTAAATGAAGATGAGAGAAAAAAACGAATAAAAACAAAAACAATAAAATGACATAAATGGAAGAAATATGAGACAAGTAGTGATAGATAAACAGAGAAGAAGGAAACAGAGAGAAATTAAGATAAACATCAAGGAAAGAGCAAAAATGAAGAAATTAGAGGGAAGAAATGAAAAGCAAATGAAATGAGAAAGAGAAACAATAAAACGAGAAATGGCAGATAAAAGAGAACAGAGAGACAGAGAGAAGAAAGCAAGAGATAAACAGCAGATTAGATAACAAAAAGAGAATAAATACCACTATATGACGATTCATCTGCAAAACTTGATTCAAAGGAAAATTAAGATGTCAACTCCCCCNAAGAGAGAGAAGGAAGAAAGAGAAGGGAGAAGAGAGAGTAGAGAGTATGAGAGGAGGAAGAGAAGAAGATCGAGAAGAGCACGCACTAGAGTAACCGCGAAGACGAAGCAGTATGAGAGAGAGAGAAGAGTTAGAGAAGTACGAAGAGAAACGAGAATGCAGAAGAGAGAAGAGCAGAGAGAGAGACGAGAGAAGAGAGAAGAGAGAGAGAGAGAGAGAGCCAGAGAGAACGAGAGAGAGGGAGAACACGAGTATGAAAGAGAGAGTAAGAAGTAGTAGAGAAGAGAGAGAGAGTAGAGAGAGAGAGAAGAGAGAGAGGAGAGTAGAGTACAGAGAGAGCAGAGGCGAAGAAACAGAGAAGAGATGAGAAGAACGATGAAGGAGAGAGAGAAGAAACAGAAAGAAAGGAAAAAAGAGAAAAAAAGAGAAAAAAAGAGAAGAGAGAAATATAAAACAGAAGAACGAGAGAAAGATAGAGAGAGAGAGGAAGAGAAAAAAAGAAGAAGAGAAGAGAGAAGAGAGAAAAGAAGAAGAAAGAGAGAGAGAAAGAGAAGAGGAAGAAAAGAAAGAGAGAGAAAGAAGAGAGAGAGTAAGAGAGAGATAAGAGAGAGGGGAGGGAGAAGAGGAGAACAAATAAAGAAGAGAGAGAGAGAGAGAAAACAGAGAGAAAGAAAACCTAAAAAAGAAAAAAGAAAGAGAGAGAAAGAAAGGAGAGAGTAAAAGGAGGAGGAGAAGAAAGGAGAAGGAAAAAGAGAGAAGAAAGGAAGAGAAGAGAGAGAGCCAAAGAAGAGAAAAGAGAGAGACAGAGAAAAGAAGAAAAGAAGAAAGAAGAGAGAGAGAAAGAAGAAAGAGAAAAGAAGAGAGAGAGAGAAAACAAGAAAAGAGAAGAGAGCAGAGAGAGAAAGAGAAGAAGCAAGAGAAGAGAGAAAGAGAAGGAAGAAAGTAAAGAATAAGAAGAAGAGAGAGAAAGAAGAAAAGAGAAGAAGAAAAGAAGAAAAGAAAGAAAGAGAACAAAAAGAGAGAGAAGAGAAGAGAAAAGAGAGAAGAAAGAAGAAAGAAAAGAAAAGAAGAAAAGAAGAGACAAGAAGAAAAAAAGAAGAAAAAAAAGAGAAAGAAGAAAGAAAAAAAGAAAGAAGAAAGAAGAAAAAAAAAAGAACATAATCATCAACAAAAAAACAAGAGAAGAGAAAAAAAGAGAGAAAGATTCTCCACCCCACCACACAACTACTCTACAAAAATAAACACACTCTACATACTACCTCATCATCTCTCTCATATATATCACTACTCACACAAAAAAAAAAAAAAAAAAAAAAGTAAGACAAATAGTTAAATCCCTCGTAAAGGATTAATGTTCTAAGCAATCAGTACTTAAAATGCGCCGTGCGAATCGATTGGAGTCTTCACCCTGAGTATCTCAGAACTTCGAGCGCTGCGTTAAGCCTAACCGTGGACTAGAACCGTTACCACAACTCTTTAGAACACGACACCGGATTAAAATAGCTGAAAATACAATTTCATAGACTCAGCCAAATCCTACACTACACAACCACCTAGCTAACCTCCACCTGACTACCATTCAACACAACCATCATCCTTTCAAACAAAAAAACACCGTCACGGTGACGTAGGCAGGCACCACTAAATCCCCACTTGGCCGAGCGACTTCCACCTCTTACAACCCACCAGTTGAAGCCAGTACCTACAGCCTGGCTACGCGAACCGGAGCGGACGATACAAGGTAAGCTAATCCAGGTGCCTCTATAGTGGTATATTACTATCCACCGCGTTTATGTCTGAGTAAAAGCACAGAATTTGTGAGTGCCTCCGTGCTCCGTACTGGTGTATTGGCCTAACTAGACTATTCCCCACATAGGGCGCCTCCACAACGAGACATCACGAACCCCTTTTTCTGCACCTAGTTCCCTGACTTGCAATCTCCCCCCTTTAATAAAATGGGCATGACACAGGCTCTTCATATGACAGCAAGCTTCTTGATGACAAACACCGCTCTGTGCATGACGAAACCAGACTCTAGCAATGACACAGCTCTGACTGCCGCCTGACAGAAAACCTGCGCGATGAGGTCTAATTCGATCGATTATTTTTTTTAAGTATCATATTTTATCAATCGTTGTCTGATAAATCTACCGAGAGAAATTGGCAATTAGTAAAATTACGGATAAATTCTTCAAAATACTGAAAAATAAAATACTTTATAAAATATAGCTCCAGTTCGAGTTATTTTAAAACCCGGATTAAGTATTCCGGATGCCTTTAGCCTACACTCTAGATTTTATATGTGCTTCTATTTCTGTTAGGATTAATTATACAGTATCGTGCACTTTTATTTACCGACTACATTCATTCAAACTACCAACGAATCATTTTATCGCTGCCGCGTTCCGAAAGCCAAGTGGTCAGCTGTGGATACCGTATAAATTAGAAGGGTAATTTAATAGCATTGAGATGAATGTTCAAGTTCCTTCCACACACCACCATCCCCTTAATTCGCTCCCAATTACTTCCTTCTCATTCATCTCCCCCCATTTCATATCTCCTTTCATTCTTTTTCTTTAACAATACTCATCCATCATTTTCTGGCGGCCGCACCCTTTTACCCAACTGGACTTTTCTCTCGGCCAAACTTGGGGTGGCCGAAACACAAACACCCGTTTGTCTCATCTGTCTGAAACCGCGCCTTCACTCATCTCACCACGTTTTTCTCCACTCTTTTCCCTCCTCGTTTGCCGTCTTTCCGCCCACTACCGTCCGTTCTTCCCCACGGACTCACCGGACTAAACTAATATCAAATGAATAAATATGATTCTCTTCATCATCATCCAGACCCTCCCACAAAACCCCTCTCCACTCACAACCCAACTAATTACATCCCGACCGCATATCAATCCTCACTCTCTTCACCTTCCATTCTTCTTA
>NW_020870450.1:5000-7500 GCF_003789085.1 Penaeus vannamei | reverse complement strand
GGGAAGAGAGAAGATAGAGAGAGAGAGCGAGGAGGGAGGAGAGAAGGAGGGAGCTTGGAGGGAGGAAAGAGAGAGAGAGAGGAGAGGGAGAGAGAGAGAGAGAGAGAGAGGAGAGAGAGAGAAGAGAGAGAGAGAGAGAGAGAGAGAGAGAGAGAGAGAGAGAGAGAGACAGAGAGCTTGAGAGAGACTCTGTGAGAGGACAGTCTCTTGACTCAGATCAACAAGCAACAGAGAATGACAGACACAGACAAAGAGCAATCAGAGGGAAAAATATGCAAAAGAGAGAAAAGAGAGAAGAGAGACAAAAGAGAACAAAGAGAGCAACAGCAGAAAAGACAGATTATGAGACAAACAGACAGAAAGACAAAATATCCGAAAGCAATAGAGCACAGAGATGGAGAAAACAGAGACAAAGAGACAAAGAGAGACAGAGAAAGAAAAAAGAAAAAAAAGTAGAGCAACACAGACACACGAAAGGAGTAAATTCATAGCGTAAACATGGGGGGCACATTTTCCCTCTCGAATCTGCCTTCAAATATTTCTCAAATTCTCTCTCCTCATCTACTTAAAAAATGTTATTTATTTTAATTAATAATACTAATCATGCTCCGATATCTGATGCCATTAATTATATATCTGGTTATGATGATAATGAATACTTAGGGTTAGCAATGTAAATTTTGCGTCAATGATTAACATAAATAACTTTCATGATGATGGCGATTATACTGTTGATTATGCTATCAATATTACCGATAGTTTTATGATCTTTAACATCATTATCATTATTATTAGTAATAGTATTATCATCATTATCATTATCATTATTATCATCATTATTGTTAATATTGGTAATAATGATAATGATAATTATTCATATTGTCATTATATTTTTTATTATCAACATCATTATCATGATGATTATTATTATCATTACTGTTATCATTATTATCATTATCGTTATCATTGTTATTACTGTTTTATCCCTATTACCATTACTATTATTTTTTTATTATTATTATCATTATTACTATTATTATTGTTATTATTATTACTATTATGAAAATCATTATTGTTATTATCATTATTATTATTGTTATTATTATCGTTGTTATTATCATTATTATTATCATCATTATTGGAATTATTACTATTATCATTATCATTATTATTATTATCACCATCATTATTATTATCATCATTATTATTAACATTGTCATTATTATTATTATCATTACTATTATTATTACTATTAACATTATTTTCATTAACATTATTATTACTATTATCACTATAATCATTACCACTATTATCATTATTGTTATTATTGTTGTTCTCATTGTTATTACTATTATCATTATTGACGTTGTTATTATTATTCTGACTAGTTTTATCATTATCATTATCACTGCTACTACTATTATTATTATTACTACTACTATTATTATCACAATTATTAGTTTTTATTGATGTAATCATAATCATTATTATTGTAATTTCTATGACTACTATCACTATTGTTTATCATTATTGTAATTATCATTATCATTATCATTACCATCATCGTCATCATCATCATCATCAATATTATCATTAATGTCATTATCATTATTACCATTATCCTTATTATCATTGTCCACCTATTATTACTTTTGTTGTTTCTATCATTATCATAATCATTAATTTCATCATAATGATGGTAATGATAAAAGTAATATTTATGATGATCATAAGAAATAAAGTATGGTAGCAGTGACAATAATGATAATAATTATTATGATGGTAGAAATACTGTTGAAAATGATGATGATAACAATAATGATGACGATATTGATCTTGCCATGATGAGATGATGGTGATGTGATGTAATGATGATGATGATGAGGAGGAGGAGGATGCTGGTGATGATGATAAGAATGATGATGATGGTTGGTGATTGATGATGCTGATTATTATAATGGTGGCGGTGGTGATGGTGGTGATGATGATGAGAAGGAGGAGGCGGAGGATGGTGATGAGGATGAGGATGAGGATGATGATGGTGCTGGGGATGATGGTGATGTGATGATAATGAGGATGAGGATGATTGATGATGATGATGGTGAGAATGAGGATGATGATGACGACAGCAATGATAACAAATATAATAATGATTACAATAAATGTGAAATAATGATAGCAGCGCCAAGCATAAAAAAATCGAAATTGTATCAACAATGATTTAAGAAAATTATCCCAGAAAAGAATAATAAAAACAATAACAATGAAAAAAAAACATGATTTACAAAAAAAAAAAAAATTATCAGGGAATCCACACACGCCGTGAGTGTTGCCATCTCGGAGTCAGAGCATTAATGTTCACACCGGTACCAGATCGAAGACTTTGTGTCCGCCATTTTGTTAGTGCTGAAGATCCCTTTAAAAGCAACGAAGCTTTTTTGGTTTGATTTTGGTTTTTCGTTTCTACGTCTATGGTTATCTGTCTCTCTCTTTGCTCTTG
>NW_020870450.1:0-2500 GCF_003789085.1 Penaeus vannamei | reverse complement strand
GTGTTGTAAATTAGTTGTAGGATTGGATCGTCTGCGTTGTGTACGGTTTCACTCGTGGCGGGTTTACGGGAAAGGACTGGATTTCTTTTTTTTTTTTTTTTTTTCTTTTCTATCACCTTCTCCTTCTTTCTCTCTCTCTCTCTCTCTCTTCTCTTTTGTTCGATGAACAGGGGGAGAAAATTTACAAGAGGAAGGGAGACACAGATGCCATTATGCACTAGAATAGAAAATTATAAGAGCGAAAAAAAACAAAAACATAAAGAAAAGCGCAAATGGTGCAATGCATCATTCCAAATTTATACGGACTTTCTTATCTATAATTTCAGCTGACTTAATGCGCCTCTCAATGAAAGCAATGATATTAGCTCTGCCTTAATGGCCTTGAGAAGAAAAAAAGACAATTTATTTGCTTCTCGGTAACGCGGAGTCAAAAGCCCCTGACAGATCCTTGTGCAGTGTTGCCAAGGAGGGCGGGGCGTGGAGGCTGCTCCTCATGCTCAGGGTTGACTCACCTTCCTCATGAGGAATTGATGCGTGATTCGAGGTGCTTGCCTGGCGCTCCCTCTCTCTGACCTTCTCTCTCTGCCTCTCTCCTCTCTCTCTCGATCGTTCGCGTTCTCTCGCTCTTTCTCTCCGTTTACTTTCTCGCTTCCTCTCTCTTTCTTTCGCTTTCTCGCTCTCTCGCTTTCTCTTGCTTTCTCTCTTTCTCTCTCTCTCTCTCCATCTGTCTATCTATCTATCTGTACCTCGTACTTTCTCGCTCTCTCGCTTTCTCTTTCTCTCTTTCTCTCTCTCCTCTCTCTCCTCTCTTCTCTCCTCTCTCTCTCTCTCTCTCTCTCTCTCTCTCTCTCTCTCTCTCTCTCTCTCTCTCTCTCTCTATCTCTATCTCTATCTATCTATCTATCTATCTATCTCTCTCTCTCTCTCTCTTTCTCTGTGTATCTCTTTCT
Source organism: Penaeus vannamei (assembly GCF_003789085.1). NCBI lineage: Eukaryota > Metazoa > Arthropoda > Malacostraca > Decapoda > Penaeidae > Penaeus > Penaeus vannamei. The sequence goes on along the minus strand of NW_020870450.1, from coordinate 1,550 downwards.
CTGTATCTATCTCTGTATCTCTCTCCCTGTATCTCTCTCTCTGTCTCTCTCTAGTCTCCTCCTCTCCCTCTCTCTCTCTCTCTCCTCTCTCTCCTCTCCTCTCTCTTTCTCTCTCCCTCTCTCTCTCTCTCTCTGTATCTCTCCCTATCTCTCTAACCCCCCCCTCTCTCTCTCTCTCTTCCTCTCTCTATCTCTCTCCTATCTAACCTACCCCCCCCTCTCTCTCTCTCTCCCCTCTCTTCTTCCTTTCGTTCTCTTCTTTCTTTCTTTCTTTCTTTCTCTTTCTCCTCTCCTTCTCTCTCTCCCTCGCTCCTCTCTCCTCCTCTTCTTCTCTCTTCTGTCTCATCTCTCTCTCCTTTTGTCTCCCTCTCCTTATTTTTCCTGTTTTCTCCCTATTTATCTCTTCTCTCCCTTCTTCCTCTCTCTCCTCTCTCTCTCTTCTCTCTCTCTTCTAAATTTCTAATCTAATCTATCTATTCATTATCTATCCATCCTATACTATCTATTTCTATCTATCTATCTCTCTGTGTGGTGTGTGTGTGTGTGTGTGTGTGTGCTATACGAATACACATGTATACTTACACAGCAAAACAAGCACACAACACACACACACACACAATAAATGAAAAGGTGAAAAATATAAAATGACACTGAAAGTTACCAAACATGAAGCACAGGCTCATCCATACTGAGTCTACACATTTCCATATAGATTGGAATATATACAGATTTACTTCTCTTCGTTACACAGTGGTTATTAAAGCATTCCTTATTGTTGTCGCGTCCCCACTAAGCTTATAGAAGAAAAAAAAAACGTGAAAGTAAAGTGAAAAGTAAGAGGTAGAGATATGATAATAAAGGATGTTATTTACTGATATAATTATATGTGTGTAGTATGTCTTTTAGGATAACTTATTAGAACTAATTTAATCGAATCAACTTTGATTAGGTTAAATGAATTAAATTGGGTGGATTAATTTATACTAATCAAATCGATTTAAGTTAATTGATTTAAACTAACTTAATCTAAATAACTTGAAATAACTGAATGACAACCTAAATAACTTGAACTAACTTAAGGACAGCTTACATAACTTGAGCTAACTAAATGATTTACAATAACCCGACTTGAACCAAATGACTTTAACCCAACTTAAATTAAATAACTTAAACTAACCCAACTTAAATTAAATGACTTAAATTAATCCAACTTAAACCAAATGACTTAAACTAACCCAACTTAAACTCACAACTCATAGAAAAATGAAACTAAACCCAAATACTTAAACTCACAACTCATAGCAAAAAATGAAAACGAAAAAAAAAAAATTCTTTGTAAACTTTGCCACATAAAAAAATGAAATAAGTGGAGTACAAGGCGTGCCGGCCAAAGGTAGAAAGGATATGAAGCAAAATGAAAGAACGGTATGAATATTGGTGAAAAGTTATAAGTGAGATTAGTTAGCCAAGTGGTTGGAAATAAGAAGGGAACTTTTAATTACAGATAAAATTATTTCTGAGAGTTCCCAAAGACAAAGAAGAGAAGTGGA
>NW_020870449.1:1159124-1161611 GCF_003789085.1 Penaeus vannamei | reverse complement strand
AAAGCAAAAGAGAAAAGGGGAGAGAAATAGAGGAAGGGGAGGGCATAGAAAGAGAAGAGAGGGGGGGGGAGGGGTAGAGAGAGGAAGGAGGAGGGCAGAGAAAGAGAGAGAGAGAAAGAGAGGAGGGAGGAGATAGATAGATAGATCAATAGATAGGTAAGAGAAAGAAAGAGAAAATTATTAGGGAAAAGAGGAGGAAAGGAAAGGTGAAGGAGAGGAGTAGAGAAATATGGAAAGTAGAGAAAACGAAAAAGAAGAAAAGGAAATTACATGCGAAGTTTGCAAATGTAATCTGAATATATTGCACATCATCTGAAAAATCACACAAATAATCCGGATTATCTCTAGAATATGATTTTACTAAGCCTGCATTTTCCTTTTCGTTTTGTAGTCATTTCAGATGTATTTAGAAAATGAGAAATAAGATAGAGTAGATAAAATTCATTAAAAGGATATAGTCATCACCTGAGAGTTTATAATTAAGTACAAAATGCAGTAATTCTTTATCGTCGCACTGATATCATTATAAAATCTTCGTTAATCTTAAGAAAGAAAATTCAAAGACTAAAATATAGAAGAAAACCAATATCGTTGGTAAAACACTACATATATTCTATAAGCACGAAGCATCGACGTTAATTTAGTTTAGTCCTTCATCTACAACCCCGGTTAACTGAACAGGCCGGGGCAAGCTGTGGTATATTTGTTGCACGATCATAGCATTCTATAATAGTATTACATTGTAAATTCATGCTGCTATATTATCATAATCTGTACTATATCATCTAAAAGAACAGAATAATAATGATTACGTAATCCTTTATCTACTCATTTACCAAATCAGAAGTAAGTGAAACAGGGAGGGACATGTCCGTAGAGTTGTGTCGCCAGCCACGTACTTCTTGCTGTTGAACGCTTTCTCGGTTGCCTCGTCGGTTTTATTTTGTTATTTTCACCGACATCTAGAAAAAAATCATTGTCATTATCATCATTATTGTTATTGTTATTTGTGTTATCATGACTGTTATGATTGGTTATATTATAATTAATATTCCTATATCATCGTTATTACTATTATCATCATTGTTGTTATCATATTATCATTATTATTATTATTATCATTTTTATTTCTAGTACCATTATTATTATCTTTTTCATTGTTGTTATTTTTTTATCATTATTATCATCACTATTATCATTATTGTCGTTATTAATATCATTATTATTGTCACTTTTGTTAATGCTATTTTCTTTTCTGTCATTATATATCACACACACACACACGCACGCACGCACGCACGCACACACACACACACACACACACACACACACACACACACACACACACACATACACACACACACACAGTTATTTCTCCAATTATCCCCAACCCCTCCCCCCCCCCATTTTTTTCCAACCAACCCCAATTCTCCCTCTTTTTCCTCAAATATTCCTCCATTATCTTCCATTTTCCCCAATTTACTCTTTCTTATCACTTTTCCTTTTTGTCTCTCTTCTCGTCACCCTTAACCCGTATTTTGTTTCAGCGTGATAGGGTCGAACTCTAGACCGTAAAAGCCTGTAACTTGAGCCTTACGGACTGTGCCTTCACCCCATGTCCAGGTCTATTAACATTTTGTGTCGTCGCCTCAGTACTTTTTGCTTGCTTTTTCCCGTTTTTGTTTGTTTGTTTGCCTGCGTTTTTCTGTTTTCTGTTTGTTTGCTTGCTTGTTTTTTTTGTTTTTGTTTGTTTGCGTGCTTTTTCCCGTTTTTTGTTTGTCTTCTTGCTTGCATTTTCCCGTTTTTGCTTGTTTGCTTGCTTACTTTTGTCTGTTTTGTTTGTTTGTTTGCTTGCTTTATCCTGTTTTTGTTTGCTGTTGCTATCTTTGTTTTTTTTTCCTGTTTTTTTTCTTATGAGGGAGTTTTAGTTATCTGTTCTCTTTTTGGTTGTTTTCCTTATTTTTGTTGTTTTTGCTTTTTTATTTCCTATTTTTAGGGGGTGACAATATTTTCTTTTATTATTATCATTGTTGTTATTGTTGCTTCTCTGGTCATTTTGGCTGCTTTATCTGGTAGTTCAAGTTACCTTTTTGTTCCTTTTCCTGAAACTATTAATCGTTTTTCCTTGTTTGTTTGTTTTATTGGTTGTCCTTCCTGGTCTTGCTTTTTTTATGCACATTTTCATTGTTGTTTCCGGTCTGTAAGGTTGTTTTTCCTGGGTTGTTTCTCCAGATTATACTTATTACTGTTTAATATCTACTTTTTGGCCAATACTTGTAACCCATTTAAAAATCAAATGTAATCATTCTTTACAGTTATATAAATCAAGCACAGAAACCGTACCTATTACTTGCTGAAAACGAAGCATTTAAAACTAAATTGTACTCACAGATTTTATACTTTTATTTCCCCAATTTTCTCTCTCTCATCTCTTTCTCTTTAGTTTTGTTTCTGTGTAATCGCATAATGCAAGAACTATGTATTGCT
>NW_020870449.1:1149124-1154124 GCF_003789085.1 Penaeus vannamei | reverse complement strand
TATACTTTTTTCTGTCATTCCCCCTCTTCTTCTTTTAGCTCTGCTTTTACCCTCTCTGTCTATCATCTACCTATCTATCTATCTGTCTATCTATCTTTCCTTCTCCCTCTCACTTTCTCCTCCCTCACCCTCTTTCCCTCTCTCTCCCTAATCTCTCTTTCTCTTCCTCCCCCCTCTTTCCTTCACCTTCTTCCCCCCTCCCTCTATTATTGTTTCCTTCTCTCTCTTTTCACTCTCTTCCCCTCCTCTCTCTTTCTCTTTCCCTCTTCTTCCCCCCTCCCTCTCTTTCTCTTTCTCTCTCCCCCTCTTCTATATATCCCCCTTTCCTTCTCTTTTTCTTTCCCTCTCTCTCTCCTTCACCTTCTTCCCCCCTCCCTCTCTTTCTCCTTCACCCTCTTCCCCTTTCCATCTCTCTCTCCTTCCCCCTTTTCCTCTCTCCTTCCCATTTCCCTCTCTCTCTCCTTCACCCTTTTCCCTTTCCCTCTCTCTCTCCTTCCCCTCTTCCTCCCTCCCTTTCTCTTCCCTTCACCCTCTTCCCCTTTCCCTCTCCTCTCCCTTTACCCTCTTTCCCATTTTCCCTCTCTCTCCTCCCCTTCCTCCCGTCTCCGCGAATATGTGTCAGAGGAGTGAAAGCGCGCGTCGCTCCCCCTACCAAGGGCCGAGGCGCAACTAGCTCCACGGGCAGATGACGCTTAATTATGGGCTTTGAGTTGCTATGATAAAACCGGGGTTGTGTAAGGGAGCGACGAAGAATCCCGAACGCCGCTAAAAGCCCGACTAAAAGGAGGTCACCACGCCAGCGCCGAGACCGGAAGGGAGGGGAGGGGGGGTGGAGGGGGATGTGAGGGGGATTTGTAAGCGGGGATATGTATGTGTGAACGTGTGTGTGGGATGTGCATGCATACATACATATATACATACATATATATACATAGAGAGAGAGAGAGAGAGAGAGAGAGAGAGAGAGAGAGAGAGAGAGAGAGAGAGAGAGAGAGAGAGAAAGAAGAGAGAGAGAGAGAGAGAGAGAGAGAGAGAGAGAGAGAGAGAGAGAGAGAGAGAGAGAGAGAGAGAGAGAGAGAGAGAGAGAGAGAGAGAGAGAGAGAAGAGAAGAGAGAGAAGAGAGAGAGAGGAGAGAGAAGAGAGAGAGAGAGAGAGAGAGAGGGGAGAGAGGATTGTTTAGGGATATGTATGTGTGGAACGTGTGTGTGCATTGTGCATGCATACATACATAATATACATACATACATATAATATATATATATACACACATACGCATACAGAGAGAGAGCGAGGAAGGAGGAAGGGAGTGATGTATATGTACACATGTGTGTAGGATGTGCATGCATACATACATGCATATATACATACATACACACACAACACATACACACACACACACACTCAGAGAGAGGGGAGAGAGAGGAGAGGAAAGGAGGAAAGGGAGTGAGAGAGAGAAAAAGAGAGAGAGAGAGAGAGAGAGAGAAGAGAGAAACACAGAGAAGAGAGAGAGAGACAGAAAGAGAGAAAAGAAGAGAAAGAAGAAGAAAGAATCTATCTCTATATCTACATGCACATACATATCACATCATCTATACCCATCCACCCATCCATCCACCCATCCATCCACCCATCCATCACCCATCCATCCCACCACCCACCCATCCATCCATCCACACCATCACCATTCATCCGAACGTGTTTATGGCATCCGCGAAAAATGGGAATTAAGACAAAAAGACGAAAGGGAATCCAACCCGACGAAGGAGAGAGAGGGAATGGAAACCAATTACACGAGATTTGAATTTTTTTCCTGCTCTCTGAAAATGAAATGTCTGTTACAGCATGATTATTTGACTACGCCGCACGCATAGATCTGTTGTCTTCTTGTATCCTCCTCTCTCTGTGTGTGGATGTGTGTGTGTCCTGTGTTTGTAGGGGGGAAGGGTAAAGTGAGTGTGTGTGGTGTTGTTAGGGTTGTGTGTTTGTAGGAGGGAAGGTGGTGTGTTGTGTGTGAGTGTGTGTGGTAGTAGTCGTAGTGTGTGTGGTGTGTTAGTGGTGTTCGTAGGGGGTAAGGTAAGTGGTGTGGTGTTGTTTTTGTAGGGGAAGTGTGTGTGTGGTGTGTGTAGTAGTGTGTTAGTTGTGGTGTTGTGTGTGTTGTGGCAGTGTGTGTTTTTGTATGTAGATGTGGTTGTGTGTGCAAGTGAGGGTGTGTTTTGTGTCTGTCTGTTTGAATGTGTACATCTGTATGTGTCTGTGTGTATGAATATATGTTTATGTCTATATGTGTATAAAACCCACACATCTGTACGTATATGCACGCACCAACATAATCATGATACACACATGAGACATGTACATGTACGTATGTTTGTTGGGGGATGATGAGGATGGTGGTGGTGTTCATTTTAGTTTGTTTTTGTTTTTGTTTTTGTTGTTTTTTGATTTTTTTTCTTTTTTGTTTATGTTGTTGTTGATCTTATTTTTTGCTGTTGATTTTATTACTTATCTATTCATTTTTTATCTTTTATTTTTTATTTATTTATCTTTTTTTTGCTGTTGATCATATTTTTCTGTTAATTTATTATTTGTTTTTGTTGTTTTTTCTAGTCTTCAATACCTCGGCATTTTAGTTATCATTGTATTTGTTGTTGTTGTTGTCCCTCGGAGCTGCGATGTCTGTTGTGGGTGTCGTGTGTTTATTCGGAGGGTGTTTTTGCGCTTCGGAATGTGTCTTTGCTTCGGTTTGTTGTTGTTGTTGTTTGTCGGGGATGACAAAAAAAAGTGTTGGTGGTGTTGAGTTTTTTTTTTGTGTGTGTGCTTCGGAATGTGTCTTTGCTTCTGTTTCGTTTGTTGTTGTTGTTTGTCGGGGAATGATGAGGGTGGTGGTGTTGTTTGTTGTTGTTATTGGGGGAAGGGTTGGTTGTTTAGTTTTGTTTTTGTTGTTTATTTTCTTTTCTTTTTTTGTCTATGTTGTTGATTTTAAATTTGTTCCTGTTTTGTCTTTATTATTGTTGTTAATTTCATTTTTGTTTCTGTTTTGTTTTTGTTGTTTTTTATTTTGTTTTTGTTATTGTTGCCTTTATTTTTTTTTTTGTTTTGTTATCTTTAAGTATCAAGAAGTTTGATCTTGACATCATTATCAATTTCATTCATGTTATAAACATCATTTCATCGTTGTTGCTGTTATCATGTATAATAATTACCTTTTTAATATTAGCATCATTACTGTAGGCTTTATTGTTAACATGAAAGATATCAGTAGTTTTAGCTCGATTCTTTTATGTTATTACCATTTTCTTTTTATTTAGTTTTTTTTTTTTGTCTTTTATTTTTATTATTCCGTCTATTGTTTCTTTAAAAGGGACCTTCGCTTTACCTATTTTTATTATTTATTGTTCTGCGTTGCTTTTCCTTCATCAAATACTTTATTTCAATCTGTTATTTATCTATTCATTCTATTTATTCATTCATTCATTTTTTTTTTACAGTGAGCGTGACTTCCAGCAATGTAATTCCACAGCGAAAAATTATCACTGTAACGGACAAACGCGATAAACCAACATTCGCACAAAATTGTCTCTCTCCCCCGCTATCCAACCTCATATCTCCTCATAGTAGACGACATCTGAAATGAGAACATCGCCGTTTCTTCCACATGACGATAACATTATGCGTGGAAATGTTGTACCAGTCGCATTTACGATTAGTTTTTGGCAATGTACACTGCTAGCCATGACGCGCCGTCCGCCATGACTCCGTTTTCTATGCGAGTCGCGTCTTGAGCCCAAACTATTATATAAAAAAAATATATATGTGCTATCTGTGACTGTGTAAAATAGCGAAGTGGGTTGTTTTCATGGGAGATTTGCCTAAAAAGCTTACATTCAGATGAAACGAGGTTGTAAATCAGTTTAGTTATTCTCTCTCTGTTGTTAACTATAGCGAAAAGAAGATATTTAATCAGTTTCTTAAAGATAAAAGAAAGCTTGCATTTTGGATGATCAAAGTTTTAGAATATGCAAGCCAAGGTTCGTTTCTCGCTTGGAAAAGATAGACGGAATAATATATGAAGCATTCAAATTCTCTCTTTATCTCTCTCTCTCTCTCTCTCTCTCTCTCTCTCTCTCTCTCTCTCTCTCTCTCTCTCTCTCTCTCTCTCTCTCTCTCCTCTCTTCTCTCTCTCTCTCTCTCTCTCTCTGTGTGTGTGTGTGTGTGTGTGTGTGTGTATCTCTCTCTCTCTCTCTCTCTCTCTCATTCTCTCTCTCTCTCTCTCTCTCTCTCTCTCTCTCTCTCTCTCTCTCTCTCTCTCTCTCTCTCTCTCTCTCTCTTCTCTCTCTCTCTCTCTCCTCTCTCTCTCCTTCTCTTTCTCTTCTCTTCCCCTCTCTGTCTGTCTGTTTGTCTCTCTCGCTCTCACTCTATCTCTCTCTCTCTCTCTCTCTCTCTCTACTCTCCTCTCTCTCTCTCTCTCTCTCTCTCTCTCTTCTCTCTCTCTCTCTCTCTATCTATCTAATCTATCTATCTATCTATCTATTATCTACCTATTATCGATCGATCGATCTAATCTCTATATATCTATTCTATCTATCTATCTCTATATATCTGCTCTATCTATATTTATCTATCTCTATCTATTCACTATACATATCTCTTTCTTCTCTACTGTCTGTCTCCTCTCTTCTCTCTCTCTCTCTCCTCTCTCTCCTCTCTCTCTCTCTCATCTCTCTCTCTCTCTTCTCTCTCTCTCTTCTCTCTCTCTCTCTCCCTCTCTCTCTCTCTCTTCTTCCTTCTCTCTTCTCTCTCTCTCTCTCTCTCTCTCTTTCTCTCTCTCCTCTCTCTCTCTCTCTCTCTTTCTCTCTCTCTCTCACACACACACATTCACACACTACACACAAAAGCGCTCCTTCATCCGCTCCTTCTACGACAGCACAACGACCGCACACACACCCACACTGTACCAACACACACGACAACACCACCACCACACCATAACAACCACACCC
>NW_020870449.1:1139124-1144124 GCF_003789085.1 Penaeus vannamei | reverse complement strand
CCTTCCACTCCGTTCTCTATTCCCCTTCCCCTTCTTCACGATATTCTCCTCTTCCCTCATCTCCCTCTCCTCGTATCATAGCAGCTCCGCGAAACAGATCCCAGGGTTATCCTAGGCTGCATCGATAACCATAACTGCACAGGTATTCCTGAGTAGAGAGACTGCGCTCTCTGTATAGTAGATAGCAAGCCTATATATATAAGTGTTCCTTCCTTCTCCCTCTCCTCCTTCTCCTCCTCCCATCCCTTCTCCATCTCCTTCCCTTCCTTTCTCCTCCTCCCCCTCCCTCCACTCCCACTACTCTCAACCGATGCCAAGCGACTTTGGCACTCCGCCAGGCACTGCATAAGGCCGGAAGTCCTTGGCCTCTCCGCCTCTTTGCTGTGTTGAGAAGGTACATAGCTTGCGTGTAGACTCCTTGCCGTAAGGGTGATTCTCCAATGCTCTAGTTGATTATGGAATATGTGGCTCTGTTGGGACTTTTGTGTCGAGGGAGGGAGGGAGGGGGAGAAGTGGAGGAAGGGAGGGGGAGGGAGAGGGTGGAGAGGGGAGAGGAGAGGGGAGGGAGGAGGGAGAAAGGGCGGGGAGAAGGAGAGAGGAGAGGGAGAGGGAGGAAGGGAGGGAGGGAGGGAGGAGAGGGGAGGGAGGGAGAAGGAGAGGGAGGAAGGGAGAGAGCAATGAGGATACGAGGGAAAGAGTAAGAGTGGGTGTGAGTGTGTTTGTGTGCGTGATTGCGTGTATGTATGTTATGTGAGAGAGAGAGAGAGAGAGAGAGAGAGAGAGAGAGAGAGAGAGAGAGAGAGAGAGAAGAGAGAGGAGAACGAGAGAGTAAGAATAAGAGATAGAGAGAGAGAGAGAGAGAGAACGAGAGTAAGAATAAGAGCAGAGAGAGAGAGAGAGAGAAACAAGAACGAGAGTAAGAATGAGAGAGAGAGAAAGAAAAAATAAAGAGCGAATATAAGAGAGACCAAGAGTCAGAAAGATGAAACGTTTAAAAAATATATATTCGTTTTTTTTCTCTCTCGTAAAGTCGCGTAGATTTGAAGTTTCATCCTTTGGTGTAGAATGTTATGATAAACTTGTGTCAACGTTTGATGTGAAAACGTTGGGTTCAGATGAAAAACGTTCTTGTTATGCAAATGCGATGCCGTGTTGTATTTTGTTAGATGTTCTTCCTTTCGTTCTATCTTTCTCTTATTTTCTTTTCTCATTCTCTCTGTCTTGTCCTGTCTCTCCCTCTCATTATCTCCTTCTTCCTCTCCCTCTTATTTTCTCCTTTCTCTCTTCTTCCTCTCTCTCTCTCTCTCTCTCTCTGTTTCCTTATCCTCTCGCTCTCACTATTTCCTTCTTCCTCTCCCTTTTATTCTCCCCTCCTCTTCTTCTTCCTTCCTCTCTCTCTGCTCCTTCTTCTCTCCCTCTCTCTGTTTTCTTCTTCCTCTCCCTTTTATATCTCTCCTCTTCTCTTCTCCTCTGTCCTTTCCTCTCTCCTCTTACCTCTGTCTTCAAACCTGTTTTCTTCATTTCTTCTTTTTCTTTCCCTCTCTCCTTCCCCTTTTCTTCCATTCCCTGTCCTCTGCCTCATTCACTTCCCTCTCTTTTTCTCCATCTCTTTCGTTAATCACCTCCCCCTTTCCCCCTCTCTCTCTCTCTCTCTCTCTCTATCTCTCTCCTCTCTCTCTCTCCTCTCTCTCCTCTCTCTCTCTCTCTCTCTCCTCTCTCTCTCTCTCTCCTCTCCTCTCCCCTCTCCCTCTCACCTCTCCTCCCTCCCTCCTCCCCCCCTCCCTCCCTCCTCTCCCCCCTCTCCTCCCTCCCTCCCTCCCTCCCTCCTCCCTCCTCCCTCCCTCCCTCCCTCTCCTCCCCTCCCCCCTCTCCCCCCCCCCTCTCTCTCTCTCTCCCTCCTTCCTTCCTTCTCCTTCTCTCTCTCTCCACTCATTTATCTGTTTGGTTTGTTTGTTTATGTGTTTGTTTTTTATCTGTTGCAGGTACGTTGGCTTCCGTCTGGGTTTTAAGGAGAGGAGGAAGAAACGCGGCCTCAGAATGCTTCCTTGTGATGCTCTGGTCATGGGAATTCTGCTTGATGTTGTCTTGGGACTCGCTCTTAAAACACGCGCTCTCTCTTTCGCTCTTGATCTCTTTCTCTCTTTCCTCCTTCTTTCTCTCTTCTTTCCACACGCATGCAAACGTACATGTACACGAACACGCGCATGAACACAACACACACAACACACACACACACACACACACACACACACACACACACACACACACACACACACACACACACACACACACACACACACCATCACACCCACCCACCCACCTTCCTCCTCCTCCACCCCCTCCACCCTCCTCCTCCCTCCCTCCCCATCCTCCCCTCCCCCTCCCTCCCTCCCCTCCCCCCTCCCCTCCCCCTTCCCCTTCCCCTTCCCCTCCTACACACACACGCACACAAACTAACACGCACATACACAACATCCACCCACCTACCCACCCACCCATCCACCCTCCTTCCCCCCTTCCCTCCCCCTCCCCTTCCTCCCCTTCCCCTCCCCTTCCCCTTCCCCTTCCCCACACACACACACGCGCACAACAACAAACACGCACACACACGCACACAGCATTCCTCCGTAGGTCACCGACTCGCTTCTCGTGGAAAAAGGTATCTTCGTCGCCATTGTTTTCTGCGGAATGAAGGAGGAAAAAAAAAATTGCAGGAATTATTGTCGGTAAGCTGGGGTCGGGTGAGAGGGGGGGAGGGAGAGGGAGGGAGGGAGACGGAGATGGAGGGAGAGAAAGGGGGAGAGGGAGGGAAGAAGGAAAAAAAAATTGCTTGCAGGAATTATTGTCGGTAAGCTGGGTCGGGTGAGGGGGGGGGGAGGAAGGGAGAGAGGGAGGAAGGGAGAGGGGGAGGAGGGAGAGGGAGGGAGAGCAAGGGAGAAGGAGAGGAAGGGAGGGAAGAAGGAAAAATTTGCTTGCAGGAATTATTGTCGGTAAGCTGGGGTCGGGTGAGAGAGGGAGGAGAGGGAGGAGGGAGGGGAGGGGGAGCGAGGGTGGAGAGAAGAGAGAGAGAAGAAGAGAGAGAGAAGAGACAGAGAGAGAGGAAGAGAGAGAGAGAGAGAGAGAGAGAGAGAGAGAGAGAGAGAGAGAGAGGAGAGAAGGAAAGTGAGAAAAAGGAGGAGAGGGAGGGAAAGTCGGGTGAAGGAGAAGGAAGGAGAATTTAACAACAAAAAGTCACCGGAAGCGTTCGAGGTGGAAGAAAGAAAACGGGAATAAATGTGGGAGCTGGGCGAGGGAGATAAGAGAGAGAGAAGCAATAGAATAAGCGAGTGGAGGTAGAGCCGATAAGAGAATTCATTTCGGCCGAAGGAATGAAGAGGCGAGAAGGAGGAGATAAAGGGGGAGAAAGGGAGGAAAAAGAAGAGAGACGGAGGGAGGGAGGGAAGGCGAGGAGGGAGGAGGGAGGGGAGGGAGCGGAGGGAAGGGAGGGAGGGAGGGAGGGAGGGAGGGAGGAGGAGGGGGAGGAGGAGAGGGGAGGAAGAGAGAGGGAGGAAGAGAGAGAGAGAGAGAGAGAGAGAAACAGAGAGATAGAGAGATAAGAGAGAGAGAAAGGGGGGGGAGAGAGGAGAGAGAGGGAGAGAGAGAGAGAAGAGAAGAGAGGAGAGAGAAGAGAGAGAGAGAGAGACGAGATGAGAAGAGGAGAACAGACAGACAGACAAACAAAACAAACAAAAACAGGAAGACAAGATAAGCCCCGGTGTGAAAAAAAAAATCATCCACGTGACCGTCAGATAGAGAGGATGGGGAGGGGGGGGGTAATGTCGCTCACGATAAGAATGCGTGGGCGTGAGCGTGGGCGTGAGTGCGGGCGGTGATGCGACCAGAGAGAATGCGTGGGCGTGCGGGGCGGGCGTGCATGTGGGCGTGAGGGTTGATAAAAGAGGGAAGTGGAAAGGAGTAAAGAGGGTGGAAGGGTAGTTGGTGGGGAGGAGATGAGGAGGAAGAGAAGAGAGATGAAAGCTTCACTTTTTTTTGCTGGGTTTTCTCTTCTTGCTTTCTTTCCCTCTTTCTCTCTTTCTTTGTTTCGTCTTCGTTGTATCCTTTCTCTTTTTCTTTCTCCTTTATCTCTCTTCTCTCTCCTCTCTCTCTCTCTCTCTCTCTCTCTCTCCTCTCTCTCTCTCTCTCTCTCTCTCTCTCTCTCTCTCTCTGCTCTCTCTCTCTCTCTCTCTCTCTCTCACTCCCTCATTCCCCTTTGCAATCCCCTTAGCAATCCCCTTCCCCTTCCTCCCTTACCCCCATCCCCCCCAGCCTCCCTCTTCCCCAATTCCTCCTCCCCTCCCCCCTCCCCCTCCCCCTCCCTACTCCCCACTCCCCCCCTCCCCCCTTTGCACACGAAGCCAAACAATCAAAGCAATCTAAGCAAGCATTCGTGGATACATTCGAAGCTGACGTGAAGGGAGGTTTCGGTAGTGACGTCATCGTGCCAGGAGAGGAGCGTGACGTCATCGGAACGCGAGAGTGAGAGAGTGTGACGTCATCGTGACAGGAGAGGAGCGTGACGTCATCGAAACGGGAGAGAGAGTGTGACGTCATCGTGATACGAGAGGGGATGTGACGTCATTATATCGAGAGTGAAAGTGGGAAGAAGGATAAGGAAAGAAAGAGAAAAGAAACAAAAATTACACTGAAAGAGATAGAGAGAGAGAAGAGAGAGAAGAGAGGAGAGAGGGAGAGAGAGAGAGAGAAAGAAAGAGAGAGAGAGAAGAGAGAGAGAGAGAGAGAGAGAGAGAGAGAGAGAGAGAGAGAGAGAAAGATGATCATCATCATTCTTATCCTAATCAAAATCATTTATCCTGCAATTCAGAATTATTTCCAGGACAAGACAAGAAGAAAAAAAATCCTGGCTTCTCATCTCAGCTACATCTACCGCCCCGCCCCTCACCCCCAAACCCCACCCCAGCCGCGTCCTCTCCCTCTCCTCTTCCTTCGCCACTAGACTGCCT
>NW_020870449.1:1129936-1136536 GCF_003789085.1 Penaeus vannamei | reverse complement strand
GAGTAGCAGAGGAAGAAGGAAGAGAGGTAGAGAGGTAGAGAGGAAGAGAGGTAGGAGGGGAGAGAGAACGAGAGGGACAGGAGGGATAGAGGTAGAGAGAGATAGGAGGGAGAGAGGGAGGAGGAGAGAGGGAGAGAGGGAGGGAGAGAGGGAGGGAGAGAGGACGGGAGGAGGAGAGAGGTAGAGAGGGAGAGAGGGAGAGAGGTAGAGAGGTAGAGAGGTAGAGAAGGGAGAGAGGTAGAGAAAGGGTAAAGAGGTAAAGAGAAGGTAGAGAGGTAGAGAGGTAGAGGAGGTAGAGAGTAGAGAGGGAGAGAGGCTTAGAGCAAGTAGAGAAGGATGAGAGGGAGAGAGGAAGAGAGGAAGAGGGAAAGAGAGGAAGAGAAGGAAGAGAGGAAGAGAGGAAGAGAGGAAGAGAGAGAGAGAGAGAGGAGAGGAGAGAGAGAGAAGGAGAGAGAGAGAGAGAGAGAGAGAGAGAGAGAGAGAGAGAGAGGAGAAGAGATGAGAACAATGACAGACTCCATTTTTTGCCCTTGGATATGTGCATACGCGAAGGGGGCCCGACCGAGAATCACGATGTACGCCACATGAGGGACTCGCAGGGATGTTCCAGATTATAGAAGGAGGCGTTCGTGCACGGAACGCCAAGACTGGCCCATGTACTGATAAACTTGGGGTAAACGGAAAGAAACTAGAGTTCCGAGAAAGCTGCGGTAAGGCTGGTCTCTCTCGCTCCGCCGGTAATCGCCCTCCCCCTGCCCCCCCTCCCCCCAAAAAGGAAAAAAGAAAAAAGGAGAAAAAGAAATGGTTTTAATTCCAGAGATTGCAGAGAGAGCCGTTAGTCCGCGCGCTCTCTGGCTAATTAACCTTCGACAAAGCTGAACTAACTCTCTGACAGAAAAATAACAAAAGTCCTACCAGGTAAACGAAATTTTAAAAGGCCCTCGGTGCCAATGACTCGTTGTGAGTGAAAGAAACGAAAGCAAATATATTTTCAAGCCCGAAAATCTACGAACAAGTGGCGAATCAAACTTGATTTACTCGATGAAAACGTTATTTTAAGAGGAAGTTAGAAGATGTAAGATCATAAGCCTTGGGATTTACATTATGTAAGATTAATTCAATAAGTGTAAGAGATTTAATTTTTGTTACGATATGGCCTAATGAAGTGCGAATTTATCTATATATCTAGGACCTGTCCAACCTATATATCTATGGTATCATATCTAACCTGTCAGCCTGTTTTTAACAACTATACACATTATTCAGTATCGGTACAATGCATAGGTTACATATTATATTAATCATACCAGGTGTTATGAATTATAGTACTAGAAATTAGCCATTGTAGGAACATATATCAGAATAGGTTAATAGAGTAACAATAAAATAGACAAATGAACATTTAATATAAAATACTACTACTTATATTATATATAATATACTACGTCTTACTAGGCCGTCATACTTATTAATATATATAATATATAGGATACATATATATATACACACTACACACACACACATCACACCAACACACATATAAATATATATAATAGATATAACATATATTATTACTATATTATATTAATTATTAGAGGCTTAGAGTATATAATAATAACAGTATAACTATAATAATAAATTATATCAATTATAACATTATATTAATAGTACACACACAGCAACCACACACAACACATATAATGAGTAATATACATATCTGGGTCCTATATATATATATAATATATAATATATATATCATAGCTATCAGGGGTTGTGTGTGTGTGGTGTGAACTCTGCGTTGTGTGGTTGCGTTGTTGTGTGTGTGGGTTGCGTGGTGTTATGACGTGTGTACGTGTGTGGCGTGTCGCGTGTAGTACATATATATATAAATATACGTCACTTCTTACAACAATAATAATAGTATAGTAATATATATATATATATATATATGTGTAATTCATATATATATAATATGCTGTCCATAATATAATATTAAGTATATATTATTATATATATATACTTAGGTCAGTTATATAGAATACTTGTATACATATGAATAATGTGTTATGCTTGAGAGTTTATCAGATGATGTATGTTATAGCGTAAGTAGTACGTATATATATATAATATGTTAATCAATAATATATAACTATAAGTAAACATATATCTATTTATTTAGCAAAATAATCATGTGATGTGTGTCTGAGGGTGATGTGTCGGTGTGTGTGTGTGTGTGTGGTGTGTGTGTGTTGTGATGTGTTAGTGTGTGTGTGTTGTGTGTGCTGTGTGTGAGGTGAGTGTTGTGTAATCATAATATATAAAATATGACTGAATAGTATAATTAATATATATATATAGGTAAGCGCCATTATATAGATAGTATATATATCATATATACTTAGGTATATGTTTACAGTATTTACATATGTACAGGCAATGATAACATATACATATCAATGTGTGGTGACGGTCCAGCTGGGCTCGCCTTCAAATCGCATGGCACGGGATTTGCCAAAATCCCTTACAGAGATCAATTTCTGTCATTGAGAGATTGGCAAATCAACACAAAGCGCCAGGAATTTTCAGCCTTCTTCACTAGTACTACAGGTGAACAATAAGCAGAGATTGACGGTTCAATTACCTGTAATTCTCTCATCCTTTCCACTTCCTCGTCAAACGCATTACGTAAATGATATGAAATAGGATAAGGCTTCGTATGAACTGGTACACCTAAAGTTAAATGAATGTCATGACTAATGTGCTGGTTACGCCTTGTTTATCAGCAAATACATCTGTAAAGTTACTTATTAGATCCTTTAACTCTAAGGTTTTGTTCATTGGACAGTTCAGAGTTAACATTAATATCGCATTTACCCGGCTCATACAATTCAGGTATATCACAAACCCCATCATTAGCCTTATGTACGGGATCAGAAATGTCATCTACCATGCAAGCTTGGCATACCTGAGAAGCATCATTTTTCACGTCTTTCATATTTCTTCAGCATGTTCACATGATAGAGCATTATTTTCCCTTTTATTTTGATCTCATAGTCAACTCCATTTTCATGCTTACGTACAACAGAATAGGGGCCCTTCCGTTGAAAAGTTGATTTATTATGTGAAGTTGGTAATAGTACAAGTACTTTATCCCGTTCTTTTAATGTACGTGATTTACCTTTCTTGTCGAAGTAAGTCTTGTACATTCGGCTATTCACGTCTGCATGAGCGGAAGCTATCTGAGCCGATGCTTCTAATCGAGATCGAAGACCTAATACATATTGGATAGGTACTTTTAACCTCCCATCACTCATCTCTAGTCCACACTTTACGTAGAATTGGTGATGGACCGCGTACCTTGCGTAGAGCAACGCAAACGGACGAGATTTAAGCGTATCGTCGGGGATCTCGCGATAGGCAAACAAGACGGACGGGATGTAACGATCCCAGTCATAAGGTCGTTCGCTGCAGACCTTTTTCAGCATGGCTTTCAATTTGTGTGAAACCGCTCGACGGGCCATTGCAACAAGCGTGATACAGACTTGTATACAGTGCTTGAAAAGAAAGAAGTCTATGAATTTCACCATCAAAATCAGACTTAAACTGAGTACCACGGTCAGAAAGTATCTCTTTCGGTATTCCACATGAGCAAAAATAGTCAGCAATGCTTCGGCAACAGTTACAGAGTCTATATTCCGCAGAGGAACTGCCTCGGGAAATCTAGTGGCCATGTCAATCAAGGTCAACATATACTTATGGCCTCAGTTGGAGGGCGGAGAGATGGGCCCGACGATATCAATCGCCACGCGGGAAAACGGTTCGCTTATGATTGGCATCTGAACCATGGGTACCTTTCTGACCTTGCCCTTAGGAACTGTTTTCTGGCAAACATGAAATATCTTTTCCGCAGTCTTTCGATGAGAGAAATGACCTGCCAGAGGGGAATCATGAGCCATAGACAAAATTATTGGAATAAATCTAGGGGGAACAACTGTTTCCCCGCCGACTTCGTGATGGTGTTTCCTCTGTATGCAAATACAGTATATCAAACCCATTCACTTGTTCGAATCTTACTGAACGACTTTTAACCGTGACAATGGCTTGATTTCTTTCTTTAGAACGGATGTGTTCGAGAGAGGGGCAGGAAGACTGAGCAGCAATGAAATCTGGTTTCGAGACGTTCTCAAATTTGAAATCAGGAAGTATCAATTTATCAGGACTGGCACGTTCCTTCACTTTGGCGGCCCACGTCACAACTGCATTAACTTTGCTCCCCTGAGGAGGAGATTCGGCTGTTTTGGCACTCGGTATATTCACGCCCGACACCTGGACCCCAGGCACCATACCAACATCCGAGAACTTAATCGGCGCAACCACGACAGTAAACCACCCACTCAGGAATTTACTCCTGATATGACAACGTGCGGTGGGGAATTCGCGCCGTTCCCCCAGGTACAGCGCAACCACCTTTCCTCGCTTGACGGAGGCGGACACGAGCGATTCCTTCACGATGATTGATGAGCAACCTGAATCAAATAATACCTTTACCGGCTTGTCATACAAGGTTCCTTCACACGTAATGCCATGATCGTAATTTACGTTAGTTTCAAATGCAGCATTTACCTTCTGAGAAGTCTTTGATTTAGCGAATTTAAGTTCGGGGCAAGAAGGACGTATGTGACCTGCAATGGTGACAAATCACATCCTTAGGGGTAACACTCGTGTCTTTCGTAAAAGCAGCGTGTCTTAAAAGGTAAAAGGTGTTTTACGACTCCTGACAGCTCTATGGGCACAACGAAACCTATCCGCTGCTTGCGCCATTTCCACTGTATTATTGAAAGTTCATTCTTTGAAAAAGATGAAAGGTCAAGAGGGCAATTACTAAGCAGTTGTTCGCGTATCAAAAAGTCAAATGAGTCATAATCCTTTTTAACATCACCCATGATTAACCAGTGATCTAAACACTGGGTCATTTTCGTAATCAGCTGGATGTTTGGTCTCGTTTTCGCCAACTTTGCTCTCTCTGAACTTTTTGCGTTATGAGTCAGCGTCACGTTATACGCCTTCAATAATGCATCTTTCAACTGACTGTAATCCTTACAAAACGTCTGGTAAACTTAATGTAAGTTTGCAAGGCCTTACCTCCCAAAAGTGATCCGAGACAAATATGGTAATCATTAGAATCCCATGCATGCAAACCTGCTAATTTCTCAAATCTGCGCAAGAAATCATTAATATCGTCCTTACCATCGATGAAGTTTGGCATCTTTAATTTAGGGTAATGATCACGACTATCATTTAGAGAAGGGTTCTCGGGTCGCATACCTGCAAGCGCCAACTCGTGAGCGCGCTTGCTTCTCGGTCTTCGCTTCATATTCGCGCCGTTTCTCTTTTTCCTGAACTTCTATTCTCTTCGCATTTCAGATCTTGCCCTTTCTCCTCTTTCAATTTGCTCTTTTTATCTGACTTCCTCTTTCAAGACCAAAGTATTTATGTCCGCAGCAGAAAGACCTGCTTCTTAGCACGACTAACTAACTCTACCAAGTTAAGTGATATGTTTTTTTATATTATATAAAATCAAAGAATACNGTTAGAAGAGAGAGAGAGAGAGAGAGAGAGAGAAGAGAGAGAGAGACGAGAGAGAGCGAGAGAGAGAGAGAAAGAGCCAGAGAGAGAAGAGAGAAGAGGCCAGAAGAGAGAGAGGAGAGAGAGAGAGAACCGAAGAACAAACAGACAACAGCCAGACAGACAGTTAAGACAAAACCGGAAAACCTATTTTAGCAAAAAAAAAAAAAAAAAAAAAAAAAAAAAAAAAAAAAAAACATACCGAAACTCAATCTCCGTTATTAGTGTCAAAATCCATCATATTCCTTCATAAACCAGCCATTACACATTAAACATTCGATAACCAATTTCCTTTCACTGCATGGCAGATTTCATGGGCTACAATATCATGCATATTGCACATGTCATTTGGCGAGAATTAAGCCTTTATAGTCCTGTTCCGTCGGGGCGTTTCTCTCTCTCTCTCTTTTATTCTTTTTTTCATGTTTTCTTTTTTTATCTATTCCTTATTATTGTTATTATTATTATTAATTTTACTACCGACGGCATTTCTTGCGATTAAATCGGATTTTTCTATTTTTTAAACCAATCTGAATATCTCTTTCGTGCCTGAACCTGTTGCAGAAATGATATAGTTCATTTGTTTCAAAACTGAAAATGATGGTAATGATAATAAGGATAATCATTATCATGAATCATATCTCTTATCAATCATCTTTTTCCTTCCTGTTTTATCATTTTCATTTCCACTATTTTGTTATTATTTTTCCCATCATGAGTGTCAGTAATAGTATTGTTATTATCAGTAGATATTACTTTCATTGTTATTTTTATTCATATTGTTGTTTTCATTAATGTCTTTGATGATTGTTATTATTACTATTATGATTGTTATCATTTATTATGATTTTATTATTATTATTATTATTATTATTATTTATTATTATTATATTATTATTATTATTATTATTTCATTATCACATTATATTATTATTATTATTATTATTATTATTATTAATTAAATTATTATCATTT
>NW_020870449.1:1119936-1124936 GCF_003789085.1 Penaeus vannamei | reverse complement strand
CCCCCTCCTCCCCCCTTTTCCCCTTTTCTTCCTCGGCCCCCCCTCCCCCCTCCCCTCCCCCCTCCCTCCTTTTTTTCCCCCCTCCCTCCCCCCTTTTCCCCTTTCCTCCCCCCCCCCCCTCCTCCTTTTCCCCCCCCCCCTCCCCCCTTTCTTTCTCTCCCCTCCTCCCCCCCCCCCCTTCCCCCCCCCCCCCCCCCCCCCCCCCCACCCCCTCCTTCCCCCCTCCCCCTTCTCCACCTCCCCTCCTCCCCTCCTCCCTCTCCCTCCCCCTCCCCCCTTTCCCCTTCTTTCCCCCCCCCTCCTTCCTCCCCTCTCTTTCCCCTCCCCCCCCCTCCCCCCTTCCTATTCCCCCTCCCCCCCCCCCCTCCCCCTTCCCCCCCTCCCCCCCCCCCCCCTCCGACCTCCCCCTCCTTCCCTCCCCCCCCTTCCCCTCCCCCCCCCCCTCCCCCCCCCCCCCCCTTCCCCCCCCCTCCCTTCCCTCTCCTTTCCCTTCCCCCTCCCTTCCCCCCCTCCCCCTTTCTTTTCCCCCCCCCTCCCTCCTCCCTCCTCCTCCTCCTTCCTCCCTCCCCCTTCTCCCTCCTCCCTCTCCTCTTCCTTCTCCTCCTTCCTCTTCCCTTCCTCCCCCCTCCCCCCCCCCCCTCCTCCCCTCCCTCCCCCCTCTCCCCCCCTCTGGCCCTTCCCCTCCTTCTCTCCCCCCCCCCCCCCCCCCTCCCTCCCCTTTTTTCCTCCCCCCCCTCCCTTTTCCTCCCCCCCTCCTCCCCCCCTCCCCCCCCCCCCCCTCCCCCTCCTTTTCTTCCCCCCCCCCTTCTTCTTTCTCCCTCCTCCCTCCCCCCCCCTTTTTCTTATCTCCCCTTCCCTCCTCCCTCCTCTCTTCTCCCCTCTCTCCCTCCCCCCCCCCTTCTCCCCCCTTTCCTCTCTCTCTTTACTTCTTTTTTTTATTCTACTTACGCATTTATTGTCTTGACCTATCATGGGTGATCTTTTTCTCCCCTGATCTTCATAATTCCTTAATTCCTTTGTGACGAACTTTGGGGCAGTTGACGTTTTTGAGATTTAGACATTTTTTTTTTTAACCTTTTGTGATTACATAAATACCCATTTCTTTATAAAGAGAAACGATAAAAGAAGAGGAAGAAGGGAACGAAAAACAATAATGCGATAATGAGGAAATATGAAGGAAGATGATGATGATGATGAAGCTGAAGAAGAAGAACAAGAAACAGAAGAAGTAGTAGAAGAAGAAACAAATCGAAAAAAAGTACCAGAAACAGAAAAGAAAAAAAAAAAGAAAAAAAGTAAAAGAAAAAACAAAAAACAAAAAAAGATCAACAACGACAACAGCAAATACAACAACTACATTAACAACAAGACACAGAACATGCTAAGAACACGCTTCACCTCCACGCAAACTGAAATAAGTCAAAAATAAAGAGAAAAGAGACAAATGCAACTCAAGAAATACCAGAAACTTAACAGATATAAAGAAGAAGGAGCAGAAAAATAGAATAGAATATAAAAGTTGAATAAAATCAAAAGATTACAAAAGAATACACACACACACACACACTCAAACACATACGCACACACATGTTCACATATCTTAAATCAGGTATTCATGTACGAGTTCTTATTCAACTCTTTATCATTCATTTAACAAGATATTCTGGGATCCATCATCCATCCTCCTTCTTCCTGCTCTTCTTCTTCTTCTTTTTCCTCCTCCCCTTCCTCTTCTTCTTCTTCCTCCTCCTTCTCCTCCTTTTCATCTTTTTCTAATCCTCCTTCTCCTTTTCTTTCTTTTTCTTCTTCTTCTTCTTCTTCTTCTCCTCTTCCCCTCTGCTCCCCCCCTTCCCCCCTCCTCCTCCTCCTCTCCTCCTCCTCCTCCTCCTCCCACTCCTCCTCCTCCTCCTCCTCCCCCCCCCCCCCCTCCTCCTCCACTTCCCCCTTCTCCTCTTCTCCTGCTCCTCCTTCCCCTCCTCCTCTCCCCTCCTCTCCTTTTCCTCCTCCTTCTCCTCCCCCCTCTCCCCCTCCTCCTTTTCCTCCGCCTCCTCCTCCTCCTCCTCTTCCCCCCCTCCTTTTCCCTCTTCCTCCTTTCCCTCCTTCTCTCCTTTTCCCTCGCAGTCGATCACAGTCGCATGTGTTTAGAAATAGCAAACCGAGATTGTCTTTGGCCGAGTGACTTCCCCGTGACCCGTGACTGACGAGGGAAATCAAGATCTGGAGGAATCTGGCAAGAACTCGAAAGGTTATCATGTATTGTTTTTTTTTTTCTTTTTTTCTTTTTTTTGTGTGTGTGTGGTTGCTTACTAAATTTAGGATGATGTGATCAGTGGGAGGGAATCGGTCTGTCGTCGGCTTTGTGATTATCGTGTCAAAGGGTCATTTGTGATTAATGATTTAGATAGTTTTGTTTGTGAAGATGAATCGAGATAAGCCATTATGAAAGGGATTACATGATTTGTGGCTTACGTAAGATCGAATCATTTTGTTATATATATCTTTATTTGTTTTTCGTTTTTTTTCTCCTTAATTGGGTAGATCAAAGGATGACGCAATTGTGTTATCAAGTGATTTAAATTGTGTAGTCCTCTCTCTGTGTCTCTGTCTCTGTCTGTCTCTCTCTCTCCCCTTCTCTCTCTCTCTCTCTCTCTCTCTCTCTCTCTATCTATCTATCTATCTATCTATCTATCTATATATTGTTGCAGTCCTCACTCTCTGTCTCTGTGTCCTCTCTTGTTCTCTCCATTCTCTCTCATCTCTCTCTCTCTCTCTCTCTCTCTCTCTCTCTCTCTCTCTCTCTCTCTCTCTCTCTCTCTCTCTCTCTCTCTCTCTCTTCTCTCTCTCTCTCTCTATCTATCTATCCATATACACACACACACATAAATATACATGTGTGTGCATCGTTATCATTATTGCGAAATCCTGAAAAATAAACTTTAGAATGGAAAACTACAGACAGTTTCTCATGAAAACTGAAAAAATCTTGGATCTCATCAACGCGTTAACTCAATTAGAAAAACACAAACAAAGAAAGAAAAGGAAAGTAAGCAACATTTTGACCAAAAATTACGTAACATAAAGAAGAAATATGGACACAAAAATACCAGGCTTGTAACCTCTAACACAAAAACATAAAGTCAACACGTAAATAGGTTCGTGGAAACATAGAAAAAAAAGTAAAGAAGGAGAGAGAGAAGAGAGAGAGAGAGAGAGAGAGAGAGAGAGAGAGAGAGAGAGAGAGAGAGAGAGAGAGAGAGAGAGAGAGAGAGAGAGAGAGAAGAGAGAGAAAGAGAGAAAGAGAGAGGAAAAGAGAGAGAGAGAGAGAGAGAGAGAGAGAGAGAGAGAGAGAGAGAGAGAGAGAGGAGAGAGAGAGAGAGAGAGAAATGGAAAGAAAGAGAGAGAGAGAGAGAGAGAGAGAGAGAGAGGGAGAAATAAAGAGATAGAGATAGACAGATAGATAGATAGAGATAGAGAGAGAGAAAGAAAACAGATAGAAATTTAAAGGCAGATTTATAGCCATACAAAGCAGTGAAAGGGTTAGACTGGACGAAGAACAATATTTACGATTACATCTCTCAGCCGCAGAAAAAAAAAACTGTTACGCATCTACGTGGGAAAATGTTGTTGCCATTTTTAACAGTTGTCTTTTTTTCTTTCATTTTTTGCGTGTTTTTTTTTTTATCTCTTTTTTTGCTGCCTATCTTTTTTGTTGTTGTTGTTGTCATATGGATTCATTCTATTTATTTGCTTAGTATTTGTTTGTTTGTTCTCTCTTTTTTCTTACCGATTTTGTTGTTGTTGTTGTCATATGGATTCATTCTATTTATTTATTTGTTTGTTTAGTGTTTGTTTGTTCTCTCTTTTCCTGCCGATTTTTGTTGTTGTTGTTGTCATATGGATTCATTCTATTTATTTATTTGTTTGTTTAGTGTTTGTCTGTTCTATCTTTTTTACTGCCGATTTTTTTGTTGTTGTTGTCATATGGATCCATTCTATTAATTTATTTGTTTGTTTATTGTTTGATTTTTTATTATTATCCTTTGTGTTTGTTTATTATTTTATTCATTATCTATCTGTTTGTTTGTTGGCTCGCTCGTTTCTTTAGGGTATGTGCCTTTTCATTCAATTATCTATGTATCTTTTTAATCCATTTACATCTTTACTTACCCCTTTTGTGGTCAAATATATACTTCATCATTACTGCTATTCTATATTAAGGGATATTTCGTAATATTCTAACTTTGTGATACCCGTAATTATAGCTGCAATTTGGAACTCATCTTAAAAAAATACTTGCTTATTTTTGTGAAGCTGCGAAGTTACATTCATGGGTGAGCGATTTTTGCAAAGATAATTATCTAATAAGTGGTTTTGAATGCACATCGTCTTCATTATCATTATCGTCATTTTCATTATGATCATGAGCATTATCATTATCATCGTCATCGTGATCCTCATCTTCATCTTCATGATTATTATCGTCATCAACATCGTCATTATTATCATCATCATCATCATAATCGTTATCATCATTATTATTGTTTTTTGATTTATTCTTTTCACAATCATTATTACTATTATCATTATCATCGTCAATCAGCATCGTCATTATTATCATCATCATCATCATCATAATCGTTATCATCATTATTATTGTTTTTTAAATTTATTCTTTTCCCAATCATTATCACTATTATCATTATCGTCGCCATCATCATCGTAATTATTTCATCACCATCTTTATCATCATAATCGTTATCATCATTATTATTGTTTTTTAATTTATTATTTTCCCTAATCATTATCACTATTATCATTATCATCGCCATCAGCATCGTAATTATTATCATCATCTCCATCATGATAATAGTTATCCTCATTATTATTGTTTTTTAATTGATTCTTTTCACAGTCATTATCACTATTATCATTATCATCGTCATCAGCATCGTCATTATTATCATCATCTCCATCATCATAATCGTTATCATCATTATTAT
>NW_020870449.1:1092436-1104936 GCF_003789085.1 Penaeus vannamei | reverse complement strand
ATTGCCTACCACCTCTCTTCATCCATATTGTCCTCTTCCCCAAAGTACTACCTCACCCCAGACCACCCCATTTTCCTCCTGCCCTCATTCTCCTACTACTTCCACCTCTGCAAATCTTTTGAGTACTCTCTTTGGCTTAGCTAAGTGAGATTGATTCTTTGTGATTCCCCTTACAGCCTCTTACTCTGACAATGCCCTTCTCTTCCAACAATGTCATCAAAAACAAGTAGGCAAAGTTTCCTTTCACAATCGTTCTGATTGTACATGCTTTGTCACAGTTACATCTGAGTCCCAAGCTTGTGCACTGTCAACCATGACTGACCTCATTGGCAAATGTATTCTGCCAAACCTCACTCCTGTCTTAATACCTCTCTTTCTCCCCGGTTGAATGTCCTATCTATAACAAGAACTGGTCTCACTGTGAAAATGACCTTCTTGCCTGCCTTGTTCACTATGATGCAGTGGCATTATAGTGCTACACTATCCCTCCTAAAGGACACCATAAACCCTTTACCAATATTGCCTATATATACAAGACCTCCCCCTTGAAGTTTATATTCGTAGAGTGTCTCCAACCATACTGACCCCTTCTTTGTCAATGTCAGAAATGTTGGCAAATTGGTTCCCAGCCTAACACTGTCACTCCACAGCTTGCTGTCCGCTATGTGCCCAACCTGGTCATGACCATTCAAATTGCCTTGCTCAGCATGTATGTTTGCCAATTGTGGTGGCTCCCATAATGTGTTTTATAGGAGCCAGCCTCGAATGTGAGGTAGCAACTCTCAGATTCAAACTAGGCCTCACTCTATGTGAGGCCAGACAGTAAGTATGGTGACAAGGTTTTTCTATCTATTCCAAAGTCCGTCACTCTGATCCTTTCCCATCTTTTCAAGATATCTCAACATCTCCCCCAGTATCTCTTCCCTCTACCCCAAACCATTCTACCTTAACTCCCCCTCTCCCCTACTCAAATTCATTTTCTAGTCTAAATCCAGATACCACTTCTAAATCTCTACCACTTCTCCAGTGCCTGTCCCTCTTCCTCCTCCTCACTTTCCCAGTTGCACCAGGAAACCTAAACATTGCACTCCCTCTTTGCCTACCACATCCTCTCCTACACCCTCCTTTTCCTCTGCTCCTCAAATATCTATCCCCCTCTTCTCCTCCCAAGAGAACCTTTACTTCTCAGACCTCCCTACACAACTCCCCTCCAGAAACTCTTGCAGACATCAAAAAGTTCCTAGACATGACCCAAGAGAATGTTCTCCATCTGCACCATTCCCTCTTCGTTCCTCATTATCCTTACCTCTCCCACCTGGATACTCATGTGAATCCCTTCTGTCACAACCAAAGACTATCTACGAAAGACCAGAAAGTCCAGCAAAATCCTGTGAGTAATGCGGTGTCGGCACAATAGATGGTGCAATAGATGGCATCTAGTGACGTCATAGAAGAGCGAAAATTGTTATGACAGTTCCGACATTGCCAGGAAAGTCTTATTCTTGTTCTGCTTGTAAAAAGCAAAAAGAAGAGAATAAACAACTTTTTTTTTCTTTCTTTTCTTTTCTTTTCTTTTCTTTCTTTTTTCCAAGGAAAAACAAAGGTTTGTAATATTTATGCTTTTTTAGATATAACCTAAGATATGTGATGGTCAGATTGACCATCACATATATAAATTGGAAGATATAAATTGGATCACATGAAATTATTTTGATTGGTAAAGGGAGCTCACATTTTTTAGACTGCGTTAGATAGCATGTTTCCTGTCTTTCGTATAAAGTCTTTGGTCTCAACACAATGACCTTCTCCAGATCCCTCCCCTTCGTGAGTCCCCTTATCTCATCCCCTGGATTCTTCTACTGCTATTTTTCCAACAGCCATCTCTATCTGTATCTTTATCCTGTCAATTATTTCACAATACCTCTTTTGCCACTTTCCCTTAAACAATGTTCCTATTGCTTCCCCAGCCACAGATGAACTCCATTTTATCTCTATACCCTTTCCTTTACTAATCTCTAATTTACTTCATTTGCACCCCCTCTTTACCATTTTCCCTATCATATTATGGTATAACACTATAACCTTTGACATTAAACACATTTTTTTCCTGATCATTAAATAATTTTTACCCCTTTTCACCATCATATGACCTTTGATGTCCAGCACATTTATTTGTTTTAACCATTAACCTTTAATTATTTGCATGTTCATTAAATATTCTTGCTTTGTCTATTACTTTTATCACCCCCTCTGTTAAAGGATTTGTGAAAACGTAGTAGTTCCACAGTAAAGTGGATGTTAGAGAAGTGAAGTTGCCTGTTTTATGTTTATGTGTATCAGAAGGCTTGAAATTAAAGATTCTGGTTTGTTATAATTTGTTTATCCTTTTCAGGCAAGGAGCTTCATGAAAGATGTTCCTGAAGAAGCTCGTGTTGCTCTCCTTCCAGGTACATCAGTGTTTGCTTACCTCAGAGCACTGCAGAAAGCAGACTTCGATATTTTTGATGGGAGTCTCCAGAAGAGAAATAGTTGGCTACCATTTACATTGTGGTGGGCAAAATTTGGGAAAACCTATTGACATTTTCACTTTTAGTTCTGTTAATTTTGTAAAATAAAATAAGTTATATGGTGCAGCCATAATTGTTTTTAATATTATCCTTTTCATATTATGGTAGAAAAACGCACAATGCACAAACTAAATTTATTGAAGAAAGTGAGACAACAGTTTCGGAATCGTCCTCGATTCCATCTTTGGGAATCGAAGACAATGGAATCGAGGACGATTCCAAAACTGTTGTCTCACTTTCTTCAGTAAATTTAGTTTGTGCATTGCGGGTTTTTCTACCATAGTATCAACATGGTAGAGTGTTTTTCCATTCATATTATCTTTACAGTATACAGTTTTCTTGATTTATGTTCCAGTTTTTGTCTGATTTCCCTTCTACCATGCCAGTATGTGTGTTGGACATTTTTATTATAAAGTAATGCAGTAAAAAAAAATCCCATCTCATCTTTTTATCTATAAACCAAACTTTATACTTGACAAGAAGAAAATTTATTCTTGATTTGTTGATTGCAAGGATATTGTAAGCTGTATATGAGTAAATATATAAGCTGTATATAAGTGTTATGAGTAAAACATTGCAAACTTTTTGAAGGAAAAAATTGGTGCCTTTCCAGATTTTGAAACACTACAGAAGATGATTGACACATATTTTTGACTATTACATTTTCATATTTAATTCTAAACAAATGGGGTGTAAATAAAGATTCATATTTATTCATATTTATATTTCATACAAGTATTTACACTGGATATCTTCAAAACAGGTTACTGATGATACTTTATACAAATGGACTTTCATGAACACACTTTTGCACCAGACATATCTTATACTCCTAATCTTAACATTCTGATTACTGTTCAAAGGCTTTGGATAGGTATTTATCATTCCAGACATCAACTAATTTTCTACCTAACTGTGAACCAAGTTCACATCATCTGACAATTGTTCGTTTCTTGTGCTTTGAAGACAATTTTTTAAATAAAAGTCAGTACAATAGATACAAATAAATTCTCACAATTTAAACTGATCATAATTCCAATTACATATATAAAAATATAAAAAGTTATGCCTGAATTAACACACACACAATAACAACAAACTGAATGAACACAAATATTTATGAACTTCAAACTGGATGCACGTGGAAATGGTATTATTTACACCATTGGTGGAGAAGAGTTGGATACATGACAGGACACAGAAATCTGAGCAATAAAAAGATTCATTAAAAAATCTGATGTTATCCATACACTAGAAAGTGTATGAAACATTCTGAAAACTGGGTTTAAAGTGAATCTGGATCAAATGGAGCTAAAGTTCATAATGGCACAATCTTGCCTTGAGCAAGACAAAGAATTAATGAAGAGAATATCATGTCTAAAATATTTAATAACATGCACATATGAGAAAAATATTTGGAATGTAACCACAACAAGTCTGTAGAGAGCAGAAGCAGTCTTGTGTGTTAGTCCACAGGTCTAACCATCACTAGTGTCTCAGAACCTTCAGCTAACCAGCTGGAGCAGACATTACCATCTTTCTCACTGTGGTGACTTCAGAGTAGGCCCGTGAATATATAGAATCGCTGCTTCAGAGGAGAGGTTGGTCTTTGGTGACAGGTTGCACAACAGCAAGTTCATTTCAATACCTATTAAAAAGAAATTTTATTACTCACTGGAGAAACAGGCTCCAGAATAACACATTTACCACAGTGTGGATATGGGATGTAAATCTCTATACCAGTGAAAAATAGCATTGGCCAATCAAAATAAGCATGTTGACAAAGTTGTGAATTTATTTCTCCTTCATGCAAACTGTGTTTTCAAAATCTTAATGCCGAGATACATTTTTCCTTTACAAACTCATTAGTGATGGGTACATTCCCTGCCCACTGTAGTTTTGTCCTGTCAACCTTGTTTAAACAAGCTGGCTTCATAAGGGCTTTGGTCACTAAGGAATCAACTACTAGTCCATCTGATACCTGGTCCATTGAATGTAAGGGAAAAAAAGTATTGAATGCTAAAGATGTTATTATCATTTTTAATATTAATACTGTTATCACCATTATTCTCATGATTTTATTATTATTGACATTTTTATCATATTGACAAATGTAAGAATAATAAACTTTTCTTTCTGAAAATTCAAGCATTTGGCTAAACAAACAAGCAGTATATGACCACTTGGTGACCAAGCACTATTGAAGCCATCTATGTGTAAACAAAGGAAACAAAAATCACAACGGACAGGGCACCTAACATCAACAGCTTAAAGAATAAAAAAATCCTTGTAGATTATTAACTCACTATAAATCTGTTATTGTAATAAAATGTGCCAATGTATGCAAGACAGGGCATAACATTAAGGAATCTTGTAAGTTACTACTGATTAGTATCTCTTGGTGTCATCAAATGACACAAAAAAGGAGAAAGGAGATGAAAAGAAAGACAGAAAGCAAAACATGCAAATGTAGAGCAAATCATTCCCAGTCCTTACCTTTCTTTCTTCTCCTCCCTGGAACTTTGTCTAAGAACAGCTGGCTTGGTACTTGTAGGTGAATCTCTTTCAAATATGGCTGCCATATCTTTGATACGTCTCTGTTGTCCAGCATTTGCCCTAGCTGCTGCATTTCCAACAGCAGCTACAGTGCTCCCTTCACTGCTACTCTCTCCAAGTTTTCCAGGTGATCTCAGAGAAGACTTTGTAGGAGAAGGTGGGGTTCCCTTCAAGATAGTAGGGGAAGGTGGCATGCCTTTAGGAATGCCAGAAGGGGGATGAATTGGTTTTGGAATTCCAGGGGACAGGGGAGTAGCTTTTGGAATGGAAGTTTTTTTCGTTGGAGATGTGGGCACAGGATTTTTCTTTTGTGTGGGTTCTTTTGGGATTCTCTGCTCTGGTTTCTTTGCAACAGATTTTTCTGTCTTTTGCATTTTGTCACCTTTTTCTGGAGATGGAGGGTCCTTAACTCTACTGTTGCTCCAAATTGCTACTCGCTCCTTCACATTGACATCTTCATCAATATCATCTTTGGAATTCTTTCTACGTCCACTCCCCCCAATACTTGCTGATCTCTGGAAAGGTGATGCTTCTGAACTTGGAGATTTTAGCGAACTTGACGAAGTCTTTCTTACAGGACTAGATTTGGATTCCCCACTGCTAGATCTTTGAAGGAGAACCTCTTTCTCTGGAGATCTTCTTAAATTGGAACGTGGACTTGTCACTCCAGACTTACTGCCACTTCCTCCACCACTGTTACTGTTACCACTACTAAGGCTTCGCTGAGACGTAGGAGTTGGACTGCCAGATGAGAAGCGAGTCCTTGTTGGACTTCTAAGTTCACCAACTCTGCCCATATCACTCAAACTCCTCCTTGCTGGTGAAGTTCTCTTGAATACTGAAGACTGATCCTGCTCTTCCTTCATTTCTGTGCCCAAGGGTAGATCTAATGAATGTTTATCATCATTATCTCCTAAAAGTTGTTTAGTAGGACTAGTACTTCCTGAATAACCTTCATAGTACTGTTTGGTGGGGCTCTTATCATCTCTTCGCCTTGGGCTTGCAGATCTAGCATTTGAACTTTGGGTAATCTCCTCATCTTCCCGTCCATCACTGTCTTCTTGTCGGGATGGACTTGTGGCCTTCTGCTTCAGCCTTAACAGTAGCTCATCTTTCTCTCCTCGAAAGCTCTCTGATTTGTACTTTTCCCTCAAGAAGGATCTCCTTTCCTCCTTGTATTTTTCAATTCTTTCTCTCTTTTCTTTATCAGTAAGATCTAAAGAGCCACTCACAAGGCTTATGTGTTTATTAGCATCCTCTGCCTCCTTAGTCAAATTATCTTGAAAAACTACAGAATCCTCAGAGTCTTTAACCTTCGGTCTGAAATCTGGAGAAGTCTTATACCTCTGAAGAACTGGTAACTGTGCAGATGGCACAGACCTCCCTTCTGCCTCACTTTTTGATTTAGTACTAACACTTTCTACAGGTATTACTGACTCCAGCAATTCAGAAACCTTTGGTTCTACTATACCAACACAAGGATTTTCTTCCCCTGTAACTTGGGGGACTTTCTGTTTGTCTAAATGCATCTGCTCAGCTTTCGGTATATTAACAGCAATGGGTAACTGACTAGGTTGGAATATCTGATGTGGAGTATTTTCTTCTGTTGGTGTAGCATGAGCAGAAGCACCACTAGGTGTACCAGGGGTTGCAGGGGAATCTGGAGAGATGGACACTGAAGAAGGAGTGGACACTGGAGAGATCAGTGGAGAGGATAGATTTAGTTTGGGTAATTGACGAGGACGTGGTACGGGTGCAGCTATTGGTGTATGGCGGGGAGTCGCTCTAGGCCATGGTGCAGGGGATATAATACTTGTTAGAGTTCTGTTAGGAGTAGAGGTGGCAGCAGGAGGTACTGGTACATTTTCAGGAGTAGGAGGTGAAAGGCTGGGTAATAAGGGTGGTATCATCCCTGGAGAAGAAGGACATTGATCAAGAGGTTCTTGGGTGTGTTTAGGAGAACTGGCATCATCACTACTTACTGGGGAGGTCACATCATCTGTTGTGGACTCTGTTGGGGAGGCAAATGAAGGGAGAACCAAGACCTCAGTTGCCATACTCGCTGAAGAGGGAGTAACAGGTGAGTCTAAGCACTCACTATCTTCACTGGGCTGGGTACACAAATCACCAACTACAGTAGCCTGCTCAGGCTGGGGTAAAAATTCCTGGGAACATGGCAGGTTTTCCGAAGGTCTGGGAACACAAGTGTTGCCCATCTGAGGCACCTGGACTGGAAGCTCTGAAGATTTGTCATTGATGTCTACCTTGTGTACAACTGCATTACTATCAGTAACAACTGCAGCATCTGCACCTGATTCTTTCAAGACCTGCTTTCCTTCACTATTCACCTTCAACATGTCATTCACCTCTTGAATTGACTTTCGTAGGAACTTTACCTGTTGGTACACCATCTCTCCTTCAATTTCAGCATCACTCTTTTCATCTTTCACTACCTTTTCAGGAAGGGCGCTTGCCTGGGAGGTAAATTCAATGTTTTCGTACTCAGGCTGATCTCTGAAAGAATATTCTTCATAAGCATCGTCACCATCAGGCACAATCTGGTCCTCCTCATCACCACTCTCCTCTAGGTTTTCATATACTGGTTGAGATTCTTTTGCTGGAGATTCTACATTTTCATAGACACTGTCCACATTCATGGTAACTTCACTTTGTGCAAGAGTTACATTCTCATAACAAAAGTCATCTGAGGTACTAACACCTTCATAATTCCCTTGCAATTTTTCTCTGTCACTTGCCACTTTCTTGGTTCCCTCAGTTTTCTCCTTCTCTTTCTCATACTCAACATTCTGATATTCTGGTGCATAGTCCACATTCTCATACTCAGCACCATAGTGAACATTTTCGTACTCAGAACCATAAGTGCAATTTTCGTACTCAGAACCTGGTACCTCTGGCTCCATTAGCATTTGTCCACTTGTCTGTGAGGACTGAAAACTAGCTTGGGAAGACTGAAGGCTAGAAGAAGACAACAATGGTTTAGGTTCATCATATGTAACCTCTGCCTTCTGCATTGGTTGTCCAGTAATACTTACATCTACATTTTCATACATAGGACCATCTTCAGCTGGGTCATCACTACTGCTAAGGTCTATGGATAATGGACTTGACTGTCTAGGTTCTTCTATAACAGGTGGGTGTGCCACAATCTGTCCACTGCTGACCAGATCTTGGACAAACTGAGATTCACTTGGTGTTGAAGGTTCCGTTGTGTCACTCAGAGGATGATACTGGATCTCAAGGAATGTGGAGTCTCCTTGCGGTGTCTCTGGGGAAGTCAGAGCAGATCCTAAAGTGAGGAGTTCTGCAGTTGGTAGCCCAAGCAATGAGTTTGGTCGAGATTTGGGTAATTCCTGCTGTGGAGTGAGGTCATCCATGGCAGGAGAGACAGGGAGTGAGTTAGTACTTTCGGCAATGATTGTGACCGGAGGTGTACCTGGAGTTACCAAAGTTGAGGAAGATGATGGGAGAAGACTACCATGATCTGATCCTGCCTCTTTTAATTCCCCAGTTACACCACTACTCATACTTCCTAAAGTGAAGCTCTCATTATCAGATACAATGGCCTCCGCTACAGAGGTACTGCTCATTTCTGATGCGTTGACTGAAGGTGAGGTTCTTAAATGTGTAATTTTGTCCAAAAGCTCTGGATCTATCAGAGCACTGTCTACACTCTGCCTCGAACGTGCATCCTCTGATCCCCGGGTCCCTGGCTCTACATGCACTTCTGCTGTGACAGTCTCTATGCTTCCCTCACACTCCATGGTAACTTTTGGTCCTGATAAAAATTCAGACTGTTCTGTCTTTAAGTGCTGATTGCCCTTATTAGTTTCCGTTGTGCGCACATGCTTCAGTTTGGGTGAACTACTTGGGGAGGCCGGTCTCGGTGAGACTTCATTTCGTCTGCGTGCAGTCTCAGGACTAAGGGCATGAACTATCTTATCTTTCAATGATGCTGATGCTCTCTTGAGGCTGTTGTTCCGCGAGTCCTCACTGGAATCACTGACATAAGCCTCATTCTTGCGCTGTGTAGGTGGCGAAGTGAACCGGTACTTGATTTTGTCTTTTAGACTTTTCTTCTCTACTTTGGGACTCAAATTCTCTTTGCTTCTGCCAGTCTCTGAACACATGCTTAAATTTTCCATGTCTAAAGTTGAACTAGACATGTTATCCGGATCCTCCACTGATGTTGACTTCAGAGTATCAACCTCAAAACCTTTTAGGTCTTTTTCACTGGTGCTGAAGTTCAGGTCAAGCTCACTAATATCCAAGTGTATTCTTGAAGTTTCTGGGGAGAAGTCAAGGTCACTCTCACCTTCCTCTTTCACCGGTACTTGCGAGGACACATTTCCCGACCGACCTTCCAGCATGTTGAAGTAGGAGTCGTGCGAGACCGAGCGGTTGTGTGTCCTTGGGGAAGGGATGGGGCTAGACAGGGAACTACTTCTACTTTCCTTTTCATCCTGTGGAGACCTCTCCAGACTCTCCCAGTCGAAGGCTTCACGCTTTTCTGGAGAATCCATCATCTTAAGGGTAAGAAGAGAAAAATAATACTGTTATATAAGCCAGGCATATGTTAAGCGGACTTCAATGATTGCTTACTTATTATATCACTTCCATATTCGCTGGTGACTCTTTTATTTTACCTGTACTTAGTGGAAAAAATCAAGAGTGAGATCTTTTTGTTTCATAACCTAAGTACAGGTAAGACAGAATATTCATAAAAAAAAAATAGTATTGCCAGAGATGGACGCTTGATCTCTGAGCACCAGTAAGCTATTACAATCAGTGGAAAAAATCAAGAGTGAGATCTTTTTGTTTCATAACCTGATTGTAATAGCTTACTGGTGCTCAGAGATCAAGCGTCCATCTCTGGCAATACTATTTTTTTTTTATGAATATTCTGTCTTGCTATATTCTCAGGTATGTATCATTCCACTTATGGTATAAAAGTATGAGCATACTATTCTGATTCTTTCCATAACATAGATGAGTAACTGTTATGGCAGCTCCTAAGTATTTACTTATAAGCATTATCAACAGTGACCATAGAAATTTTGAAAAAAATAATATAAACAAAATGTTCATAATAATAATAATAACATTAATAATAATAATAATAATAATAATAATAATAATAATAATAATAATAATAATAATAATAATAATAATAAATCAAATAATGATAATAATGATGATAATAATAACAGTAACACCAACAAGAGTAATACTAAATTATTAATAATGAAAATGATAATAATAATAATAATAATAATAATAATAATAATAATAATAACAATAATGATGATGATTATAAAAAATAAAATAATAATAATAATGATGATAATAATAACAACAGTAACACCAACAAGAATAATACTAATAATACCCTAAAAAAATCATAACTCTAATAATAGCAATCACAACAGCTATAATAGTAATGCTAATTATAATTGATTTTCATTAAAAATAAATAAATGCATAAATAAAAGATTTCACAAGAAGTACTTCCAAGATTTTTCCCCATACATCTTCATCACTAATGCATGCACGTAAAGCTTCCACTAGCATCTACTCTACCACTATTTGTGTATGTTCCTCCAGAAAGCTCCTAATTGATTCACAAAAGCATCGTAATATCGCCATGCAAAATAATGATGATAATAATAGTAATAATACTCTCTCACCTATCAGTCGTCATTATTCCCTGAAGCCTTTCCATCCAATTTCCTAATGACTTCATTCCTATCTCTAATTTCCAGGTAATGTGTAATGTATATCCATGTATGTCCATCTTATTAAAAATATAAATGAAAAGAGCATGAATGATAACCATAAACTAAACTGTCCGGTTCACTTCTCAAACATCAAACAAATCAAAATGATGGATTTATAAATTACTTTCTCCAAATGACCTCACAGGTACTAGACTCCACCTCCTTAATAATCCTTGACTATTAATGCACTCAAATAAGTCAGAATGGAGGGTTTATGGTGAACAAGTTGCAAACAAAATAACAGAGGGTATGAGAAGTCAAACAAACAATTTAATTAAAGGACTTTCCACTACATAATCCTATAGAAGCAAAGAAGTGAAAAGGCCTAGAGCAAAGTCGTTTCCCTTCCTGCTCTTCCATTTGTCACTTTCTCTAAAACAACCAGTCAAAATCCTCCTGCCACATAATGATGACAAAAATGACATGCTTTTGAAATGGATATTAAAAAAAAAAAAAAAAAAAAAAATGGAGGGATTCAAGCTCAACTTTAGTGATGTAAACAAACAAAAAGAAACAGCCAATGTTAAGGGTGATATGACAATTGATTGCATGAGGGGGAAAAAGTGACCTTAGATAAAATAAAAATGTTTTTACATAGAAAATAAACATGTATAATGGGTCTAACAGTTACATGATATAGCTTTTATTAAGTTCTACTTAAAAAGATGAAAAAAAGCATTTGTTTACATCTGTGCATATATCCCTTCAATGATCGGTGTGTGTATATGTATATATATATATATATATATATATATATATATATATATATACTTATATATATATACTATATGTATATAATATATTATAAATTAAAATTATATAGGATTATATATATATATAATATTATATATATATATGTATATTATATATATATAATATTAATATAATATAATATATATAGATATAATTATGTATATTATATATATTATAATCTATATATATATATATATTATATATATAAATTTATATATATAACTTATATAATATATATATATATAATATATTATATATATATACTATAATATATATATATATATATATATATAAATATATTATAAAAAATATTTATATTTATATATAAATAATTATATATATATATTTATATATATATTTATTAATATATAATATTATATAAATTATATATATATAATAAATGTATATAATATATATAAATATTATATTATTTATTATATATTATAATTAGGTATATATTTATATATATATATATTATAACATATATATTTATTATATGTATATATATTTATATATTTATATATATATATTATATTATATATATAGTATATATTATAACTATATAATATATATATACTATATATATAAATATAATAACTATTAATATTATTTATATAATATAGTATATATATAATATTATATATATATAATATATATATATAATTATAAATATATGTATATATATTATATATCATACTAAATATATATATATATATAAATATTTATAATATACATAATATATATATATATATATATATAATATATATTATATATATATATACATATTATATATTATAATGCTATTATTTATATTATTATTTTATTATTA
>NW_020870449.1:1084187-1092336 GCF_003789085.1 Penaeus vannamei | reverse complement strand
ACTTTGAACAAAGAGAGGATAATAACCAAAGAGAATGAGAGAAAAGCGCAACTTGAAGGGAAGCAACGAGCCCGACCCGAGATCCGAGAATGGCTTGGCCGGAGCCCCTCGGAGCCCCTCGGCGCGGAACGTAAAGCCGGGAATATTCCGTAACGCGGCCGAAAGCCTGCCGAGCCGCGCGAGAGATGGTCCCCGCGCTGTCGTAAAGCCCGAGATCCGCCGCGCCGCCCGCCGCCTGCCACCCGCCGCCGGCCTCCTCGCCCCTCCGTCGCCACCCGAGGTCCTTCGCTACGTGCGCTGCTGCAGCCGCTTTCTCGCTCGTGGTCTTTAATTGTGTCTAGTCTCCGTCTCTGTCAATCTCTATCTTTTGTTTTTATCTTCCTCTTATTCCTTTTCCTTCTCTCTCTCCCTCTCGCCCTCCCTTCTCTTTCTATCTCTATCTTTCTCCCTTCTTTCCTTCCTTCCTTCTTTCCCTCTTTCCTCCCTCCCTTTCTTTCTTTCCTCCTTTCCTTCCATCCTATCTTCCTTCCTTCCCGCCTCCTTATTATACTCCCATCTTTAAAACGAATAACGTTTTAACTGAAAAAATAATGGAAAAGGATTCATCAAAACGCCGCAAAGCTTTCGGATAACGTAAACAAAAACGCCATCCCGAACTGAGCTCTTCGACCCAACACGTGACTTCGTCCGAGGCCATCCTAATCCAACTGTTTTAAAGTTCAATAGACCTCAGTTAATCTAGACTATCCTACTTCCCTATTTTCGTCGGGGCTATCTACTGTTCCATGTTATTTCAGACTATCCGATTTCCTTGCCCATTGCTGTGTCCTCGCTCTCCTCCCAATTCCGTCCCTATTTCAAAATCCGAAAGCGAAAAAAAGGAAGTCAGACCCTCGCATGGACTCCTCCCTCCCCCCCAACGCGATCCCTCTTGCCTCTCTATTAGCATCCGGGGGCAGCGGAGTCATGCCAGCCAGTGCCTCTGTGGCAGTGCCATTCCCCACCCACATCCATCGCCCCATCGGCACCACTCGGCGCCCAGCTGGCCCGGGAAGGCGCCCTCGGAGCGGCACGGGCGTCCCCCGGGAGCGGCGGCGAGGCCCTACGAGGCGGCAGCGCAGAGTCCCAGCCACAAGTGGGACACAAGAATCAATAACCGCCTGACCCACTGACGGAGCCGCTCCCCCACCTACCCTCGCCAGGAGGGCAGGGGGCAGGGGCGGCCACCCCCACGTCTCTGTCTCTGTCTCAGTCTCTCTCTCAGTCTCTGCCTCAGTCTCTGCCTCTGCCTCTGTCTGTCTGTCTGTCTCTCTCTCTCTTGCTCTTTCTCTCGTTCGCGCCCTCTCTCGCTCTTGTCCTCTCTCGGTCTCGCTCTCGCTATCGCCGTCTCTTGTTCTCACCCTCTCTCGCTCTCGCTCTCGCCCTCTCTTGCTCTTGCTCTCACTCTCTCTCTCTCGCTCTCGCCCTCTCTTGCTCATGCTCTCGCTCTCGCTCTCTCTCTCTCTCTCACTGCGTGTTGTTACAAAATGTATAAATGCAAGTATGTGTGCATGCACCGCATTTTGCAAATTTACCGAGGTGCACATGTAAAATAGCCATAACATAAAAGGGTCCTGCTATTTGCCCATCATTGAAAATATAAAAATTATGACAATGGTGAAATTACTGAAACTAATGTACTATCAATGAAATAAGGATGACGTCGACGATGCTGCTGATGATTATAACAATAACAGTAACAATAATAACAAAATAGGAAAATTCTATGGACCGACCCTCCCCATTTCAACTGTAAAAAACCGCGGTGAAGCCCGAGGAACAGCTCAGCCCCGTCAGCGAAGCCATAGCAAGG
The DNA here is from genome assembly GCF_003789085.1 of Penaeus vannamei. Classification (NCBI taxonomy): domain Eukaryota; kingdom Metazoa; phylum Arthropoda; class Malacostraca; order Decapoda; family Penaeidae; genus Penaeus; species Penaeus vannamei. The sequence goes on along the minus strand of NW_020870449.1, from coordinate 1,090,484 downwards.
CTGGGATAAACCATTTTAAAGTAAACAAACTACTTAACGCTCTTAGCATTCGTCACCGACACTAGCAGACTGCGAGAAAAGAAGCAAAATTACATCTATCCAGCTCACTGCCTTAGCGCTGACGCAAACGCAGTTGCCGGGCTCAGTACGTCGTCAGTCCAGGACGCTAGCGGTCAACACTCACCTTGTTAACTCACAACAGCGGCTTTCTTGGTACCCTGGACAAACAGCACCGACCTTCTTTGTACCATGACCAACGTCATTCTCTCCGAACACGCAAAATAGCGTTTTTTATTGTTTGTTTGTCTGATTTTGTATCTTAAACACCAGCATTCTCTGTACTCTGACCAAACAACAACGGTCTCTTAGGGCTCTGAACACACAGAATAGTATTTTAGTGTGTGTACCTCGAACATACACCTGTCTTCTTTGCACCCTGAACAAACAACGCCGGTCTTCTTTGAGCCCTGAACGCACCTCAAACAAACAACACCATCTTCTCATGTACCCTGAAAAGACAAACTCCAAGCACTGCAGACGGCGGCCCTCACCTGCTGCCCTCCAATACCGTTTGATTTCCCTCCGTTACTACCGTTACTACCAACGTTCCTGCAACTATTGCCCTGCTAATCAGTCAGAACGAGGGATAGATCTCACTCAGGTACTCACCCATCGGATTTGTTTCCTCCGTACCGCGTATCTCGTCCTCATTACGCTCGTTCAATAAACAGGAGGAGGAGGAGGAGAGTAAAAGGGAAGAGGAGGAAGAGGAGGAGGAGGGGAGAAGGTGGAGGACAAAAAAGCGAGGAGGAAAAGGAATAGGAATAGGAGGGAAAGAAGAAGAAGAGGTAGGTGACGATGCCGACGAGGAAGAGCAAGAGTGCGAAGGAAGAGAAGAGACAAAAGATAAAACAAGAGGGAGAAGAGAAGCAAAGAAAACTTATACAATGCGTGCTGACAACAGAATCTTAACCATCAGCGAATACAAGAGCACTCAAGGAAAGGAGGAAGGTAAAGTGAGAGAGAGAGAGAGAGAGAGAGAGAGAGAGAGAGAGAGAGAGAGAGAGAGAGAGAGAGAGAGAGAGAGAGAGAGAGAGAGAGAGAGAGAGAGATGGGGGAGGGAGAGAAGGGAGGGAGGAGGAGAATGGGGGGGAGGGATCGGGAGGGAGGGCGAGGGAGAGGGAGGGAAGAGGGAGAGGGAGAGGGGGAGAGGGAGAGGAAGGGAGGGGAGAGGAGAGGGAGAGGAGAGGGAGAGGGAGATGGAGAGGAGAGGGGAGAGAGAGAGAGAGACGAGAGAGAGAGAGAGAGAGAGAGAGAGAGAGAGAGAGAGAGAGAGAGAGAGAGAGAGGGAGAGAGAGAGAGGAGGAGCGTGTCACATCGAAGGAGAGGAGACGCGGACGATAAGGACCAAATCTGGCCAAACCGTTTGCTCCCCTCGACAGCGGCCGCCCCTGTCAGTCAGTCTCCTCGCCGGTCCCTCACCGACCGAGGGGAGAGATTCCTTCAACCAACATGACAGACACCGGAAGGGGAGAGAGATGCATCGAAATTAGAGCCAAGCATACATTATAGTTTGGCCGATCTTACTGAGGCAATATACTTAGTTTTATCTTTTACAATGATTTTATCAATCCATTTTTTCACTGGCGAAGCACTGGGCCAAGGAAGATGGATAGGAGGGGAAGAACAGGCAAGGAAGAGGAGGATAAGAAGAGAACCTGGACAGAGGAAAAAGAGAAGAATAACCCCTGGAACAGCGGAGGGAGAGCGGCGGAGGCCACTGGCAGCCAGCACGGAGTCAGTCACTTCTGTCTGCCCTCGTTGTCACCATCTGCAGCGCAATGACCGGCACCATCTGCTGGCTTTTCGGAGTTCTTGGAAGCGGGATGGGGCTATTTCACACCATCTGTAGGGGTTCCAGCTGGCCCTCTCCAGTTACCGTGGAGCCGCACCAACCACTGCCAGCTGCAGAACAGGAAACCATCCCGTTTCCCTTCTTAAAAGGATTAAGTTTTCCGGAAACAGGCTCCGAGCCACAGCTGGTTCAGCGAAGCCAATGGACACGAGAGATGGGAGACCGAGGGAAAAGGCAGAGCAAGAGCAGAGACAGATGGGACACGGCGCTGCCTAAAGTGTAAGTGAATAAACCTCCGGGAACAGGTGCCTGCGACACCACCTGCGCCAGCTGGCGCGAGTGTGAGCAGAAGGGCGGGCGGACGGCCGGCGTGGCTTCATAGGTTTTCTCTTAAGTGGATTACGCTCGACGCGAAGGCCCTTCAAGACCCGAAGGCCACTTGGCCTCACTCCAGCTAAGGCCGCCGCCATACACCGCAGCGCCCGCGCCCGCCGCTCACGCCTAAATCGCATCTCCCGCCCGTCACAGACTCCATCGCCGTGCGCCGTCGCCCGTGCCACGCAATCGCTTCCTGATGACGTCATCATGTTATGCTGGGTGTGCGAATGGCCTCCAAGGGATTAGCATTCCGCTGCCTCGCATTGGTATTCTGCAGCCACTCTGGCGCCAAGGAACCAACTTACACGACATTAAACGATAATAAATAGCCATAAAGATTCAAATAGCGTTAACTCATTTAACGAAAAAAACGCTCATTACAAAGTTGTCTACCACTGTTGGCTTATCAAATGACACAGCCCGTATATCCCAACTAACAATAAAAAAATACTAAAAAAACAAATACAAAACTATCTACAATTTGCTTATTAGCTCAAACAACCCTCACAACTTAAACAATAATACTTACAAATAAAATAACACACTACAAAGCTATCTACCACTAAATCCTCAACGAAAACAACCAAAACACACACACACAGGGCACGCACACGCGCCACACACACACGCACACACACAGCACACACACACACACACACACGACACACACACACACACACACACACACACACACACACACACACAACACACAACACACCAACTACATCCCCCTAATAAACACGACGAGGATCAAGCCTTGGGAAGAAATTTTGATAAACATTTCGCCGAGATTTCCAGCCGCCATATTTAAAGGGCGGAGATACAGCGGGCGGCCACATAGTGCTCCGCGTGTAATTAAAACCCTGAGGGGCCGCGCGGACACTGGCTGGTGGAAGGAGGCTCTCGGCGCCCTTGGGGAAGAAAGAAGGAAGATGAGGAGGCGGAGAGGAGGAGGAGGAGGATGGGAGGAGAGAAGGAGGAGGAGGAGGAAGACATGGAGGAGAGAAGGGAGGAGGAGTAGGAAGAGAGGGGGAGGAGGAAGACATGGAGGAGAGAAGGGAGGAGTAGGAAGAGAGGGGGAGAAGGAAGACATGGAGGAGAGAAGAGAGGAGGAGGAGGAAGAAATAAAGGAGGGGAGGGGGGGGGGAGATGGAGTTGGGAACAAAGAAGACTTCTGAACATGAATTTACATAGCCCTAACGGAGTGAGGGAGAGGGAGACGGAGGAGGAAAGGGAGTGAGATGGAAGGAAGCAAAAGAAGTAAAAAGAGAGAGGAAGAGAAACGCAAGACAACAAGAGGAAATTATCCCCTTGGGAGAATTATTAAAGAGAAGTTTGAGAATCTTGGAAGAAATGGGTTATAAAAGAGTAATAAAGAAAATCTAGCACTGCCTTCTCTCTCTTCCCTGTCCCCTCCCCTTTACTCTCATCTCTCCTGTCTCTCTTTTCTCCTTTATCTATTTTCTTTCTTCTCTCTCTTCTTCTTTTATCTCCTCTCATCTCCTCTCCCTCTCCCTCTCTCTCTCTCTCTCTCTCTTCTCTCTCTCCTCTCTCTCTCTCTCTCTCTCTCTCTCTCTCTCTCTCTTCTCTCTCTCTCTCTTCTTCTTTTTACACACACATGCATATGAAGAGGAAGGAAAGAAGGAAGAGAAGAAGAGAGGGAGAGGGGAGAGAGGGAGGGGAGGGGGAGGAGAGGAGGAGGAGAGGGGGAGGGGAGGAGGAGGAGAGGGGGGGGGAGGGAGGAGAGGGGGGAGGGAGGAGGAGGGGAGGAGGGAGCAGAGAGAGAGAGAGAGACAAAAACAAAAGCAAGAACACAACAACAAGACGTCTCCGTGTACTACGGTTTCCTTGGAAGAATCGGCGGCGTAGTTCCAAACAAACAATGGGATTATGGATGGGTAGACTTCAGGGGAAAGAAAAGAAAGGGAGCGGGAGAAGGGGGGGGTAGAAGGGAGGGCGAGGGAGGGGGAGAGAGAGGGAACGAAAAAAGGAGGGGGGGGGGAGAGAGGGGGGAAGAAATGGAGGAGAGAGAGGAGAGAGAGAGAGGCAGGATATGGGAAAGAAGAGAATAAAAAAAAATACATAACTGAAAGGCAGAGAGAGAGAGAGAGAGAGAGAGAGAGAGAGAGAGAGAGAGAGAGAGAGAGAGAGAGAGAGAGAGACACGAGAGAGAGGAGAGAGAAGAGAAGAGTGGAGAGAGAGAAAGGGACAGAAGCCCAAATAAAACAAGCAAAGGGGTGAATATAACAGGCTGAGTTACAGGTGACGGCGCAATAAACCAAGCATCGTTCCTAAACACAACACAGACGGGAAACTACCTATTCTGACCCAACGTAATCAAAACAGCTCCCAGTCTATAACTTGGGCTCGATTTGTGTCAACAGCACACACCTACCTCACAACTCTGAAATATTATCATTTTATAAACAAAATGCCAGTTAGATATTCACTATCAAACTACTACGCTTTAGAAAAATAGCACTGATTGAAATGTTACGATTGAGGAGAGAGAGAGAGAGAGAGAGAGAGAAGAGAGAGAGGAGAGAGAGAGAGAGAGAAGGAGAGAGAGAGAGAGAGGAGAGAGAGGAGAAGATGTGGGAGGGGAGAGAGAGAGAGAGGAGAGAGAGAGAGAGAGAGAGAGAGAGAGAAGAGAGAGAGAGAGAGAGAAGAGAGAGAGAGATGAGCAGAGAGAGAAGAGAGAGAGAGAGAGAGAGAGAGAGAAGAGAGAGAGAGAGAGAGAGAGAGAGTGAGAGAGAGACGAGAGAGAGAGAGAGAGGAGAGAGGAGAGAGAGAGGAGAGAGGGAGAGAGAGGATGAGAGAGAGAGAGAGAGAGAGAGAGAGAGGAGAGAGCGAGAGAGAGAGAGAGAGAGAGAGAGAGAGAGAGAGAGAGAGAGAGAGAGAGAATGTAAAAAAAATCCTTCACACTGGCGACACTCCGACCCCGCTATTACCCGCCAACACGATACGAAAATAAGCCAATTAAAGTCCCACGGCGCTTCCTTTCCTCGCACTTCGTTAAATCATGAGGAAGAATGAGAGCGAATGAAAGAAGAAAAGAAAAAAGGTGAGAAAGGTAAGAGAGACGTAAATGAAAAGAGGAAACAAGGCCGTTAAAGGCTATAAATGTCCTATAACGAACCTCGCAGGGCTCTAGCGGGCCATTTCTGAGACGCTTTGACGCCGCTGATTGACGAGAGATAACAAAATGTCTGGCATAACTGAGGCTGAGGAACGCTGGGATTGTTGTCGTTGCTGCTGGAGGTGGTGGTGTTTTTTTCTTCTTTTCTTCCTCCTTCTTCTCTTTCTCTTTCTCTTGCTCTTTCTCCTCCTCCTCCTCCTAATCATCTTAGAAGTGTGAACACATCTAATTATATCTGGTTTTCATAAGAAAAGGAGTGAGTTTCACCAGTCTAATATGCGTTATACACATATATGCTATATATCAGTCACCGAAATAAAACAACAGATTATCGGCTATTACAAAACCCACTGGCATATGAGACAGACTCCAATAAAGAGCTAGCTTATGTACATCCGACGACTGACATCAATGATACAATAGTCACCCCTCATGTTACTCGTTTTCCAGCTTTCTATGGCATTTGACTGACCGGGAAGCGGGCGGGCGGCACTCAACTAAATTGACCGGTTCAAACAGAATGACAGCGAAATAAAAAGGGGGGGAAATAGGACGAGTCTCATGGTGCCTGCAGCCCCCAGTTGGCTCTTGCCTATAAAATAACCGTTGAATGTAGGGGTTCCGGACAATGGCAGATATTCGCTCCTGGGAAAGTTATTGCGTTGCATTTCGTTGTATTTTGTCGTTCTTTCTCTTCGTAACTAAAATGCGCAATTCTAAGTCATAATGCCAATCAATGATGGTTACCAAGACCAATTTATGTGCATGATGATAAAGTAAGGTTAACATCACAACAATAAATATGAATACCTTTATGACCATGCTCTCCCATCAACGGAAAATAATATCTCAATACCTAAATATTTCCAGCAAAACATCTCCCAGAGACTTCGGATAATCTTGTACCTCCGTGATCCCAAGGCAG
>NW_020870449.1:1066687-1074187 GCF_003789085.1 Penaeus vannamei | reverse complement strand
GAAGGGAGAAAGGAACAGAGAGGGAGATGGGAAAAAAGGAGAGGGGGCAGAGGAGAAAGAAGAGGCGGGGAGGGTAGAAACGGGAGGAAAAGATAAGAGAGAAAAGAAAATAACAGGAGAGAAAAAAATAAAAGGAAAGAGAAGAGAACAAAGAAAAGAACAGGAGAAAAGAGGATATAACAGTGGAAGAGAGAAAAGGGGGAGAGTGAATCCCCAAAGTGCAACGCCACCGACTACCAAGGGTACAAATCTGCCGCATCGATCCCTCCTGACTGACTCAGCCTCTGACTCACGGCGCTGACAACTGGAAAACACCCTGACAAAGGCGCTTTTCTCGCAAGCATGGACAACGGTAAACAGTAAATGAGTAAATACGTAAACATTCTTAGCGATTTACGCTATGAAGCTAATGTGTGAATGAGGAAGGGAAAGAGAGAGAGAGAAAGAGCAGGAGACGGGATGTGAGAGGGATAAAAGAGAAAAGAGCAAGTAACGGAGGGAGAGAGGGAGAGGAAAACACAACAGAGAAAGAGAAAGAGCAAAAGAGGGAGGGAAAAAAGGTCGAGAATGAGGGGAGGGAGGAAGGCGAAGGAGGAGGGAAAGGGAGTATGGGGAGGGAGTGAGGGGGGGAGATAGATAGATATGATAGAGAAAAGAGACTGAGAAGGAAGAGGGAGGTAGGGAAGGAAAATACAGAGGAAGAAAGAGAAATGGGAAGCTGGAGGAATGGAAGTAAGAGGGAAGGAAGGAGAGAAAGAAAGACAGACAACCAGAGATATAGAGAAGGAAAATGAGGATATGGTGACAAGGGAAAATGAGAAAAAGGAAAAAAAAGCCCAAAACCGAAACCGCCCATCGCCGTTATCTCCCGCCTTTGTTCACCAAAAAAACCCCGCACGCTTGTCCGCGCACCTGCTTGACGGGTGCGTTCGTCTGCCTAAAGGGGGGGGGGGGGGGGGGGGGTGTGCTTTATGGAGGTGCCAAACGGGGGAGGGAGGGAGAGAGGAAGAGGGAGGGATGGAGAGGAGGGAGGGAGAGATGGAGAGCGGGAGGGAAGAGATGGAGAGGGAGGGAGATGGGAGAGAGGGAGGGAGAGATGGAGAGAAGGGATGGAGTGAGGGAGGGAGAGATGGACGGAGAGCGATGGAGAGAGGGGATGGAGGAGGAGGGAGAGATGAGAGAGGGAGGCGAGAGAGGAGGGAGAGATGGAGAGAGGGGAGGAGAGATGGAGAGAGGGAGAGAGGAGGGAGAAGATGGAGAGAGGGAGGGAGAGATGGAGAGAGGGAGGGAGAGATGGAGAGAGGGAGGGAGAGATGGAGAGAGGGAGGGAGAGATGGAGGGAGAGAGGAGAGATGGAGAGGATGGAGAGGGAGGGAGAGATGGAGAGAGAGGGAGAGATGGAGAGAGGGAGGGAGGATGGAGAGAGGGAAGGGAGAGATGGAGAGAGGGAGGGAGAGATGAAGAGAGGGAGAGAGATGGAGTGAGGGAGGGAGAGATGAGAGAGAGGAGAGATGAGAGAGAGAGAGAGAGAGAGAGAGAGAGAGAGAGAGAGAGAGAGAGAGAGAGAGAGAGAGAGAGAGAGAGAGAGAGAGAGAGAGAGAGAGAGAGAGAGAGAGAGAGAGCGAAAGGAAAGAAAAAAAAAGAAAGTAAAACGATAAAAGTGAGAAGAACAGACACTGTCCTCGGCCAAGTCTTGTTTACGCTGTTCTTCGCGTTACGAGGCCGGCCTACACTATACACTGATTATGTCCTCAGCGAAAACAAACAATCAAGGGAAAGAGGGCGGGAGGCGGACGTGCTGTCTGGGCCTCGTGGCTTGGGTGCCGTGAGGGGGCGCTTTTGCCCTTGCGCGCACGCACGCACGCACACACGTGCATACATACATATTGTATGTGCATTTTGCGCCGTACGCGTACGCGGCGCAGCGAATGTCGCTGTGTGTGTGTGTGTGTGTGTGTGTGTGTGTGTGTGTGGTGTGGTGTGGTGTGTGTGTGTGGTGTGTGTGTGTGTGGTGTGTGTGGTGTGTGTGTGTGTGTGTGTGTGTGTGTGTGTGTGTGTGTGTGTGTGTGTGTGTGTGTGTGTGTGTGTGTGTGTGTGTGTGTGTGTGTGTGTGTGTGTGTATGTGTGATGAAATGTTCACGAATAAAAGGTTCTGTAGACGTGAGAAACTGGATAACTAAGGAAAATTTGAGTATGGCACATGAAGGGATGAAAAGGAAAAAGAGAGAGGGAGAGAGGGAGAGGGAGAGGGAGAGGGAGAGGGAGAGGGAGAGGGGAGGCAGAGGGAGAGGGAGAGGGAGAGGGAGAGGGAGAGGGAGAGGGAGAGGGAGAGGGAGAGAGGGAGAGAGAGAGAGAGAGAGAGAGAGAGAGAGAGAGAGAGAGAGAGAGAGAGAGAGAGAGAGAGAGAGAAGAGAGAGAGAGAGAGAGAGAGAGAGAGAGAAAAGAGAGAAGAAAACGCCGAGAAAGAGCAAGAGCCCAGAACCGTCGAAAAAGGAAGCGCGAGAGAGCAACAGCGACCGAGCAAGCGGCCCAGATGAAGAGAAATCCGCAGAGGAGAGAGGTCCTCGCGGAAAAGCAGCGAAGCCACCGGACGGGAACCAAAACAGAGAGGCGGCGGCGAGGCAACAGACGTGCAACGAACCACAACACAGAGCACGTGTGTTTACGTCCGCCGTCACGACCTGCCTTGTGCGCTGACTTACGATCTCATTACCGCAACATGACGAGGAGGGTGGGGGGAGGGGGTAGAATGCGGGAGGAAGGAGGTCGTGTGTGTGTGTGTGTTTGAGAGAGAGAGAGAGAGAGAGAGAGAGCGAGAGAGAGACGAGAGAGAGAGGAGAGAGGAGAGAGAGAGAGAGAGAGAGATGAGAGAGAGAGACGAGACGAGAGAGAGAGAGAGAGAGAGAGAGAGAGAGAGAGAGAGCAACACCTATCCCCAAAGCAAACACAACAACGACCTCACCTCTAACGAACCCCGTGGCTGCCCCTCCGACCAGTGTACCCTACCATCGACCACCATGAAGGACGACCATTCAGCTCCACAGTGCCACGACCATCTCCCCCTCCCCCTTCATACCAACAGTACCAACAGCACCAGAACAATACCTTTCCCTACGACACTGCACTGATACCGTCCTTCGTGTAAAAAGCATTCGACAGCCGCTGAATTTCGCCGGCGGCAAACGCTCCATTGAGGCGTCTCCGTGCTTGGCGTGCTTTCGTGTGCTCCAGTTCTTGCTCTGTTGTGTGTGTATTTTACCAGTGTATTCTTTTTATCTCGTGTCTTATTATTTATTCTTTTCTTTTCTTTTTCTCCATTTTCTTTCTGCTTCCATTATTGTGCAAGACGCCATCTTTGTGCCTGTTATCTGGGAACGTAGTGTGATCTGCTTTAAGAAAGGGGAGCGTGGGGAAAAGTGTATTGGGAGAGATAGGAAGGAGAGGAGCAGAGGAGGAGAGAGGAGAGAGGAAGGGAAGAGAGAGGAGTGGAGAATGGGTATGGATATGGGTAAAGAAAATGAAAAGGAGGGAGGGGTAGGGAGGGGGAAAGGGGAGAGAGGGAGCTAGAGCGGGAGGGATGGAGAAAGAGAGAGAGGGGGGGGGAGACAGACGAAGGCAGAAAGATTAAAAAGGGAAGTAGGGAGAGCTTCGATGGCACCCCGACTTATGCTGTGCCAATAAATCTAAATAAGTAAACCTTCTCGATCTCTCTTTGCTTCCGGCTTTGAAAGGGTGAAGTCAAGGGTTCGCTCGATTGTTCTCGGTCTGCTTTCGCCCTCTCTCGCTCTCTCTTTATAAATATATACATATATGTATGGGTGTGTGTGTGGTGTGTGTTGTGTGTGTTGTGTGTGTGTGTTGTGTGTGTGTGTGTGTGTGTGTTGTGTGTGTGTGTGTGTGTGTGTTGTGTGTGTGTGTGTGTGTGTGTGTGTGTTGTTGTGTTGTGTGTAGTGTGTGTGTTGTGTGTGTTTGTGTGTGTGTGAGAGAGGAGATGAGAGAGAGAGAGAGAGAGAGAGAGAGAGAGAGAGAGGAGGAGAGAGAGAGAGAGAGAGAGAGAGAGAGAGAGAGAGAGAGAGAGAGAAGAGAGAGAATGAAAGAGAGAAGAGAAGAGAGAGAGTAAATGCAAGAGAAAGAGAAAGAGAAAGAGAAAGAGAAAGATAGAGAGAATGAAAGAGAAAGAGAGAGAGAGAGAGAATGAATTCAAATTCAAAATACTTTACTCCATTTGTTATAATGGTTATTCTTATTATATACATAGTGATGTTACAGTACAAATAAATATAAGTTAAACATATTATCAATGGCAGTACATATAAATCTTGTCTATTCTTATATTTAGAAATCTGGTCATTGGTGATATAGATGTTCGATTAATTTCCTTTTGAATGTATTTGAGTTTTGAATGTTTCTGATGTCATAAGGTAGTTGGTTCAATATCATGAGTCCACGTATTAGTGTCTGTCGTGACCCTATGTCTGTACGTGATCTTTTAACTTATAGGGAGTTATCTTGTCTTGTTTGGACACAGGTTGTGTTACCTACAGTTGGAAGGGTTATTTTGTGAATCAGTATGCAAGTATCATAGTTGCAATTGTGGTGTACTTTTAGCCAACTTTGTTTGTTTATGTGTGGCGTAATGTAGTCATACTTCTTTACGTTCCCAAGTGCTACCCTGGCAGCAAAGTTTTGTAATTTTTGAATTTTCTGAATTTGACCTTTGTTTGTTGTACCCCATATATTTGAGCAATAGTTAATTATACTGAGAACTAGTGTTTGTATAACAGATATTCTAGTTTCAGCAGGGATTCTTTTTGAATATGACTTGGAGAGAGAGAGAGAGAGAGAGAGAGAGAGAGAGAGAGAGAGAGAGAGAGAGAGAGAGAGAGAGAGAGAGAGAGAGAGAGAGAGAGAGACAGAGAGAGAGAGAGAGAGAGAGAGAGAGAGAGGAGAGAGAGAGAGAGAGAGGAGAGAAGAGAGAGAGAGAGAGAAGAGAGAGAAGAGAGAGAAAGAGAAAGAAAGAAAGAAAGAAGAAAAGAAGAAGAAAGAAGAAAGAAAGAAGAAAGAAAGAAAGAAAGAGAGAGAAATGGAGAAGAGAGAGAGAGAGAGAGAGAAAGAAAGAAGAGAAAGAAAGAGAGAGAGAGAGAGAGAAAGAAGAAGAGGAGAGAGGGGGGTGCTGAGTTTACATGTCCAACATTAAAAACACATACAAATAAATATAAAAATAAATAATCTCCGAAGCCCTTAGCGACAGAAAGAGCCCGTGCCATTCCCAACCCCTCGCGTCTCTCTTAGACCCTAAGAGGCTCTATTACACAGCCGGCAATATTGGCCTTTTTCCCTCGGGGCGCCCCCTTCGCCGCTGCCACCTCACTAAGCTAATTGCGTTTGCTACAACAGGTGATTGCCATCGCACAAGCCTCTTTAACATCGCTTTATTTCTTTTTATCATTATTGCTTACGTAATCTCTGAATTCATCATCACAACTTTTAATTAGCAAAATCATTACCAAACTCATTTATTTCTCCTTACAACAACCATTTTCCTCTTCTTTGTACCAGAAACCATCTTTATGCTTTCTTTACAACAATCCGAAAGTATTCTATGACGCCTTTAAGGCAACCAGAATCTTTCAAACAATTCTCGTAGCCACATCGGATATCTATTACTATAGTTATCTTCGTAGAAGTGGAGAAAATGGGCCAATTTCAACTCTACGGTTTCTGCGCCGCGTTTCACTGTAATTTAACTTTTGACCAACACAATTAGATTTAATGCCACGGTAATCGCCGCTAATTACTTTAATAACGAGCTTTCGGAAGTTGCAAAGAGGCTCATATATTCAACTTTTTTCCCCTTTTTTTGCTTCTATTAATTTGAATCGTCAGCGACATATTCATCATTATTCTCTTTGCATTGATGTTATTATCATTATCATCACTATTAATATCCTTACCATCCCTATTACTCACATGACCATTTTTCTAGTATCATAATCCTCGCCAACACTTTTTATCACCATCATTACTAGAATCTTTGTAATTACCATCACTATTATTCGAATCATCATAATCTACGATGTAATTAACTTTTTTATTTGCCATGAAAAACACACCTCATATAAATAAATATGTAAACAAATACACAGAACAGTAACAAAAAACATAACGTAAGACTCTCGGAAAGGTACAGCACGAAACACAGACACAAATACACAAAGTTAAGAACGTAAAAACACCAACAACCAAACAAACACTCTACAACCCACCAAGAAAATTCGAAGAAAGAAGATAAAAGACGAAAATAAGCCCCCAAAAGTTTGCCACAGACCGACGGACGAATCTCCACGGACAATAAATATCCAAACTTTCCGCATTGTGAAGGTACTTACCCATCCGCGGAAAGGGAGGGGGGGCAAGGGAGGAAGAATAGGGAGAGTAAGGAATGAGAGTGAGAAATGGGGAGATAAAGGAATGAGAGTGAGAAATGGGGAGTAAGGAAGAGAGTGAGAAATAGTAATACTGATATTATAAAAATACTGATGATGGTGATGATAAAGGACGACAGCGAAAAAAGAGAGAGCAAGAAATGAGAGTGAGAGATGGAGAGAGTAAAGAATGAAAGTTGAAAATGGGGAGTTAGAAATGAGAAAGAGGATACTTACCGATCCGCTGAAAGTGTACACGGAGGGAAGAGTAAGAAACGAATGGAGAGAGTGGAAAAAGGGGAAATGTGAGAAGCAGGGAGAGAAAAATGTGGTAAGTGAGGAATGGGAAGAGTAAGATATGTGGAGTTGGAAACGAGAACATGGGCACTGTATGATCCACTGGAAGAGTAGAATGATGGAGGAAGTGGGGAAGAATGGGGGAAGCAGAATTGGAAAAAGTAAGAAATTAAAATGTGAGAAATGGGGAAAATGAAAAAATGTATGATATGGGGATAGAGAGAGAGAGAAAGAGAGAGAGAGAGAGAGAGAGAGAGAGAGAGAGAGAGAGAGAGAGAGAGAGAGAGAGAGAGAGAGAGAGAGAGAGAGAGAGAGGAGAGAGAGAGAGAGAGAGAGAGAGAGAGAGGGGGGGGAGAGGGGAGGGAAGGGAGGGAGAGGAGAGAGAGAGAGAGAGAGAGAGAGAGAGAGAGAGAGAGAGAGAAGAGAGAGAGAAGAGAGGAAGAGAGAGAGAGAGAGAGAGAGAGAGAGAGAGAGAGGGGAGAAGAGGGAGAGAGGGAGAGAGAGGGGGAGAGGGAGAGGGAGAGGGAGAGATGAGGGAGAGGGAGAGGGAGAGGGAGGGGAGAGAGAGAGAGAGAGAGAGAGAGAGAGAGAGAGAGAGAGAGAGAGAGAGAGAGAGAGAGAGAGAGAAGAGAGAGAGAGAGAGAGAGTGAGAGAGAAGAAGAGAGATGAGACGAGAAGAGAGATGAGGACGAGAGAGAGAGAGAGAGAGAAGAGAGAAGAGCGAGATGAGAGAGAGAGAGAGAGAGTGAGAGAGAGGAGAGACATACAGAAAAAAGAG